>BTPG01000001.1:264545532-264570532 GCA_036245525.1 Semisulcospira habei
CGTGCGTGCGTATGTGCGTGCGTGTTATGTTTGTGCGTATGTGCGTGCGTGTGATGTTTGTGTGTATGTTTGTGTGTATGTGTGTGTGTGTGTGTGTGTGTGTGTGTGTGTGTGTGTGTGTGTGTGTGTGTGTGTGTGTGCAAGCATGTACCTAATCATTTATTCTTGAGAAATAAAGTTTCATTTCATTTCATTTCATTTCATCTATCTCTCTCTCTCTCTTTCTCTCTCTCTGCGGCACTATGAGACCATCGTCTGAGTGAATTTCGGTGTGAACCCACACTGTTTGCCTCCCTCGATTCTCACCAGTGGTTTGACCGGCACAATCAGTGTCGTCTATCGTTCGTCCCGTGACTGAGTGAAGTGACATTCTGAACCCACGCTCGTTGTCTCCCTTGATTCGTTCTGGCGGAGCGACGGAGACAACTTGCGCGGCGTAACATGATGTCACAAAGTCGTATTTATAAGTCCACATGGGTTGTCCCCCTCTCTTCTCTACTGTGAATCGACGGAGTCATCCAGTGTGGCGCAACCTTCCCTCTCATACGGAAAGACAGTCACTCAGTGTAGCACAAACCTTACCTCTCATTAATTATGAAATCTGAATCTGACAATCTGGCAAACTGTTTAGTGTCCGACATTGAATATATAGTTTTTTAATCAAATAGCACTTTGGATTTAATTCGTGACATGAATTTTTCTTCTGTGCATGGTGGCGATTATTATCTTCCTGCATTTTCCTTTCTTTCAAAATGGAGGAAATATACTCTTCTTGATATAGCGAAGGAGCCAGTGTGTGTATCGTATATTATACGGTCTCCGACCAGTGACTCATTTATTTCGCTTTTCAGAACGTAACAAAAACATTATTTCCCCTACATGGGATGTGACGCTGAGGAGCCAGTTTAGATATTTATATATATCGCAGATACGGTATACGTTCAGTGACTCATTCGCCTACAGAACCTAACGACCTATTATTTCCCCTGCGTGGGGCGTGACGTTGTCTGCAGCGAAAGCGATAGACTGGGCTGAGTTTTCAGCACTGTAGTTTTTCCTGGGTTTTGTTTAACTTTGTAAGAGTTCAAAAGTTTTCATTTGTTCTTAATTGACTTTTGTAAACATTTTCCCCCCACGTGTTGCTTCATCATGCCTGCCTGTAGCCCACATGTACATCAGTGTTTGCTGATTAAACATGATTTACGGATAGGGCACCTTAAAGTTTATCATTTATACAACAAAGTGCCCGGCGCCACTGTTTTACTTTCACAACCCCAACCCTTTCATATATTTGGATTTACTGTGTCTAGACTCAGGAAACATATTAGTGACGCCTCGATCTCCATTTATAACTATAATATATTCGTAGCGATGCATCATCCCCCGGTCATACCGGTATAACTGTGTACATTCATAACTCTATCCGCCAGTACGTTACCTGCCGCGTGGATTTAGAGTCTTGTTACGTTGAAAGTTTATTTCTTGAATTGAAATGTGTCAAATCTTCCCCCACACTAATTGGATTTATTTATCGCACCCCTTCAGCCACATTCTCATGGTATGATGATTTTGTCACCATGATGGATAAGGTGCAACAACGTCACAACAAAGATATACACCTTCTAGGCGATTTTAATATTGACCTGCTAAAGACTGGTAATGCGGCGTGGAATTGCACCACCTCATTATTTGGCCTGCAGCAGATGGTTCGGTCTCCCACTAGAGTTTCTTTGTCATCCGCCACATTGATTGACCACATCTACACTACAAATGCACCTGCTGTCACACACGTCCACGTGCCGAATGTTGCCATTAGTGATCACTTTCCTACTTGTTTTAATCTTTCAGGTAAACTTGATAGACCCCAGCACAAACACCACACTACCATCACATACAGGTCTTACACAAAGTTCAACAAAGATGACTTTCTTCATGACCTCTCAATCACGCCCTTTCACCTAATTTATAACACTTATGATCCCAATGAAGCCCTCTCGCTTTGGTACAAGCTATTTCTTTGGGTCCTCGATAAACATGACCCACTAAGGACTAAACGCTTTAAACACCCTACCCTTCCGCCTTTGTTGTCAAAGGACATCATTCACGCAATGAAAATAAGAGATGACTTAAAACGGCAGAAAAAGTTTGCGGATTTTAAGAAACAACGTAATCTTGTAAAATCCTTAGTTAGAAAAGCACAGAAAACTCTTGCGGAAAAAGTTATCGCAAAGGGTAAAGATACCCGAAGTGTCTGGAATGCAATCAATTTGTTTACAAAGAAGAGGAGTTCCATCAATGCTGCTACCTCTCCAGGCATAACTCCAGACGACTTCAATTCCCACTTTTTAAATATTGCTGAGTCCCTTGTACAGTCTTTTTCCAGTGGCACTGATAGTTACAGTTGTTCTGATAAACTGCGCACACACTGTGAGTCTGCAACAGGTGCGTCATTTTCCATACCTCTTATGACAGTGTTTGAAGTAGGTAAATATATTTCTACTCTAACAAGTAAATCGTGTGGCCTGGATGGAATAAACAACATGGTACTAAAATTGTCCTTTCCATACACAGCTGACACCTTGACATTTATATTCAACCTTTTTATCAAGCAAGGTATTTTTCCAGATGCCATGAAAGATGCTAAAGTTGTCCCCTTTCCCAAATGTACAGATCCCAAAAATCCAAACGATTTCCGTCCTATTTCAGTGTTATCACTATTATCGAAGCCACTAGAAAGACACGTTCATAAGCACCTACTCCAATTCTTGGAGAATCACCGCCTCCTTGTATCTCTTCAGTCCGTTTTTAGACCTAAACACTCATGGCATACTGCCCTCGTTCACATTGTTGACTCTTGGCTCTCGTCAATAAACAATTCCAAATAAAATGATACAGTTTTTCTGGACCTAATCAAAGCATTTGATTTAGTCGATCAGATTTAGTCGATCACAACATTCTTTTAAAGAAACTTTCAGTATATAAGCTTGATTCGAACTCTATAGCTTTTTTCTCCTCCTACCTCAGTAACCGCCGACAGAAGGTGTACTCAAACGGAAGGTATTCGAAAGAAGGTATAGTTAGGCACGGAGTCCCCGAAGGATCTATCCTAGGGCCTCTTTTATTTTCTTTATTCATCAATGACCTACCTCTTTCCATCTGAAAACCTGAGGTTAAATGCGAAATCTTTGCTGACGATTCGACGCTGCATACATCTGTCAAACGTAAAACGACGCTAAATTGTATCCTCCAGCAAAGTCTCGATGAAGTGTCAGATTGATGTAAGCAAAATCGCATGCTAATCAGTACTTCTAAAACCAAAAGTATGTTGATAACAACCCGCCAAAAGCGTCAGCTACATTCTGCCCCTCTGAAACTGTCACTTGGCAATAAACCTATCCAACAAGTATCCAGGCACCGCCTACTGGGAGTTGTAATTGACGACCAGCTGAACTGGTCGCCGCATATCGAGAGTTTGTGCAAAACCTTGTCCAGGAATGTATTTCTGCTATCTAAACTTAGACATATTCTTAGTACAAAGTGCTGTACATTGTTCTTTCACGCACACATTAAAAGCCACTGTGACTATGCCTCTTCTTTGTGGGACGAATGCAGTGAACTTCATTTTAAAAAACTAAACTCGGTGTATCGTCGTTCAGTTAAGTTAATTATTCCTAACCCTACTTTCACGGACGAGAAAATAAAATCCCTTGAACTGCTTACACTGAAGGAACAACTCAAATTTAACAAATGCGTCCTCATGCACAAAATATTATAAAGCCCCGGAATATCTGCGCATGATATTTAACTTAGCCCTCGGCATCAACTACATACGAGGAATGACTTGCTTCACTTACCCCGCCCACGGACAGAGCTCTACAAGTCCAGCCTTCTATTTTCTGGTAGTTCTGTCTGGAACTCATTGCCATTAAACATGAAATCATTTTCCGATAAAACCCATTTTAAACGTGCATTGCACACTCACTTCCAATCAGCGTGACTTCACAGTTTGGCATATAAGAATAATACTGCTGATAACACGTAAACGTCAAATATTTTTCTCTTTCTCCTTACATTTGCTAACTGATCGTCTATTGTCTTGTCGGTGTCACTATACGCTATTGATGCTGCTGATTCTATGACACTGTCTTAGATGAGTATAATATTAATGCTGTGCACGCGTTCGTTCTCTTGCTTTTTGCATCGGAGGCAGTTCAAATTCTCCATTGTCATTTTTTTTCCCCTTTCGATGATTCCCTTATTGTGTTTTTTTCCCGTAGTTTTGCTTCCTCATCTTATTATTTTTATTATTATTATTATTATTATTATTATTATTATTATTATTATTATTATTATTATTATTATTATTATTATTTGCATGCTATGTTTCTTTTCCTGTTGTGTTCTCTTTTGTTTACAGGACAGCTTGTAAGACAGGCATTGAGTTGCCTAATGGCTTTATCCTGAATTTAAAAAAAAAGATTCATCATCATCTCTCTCTCTCTCTCTCTCTCTCTCTCTCTCTCTCTCTCTCTCTCTCTCTCTCTCTCTCTCTCTCTCTCTCTCTCTCTCTCTCTCTCTCTCTCATCGTAGGGCAGCCAAATTAATCCACCCGGATAGTAAAGAAAGCTCCGACGACCGACTCAAAGCCCTCGACATGCTGCCTCTGCGTAAGTTACTTATGTACAATAAAGGCGTACTTATGTTTAAAATCTACCACTCTAAAACGCCTAGTTATCTAACAGATCTATTTAGCCTTGCTCATACGCCTTATAAAACGACGAGGAACAATCTATCCATACCAAGGCCGCGCCTCGATATATTAAAAACTAGTGTGTCTTACTCAGGAGCCAAACTATGGAATTTGTTGCCTATCGACATTACTGGGGCTCCTTCTTTGTCCACATTCAGGGCCCGCTTATTTCGGCAGCTGAAAGAAACTTAAGCCCATAGTTGTGTAGTTGTGTCGGCGTTACTCGAGCGCATGGAGTTGTATTGTCGCGTTTGCTGTTGCTGTTCAAACTAAGTTTCTAACATTCATGTTTAATCAGGTTCTTAGTGTGTGTGTGTGTGTGTGTGTGTGTGTGTGTGTGTGCGTGCGTGCGTGCGTGCGTGCGTGCGTGCGTGCGTGCGTGCGTGTGTGTGTGTGTGCGTGCGTGCGTGCGTGCGTGCGTGCGTGTGTGTGTGTGTGTGTGTGTGTGTGTGTGTGTGTGTGTGTGTGTGTGTGTGTGTGTGTGTGTGTGTGTGAGTGAGTGACTGCTAACTATTTTTTTTCGTGTTGTTTGTTGGTTTGTTTGCTTTTTTGTTTTTTTGCTTTTTTATGTTTTTTTTATGCTCACTTTTTGCCTTTCCAATTTTATTAGTTTTAGTTACGCGCGTGAGATTGTTGTGTGAGTGCGTGTGCAAGGACATGATTGAAAATAGGTCTGCGTACCTAATCATTTATCCTTGAGAAATTAAGTTTCATTTCATCTCTCTCTCTCTCTCTCTCTCTCTCTCTCTCTCTCTCTCTCTCTCTCTCTCTCTCTCTCTCTCTCTCTCTCTCTCTCTCTCTCTCTCTCTCTCTCTCTCTCTCTCTCTCTCTCTCTCTCTCTCTCTCTGTACTGGTACAGATAGTCTCTTGAAAATTAGTCACATTATCCTTGTGTCTATTGAAATAACAATATTAATAATAATAATAATAATAATAATAATAATAATAATAATAATAATAATAATAATAATAATAATAATAATAATAATAATAAATAGTTCTTGTATAGCGCTGTTCTCCAGGAAAACACTGGACTCACTGCGCATGCACAACAGCACACCTTCTCTCTCAGATACACGCACAATTATACACTACTTTAAACCACCCCATCCCTTCGCAACACCTTACATCCACTTCCCCCAGATTCAGAATAAAATGCAGTCAACAGTTAACTAAAGGTGAGCTAAATGTTAATTGCCGGACACAAAAGAAAAGTCATTGAGTTTTTTGTTTGTTTGTTTGTGATCACACACAGCACAGTACACTGATTTATGTAACTGGTTGTTCTGTTTACAGCATGCCCGCCACTGATTTATATAACTGGTTGTTCTGTTTACAGCCTGCCCGCCACTGATTTCTATAACTGGTTGTTCTGTTTACAGCCTGCCCGCCAGACTTTACCGGCTTCTTGTCGCACTGTTACTATATCAGCGACGACTCACATTCTCAGGACTATGCTCAGGTAAAATATTCATAGAATGTTCTTGTGAAAGACTCACCAGGATGCTCAGGTTAGCCCATTCAGCGATGTCCTTTCAGGAAGTAAAAACCCTCATTAAGCATCACAATCATGCAGACTGGCAGACCCAACACAACCCACCATCTGATGACCAGTTAAAACACCTCCAGAGCCACCAACAAACCACTATATTCCGTCTAAGGACTGGTCACGTCTGCCGACTGCGTACACACTTGTACCGCCTTGGACTGTCACACACTGCAGATTGCTTGTGTGAAACTGGTTTACAGACCCCAGAGCATGTACTGCAGTCCTGTCCCCTGTACCAAGACGCCAGGATACAGCACTGGCCACGTGGAGCGACGCTGTCAGAGAAACTCTGGGGCTCCATTCTAGACCTACTGCAGACCACGAACTTCATATCAACAACCAATCTTGACATCTGAGGCAGAAACTCGGGAACGCTGAAGAAGAAGAAGAAGAAGAACCCATTCCGCTCTGACGCCCCACAGGCGGCGCCTCTCAAATGAGTTAATTGTTTACGACGGCGCACCTGGAATGATTTGTATTTTTGGCTCACGTGCGAAGCAAAAGTGAGTCTATGTTTTGGGCCAGTGGTCGTCCGTCCGTCGTCCGTCCGCCGTCGTCCGTGGTAAACTTTAACGTTGGCATTTTCTCAGAGACTATTCAAGCTACAGTCTTCAAACTTGACCAAAGGATGCTTTGTGGCAAGACCTTTCTAAACATACCAATTTAAGTGACCTCTCACAAAGGTCAAGGTGACAGGGGATCAGGAAATTTGTCAAAAATAGCTATATTTGGACATAATTTGTTTTTTCCCAAATACTATTCACAACTTCAAACCCAAACTTCGTACACAGATACCTGATGGTAAGCCCTTTCTATGCATAATAATTTGGTTGATCCCTCAGAAAGGTCAAGTGGCACGAGAGCTCAGGAAATAGGTGAAAATAGCCATATTTTGACAAAAGATTTGTTTTCTAAAATACTATTCCCAACTTCAAACCCAATCCTTGGTACAGAGATACCTGATGGTACGACCTATCTACGCATATTAATTTGGATGACCCCTTGGAAAGATCATGGGTCACAAGATTCTGACGAATGTGTGTAAACTGCCGATTTTTTTATAAACGTGTAGGTATTACCAAAATGTTTACAAATTTTTCAACCAAATTTGGTACAAAGATAGCTGATGATAAGAACTTCCTATGCATACTAATCTAGTTGACTCATCACAAAGGTCAAGGGTCATGGGGGGGTCGACAGATGTGTGAAAAATGCTTACATTTTCAGAAAACTTGGTTTTGGCTGCTGCAGAAGCTGGGCTCTTGTCACAAAAGTCACACATATGTAAATCGGTCATACACGTGAGCCATAATGGATCTGCCTTTCCTGTCAAATATTCAGTTTGATCATACCATAAGAAAACTGATCAAAAACGTCCTTCTCGCCGAAACTGCGCAATACGAAAAGCGTGTGTCTACTGCTTGCCGCAGTCTCCATATACAGACATTATCTGAGGGACTCATACTGGTTTACAGACCATTACACGCAGTAAACGATGTACGTTATTGGTCGCAGGGGTTCCCTACACGGATCCTGTAGGCCTGAGGGAGGTCAAAGGAAACATTGTACCCCGAAGGCCGAAGGCCTGAGAGGTACAATGGTTCCTTTGACCTCTCGAAGGCCTACAAGGGTCAGAACAGCGAACCCCTCCGACCAATAACGTATTTGTCTTCATTCCTCCACTATTTTAGTAACAGAAATCAAGAAGAGATCTTGCGACCTGGATCACGCCAGACATGACTGACGTCAAAGGAATATTATTAGTTATTGGTCGGAGGTTGTTCGCTATACGGACCTTAGTAGGCCTGAGGGAGGTCAAAGGAATCATTGTACCCCGAAGGCCTGAGGGGTACAATGATTCCTTTGACCTCCCGAAGGCCTACAAGGGTCTGTGCAGCGAACCCCTCCGACCAATAACGTATTTGTTTTCATTCCTCCACTATTTTCGTAAAAGAAATCAAAAACACATCTTGCGACCTGGATCACGCCAGACATGACTGACGCGAAAGGAATATACATTTATACATAATAGACTTATGAAGTAATTTAACATATGTCATAGCGTTGCCGTCTCCAGTACTGAGTGTGCTTGTTGTTTCGAACAACACTACGTAACTTTGTACTTTAGAACGTTTGGCGATCTTTTATTGAACAAAACTGGCATCCAAGATCCGTCATCGAGAGGGCTACAAAACGTCCACCATGTATCGCTACAGGGGTTTTTATATCACGGTCACATGGCACGGTTTGCGCTAAAGTGACTGGTCGTGTGACGTAGGGAGGAAAACAAACCTTTATAAATAATAGACTTATGACGTAAATGAAGTAATTTAAAATATGTCATGACGTTACCGTCTCCAGTAATGAGTGTGCTTGTTGTTTCGAACAACACTTAGTACCTTTGTACTTTTGAACGTTTGGCGATCTTTATAGAACAATACTGGCATCCAAGATGCGTCATCGAGAGGGCTACAAAACGTCCGCCATTTTTTTGCTACAGGGGTTTTTATATCACGGGCACATTATATGGTTTGGGCTAAAGTGACTGGTCGTGTGACGTAGGGAGGAAAACAACACATTTTATAGCACATAAATACTCTTGTGCCTTTGTGGGACCTGCCTGAAAGTCATCAAAATGCTTCGCCGAATTGACTAGTAGCTTCTGCGAATTCACCTACGTGCCCTTCGGACACTTCGCGGAGTAATACTTTTCTTTTCTTTTGCGCTTTTCATGCTTGTTTATCTCTCATTGAAGTTCTAAGCCACTCATAGCGAAATCCAGACCCAAAAGGTGACCGCCAAGCGAGTAATATGCACACACACACACAAAGTACCCATCGGAGAAAGCAACACGCTTAGAAAAGTCAGTTTCTCTCTGAGTCTCTCTCTTATGAGTTTTTCGTTGACGTCATTTTTAGTTCACTTTTTCTTTTTTTACGCACTTTCGTTTTTCTTTTCTTTTACGTCACATTCTTCAGTTGCCACAGCCTTCAGTTACTTCTAAGAAGTAAAACTTAACTCATTCAACCCTGACGCCACACAGCAGGAGATGGATTGACCATGATAATTCAAAGGCAATGGCAGATTAGCTTGGCGCCTGTCGGCGCCAAGCAAATCTGTCACTGCCCTTGAATTATCATGGTCGATCCATCTCCTGCAGTGCATAGTCATTAGATGAAGCTTTAAAAATTTGGGAAATACGGCGTCGGGCTGAATGACTTAAGAAGTTCGTGAAGACTTTTTATTCACAATCTGAACCCTATAACGTTTGTACTTGTAAAAGAAATACAGTTTCACTTTATAAAGCAGAGTTTCCTTCTCTGCGATTATCATGTTTCGGTTTGTACATTTTTAAAGGTCATATTTTGCATCTTTACAGGCATCCTGCGCTGAGTTTGGAGCCAAACTGGCTGAACCCAAGACAGAAGAAGCCGACATATACATACGGGACCAAGCCCACGCCAGTCGAGGTTCGACATGACGCGATTAGCGTAGTTAACCCCTATCATACTGAGGCTAAAAGCTTCACATTTGTACACTGCCATATGCAAGCTACTTTATAGTACTTACAGATAAGGATATAGACCAATGGCTATAGTTCAAGGGTGGTGCCAGAATAGCTTGGCGCCTAGAGACGCCAAGCTATTCTGGCACTGCCCTTGAACTATTTTAGTCAAACTTATTTCACACAGTCTTCACAGTGTATTCCGAATGATAAGGGTTACACAGTCAGTGGACACTATCACTTCTAACATAATCTCAGCTATGAAAGACATAGAACCTCATAAGTCCGCACAGATGCGTAGCGCATAAGGTCCTCGCTGACATGGGGACGTAGCTTAGTGGATAAGACACTGCGCTGACAGCCGTAAGATCCAGGGTTCGAATCCCCTGGTGGGCAGGGCTGGGATGGGGACTTTTCCTCATTCCCATCGAGTCGAATTTACGTACAGACTCGGCTTACGGTTGCCTGTCTCGCCTTCGTGTGCACAGCACGCATAATCATCAAGTGCGCACGTTATAAATCCATTACCACTAATGGAAAAGGGAAGGCCTGTCTCGCCTTCGTGTGCACAGCACGCATAATCATCAAGTGCGCACGTTATAAATCCCATTACCACTAATGGAAAAGGGAAGGCCAGTCTCGCCTTCGTGTGCACAGCACGCATAATCATCAAGTGCGCACGTAATAAATCCCATTACCACTAATGGAAAAGGGAAGGCCTGTCTCGCCTTCGTGTGCACAGCACGCATAATCATCAAGTGCGCACGTTATAAATCCATTACCACTAATGTAAAAGGGAAGGCCTGTCTCGCCATCGTGTGCACAGCACGCATAATCATCAAGTGCGCACGTTATAAATCCCATTACCACTAATGGAAAATGGAAGGCCTGTCTCGCCATCGTGTGCACAGCACGCATAATCATCAAGTGCGCACGTTATAAATCCCATTACCACTAATGGAAAAGGGAAGGCCTGTCTCGCCTTCGTGTGCACAGCACGCATAATCATCAAGTGCGCACGTTATAAATCCATTACCACTAATGTAAAAGGGAAGGCCTGTCTCGCCATCGTGTGCACAGCACGCATAATCATCAAGTGCGCACGTTATAAATCCCATTACCACTAATGGAAAAGGGAAGGCCTGTCTCGCCATCGTGTGCACAGCACGCATAATCATCAAGTGCGCACGTTATAAATCCCATTACCACTAATGGAAAAGGGAAGGCCTGTCTCGCCTTCGTGTGCACAGCACGCATAATCATCAAGTGCGCACGTTATAAATCCATTACCACTAATGTAAAAGGGAAGGCCTGTCTCGCCATCGTGTGCACAGCACGCATAATCATCAAGTGCGCACGTTATAAATCCCATTAACACTAATGGAAAAGGGAAGGCCTGTCTCGCCATCGTGTGCACAGCACGCATAATCATCAAGTGCGCACGTTATAAATCCCATTACCACTAATGGAAAAGGGAAAGCCTGTCTCGCCATCGTGTGCACAGCACGCATAATCATCAAGTGCGCACGTTATAAATCCCATTACCACTAATGGAAAAGAGAAGGCCCGGTAGGGCCGGTGAAATGGAAACAAAAATGTTCCACATGCACCGAAGTTAATAGCCGGGTGGAGGTTTGCACATAAAGTAGCGCTTAGTAGCAGCAGGCTTTCAAAGCTCCAGTTTCCATCCCTATGGCGGCGCCTTGAGCATCTTTAATTAGATGGATATGTGCGCCTTGGAGATACCATACCATACCATATCATACCAAACCATACCATACCATACCATACCATACCATACCATACCATACCATACCATACCATACCATACCATACCATACCATACCATACCATACTGTAGGCAAAGACAACAGCTCCAAAGTATCTCTAAAGATTCCGACTATTACACGTAGAGGGAAAATACGCAGATACGCATGTGTGCGAGCAAACAAACGCACAAGCTGCAAATTATGCAAATACCAGTCGCTGTCTCGACTGAACACTCAAACAATACATATTATAAATTTATGGTTTGTGCGGTATGGTCAGAAAATTAAATCTCGCATGGTTTAAGCGATTATATTGAAGTGCGGTTGCTATGGAATCCAAACTAAATCCGCGATGCCCCAGGTGTCAAAAACGCTAAAACTGTGCAAAATGTCGGAAAGACAACGTCAACATGCACAATTCACGTCTAAATCGACCCTAAGAGATCGGACTATTTGAAATGTTGCCGATTAAAATGCGGAGGCGGAGGCGGAAACAAGTGCTTTTCCATCTCTATCTCAGTGTGACAAAGAGCAGTTATCTCATTGCGCCCGAGGTACGAAATACCCACATTTTGGAGTTATCATATGAGGACTGCATTACCAATCAGGAGACAGCTCGAACATGATATTTCAAGGGTGGTGGCAGAATAGCTTGGCGCCTAAAGGCGCCAAGCTATTCTGCAACCAACCTTGAACCCTAGGAGATCGGACTATTTGAAACGTTGCCGATAAATGTGAAAGCCCGAAGTGAGTGTATTCTAGAAGATGGGACGGTAGTTATTTATACACTTGCCTGGCAGTATGGGCACAGGTGCACGCAGAGGGGCTCCGATTGATTTTGCCTTTTGTGCCAACCTAGCGTATGGTGTATGTTCCTATCAGGTGCATGTGTTTATACTGTGTGTCTCACAGAATCACACGTACAGATTGCTCTGTGTCTCGAAAGCATTATGTTAGTTCGATGTTTGTGTCAGCAGAGCTATGCTTTGTAACCCGTTCTTTGTCAAGAAAAGATCAAACGAACACAGTCGAACTGCAAGAGACACAGATCTTTATGACCCCCCGCAGTTGCGAGGGGTCATGGGGATCTGTGCCTCCTGCTGACAGACACACTTTATATCTATGTTCCTTGGACAAGTCAGGGTGCTAAACCAAGTACCATCTAGTGTCAAGCACAAGGGACAGACTTTCCCCTTCAGCCTTTTTCTTTCCCTTTCTTTTTTCGCAGGCGTTTATGCTAATATTGATTTTATAAGTATTTCATGAAACGATCAGATCAATTAACGAATTATAATGATATTTGTTTTCATCATTACGTCACACCACCAATCCCTTTAGCGCAAACTGTACCACGTGACCGAGCTACAAAAACCATTGTCAGTAGCGACAAATGACGGACTTCTTGTAGCCCTCTTTCTGACGCGTCTTGGATGCCAGTGTTTTTCTATAAAAGATCACCAAACGTTATAAAACACAACGTTACTTAGTGTTGTTCGAAACAACAGGCACACTACTGCAGGGGGGGGGGGGGGGGGGGGGACTGCAAGACTTTAAATGACGTCATAAGCCGTATATTAGGTATAAATATTTGTTTTCATCCCTACGTACCTAGCTACAAAAACCTTTGTAGCGACAAATGGCGGACTTCTTGTAGCCCTCTTTCCGACGCGTCTTGGATGCCAGTTTTGTTCTATAAAAGATCACCCAAACGGTCTAAAGTACAAAGTTACTTAGTGTTGTTCGAAACATCAGGCTCACTACTGGAGACGGCAGTGCCATAAAAGATTTTACATTACGTCACAAGTGTATTTTGTATAATAGTATATTCATTTGACGTCAGTCATGTTTGGCGTGATCCCGGTCGGAAGATTTCTTCTTGATTCTTTTTACGAAAATAGTGGAGGAATGAAAACAAATACGTTATTGGTACCAGGGGTTTCCTGTATGTACCCTTGTAGGCCTTCGGGATGTCAAAGGAACCATAGTACCCCAAAGGCGCCAAGCTATTCTGGCACCACCCTTGAACTATCATGCTCGATCTGTCTCTAGAATTGTAATACAGTCCTTATTTTGGCAATTGAAAAATTGTGGGGATTTTTTCGGTCTTTGCGCAGAATGTGCTGAAGAAAATATTATTTGAGCCGATGCCTTAAAAAAAAAAAAGTATTTTTCCTTCTCAGTGCTGAACACATTTGAGACGTATAATGAAAACTCGCGAGCACAGGTCAATCAGTTTGACTGTTCGGTACAAAGTTGGCTTGCACAGGTCAATCAGTTTGACTGCTCGGTACAAAGTTGGCTTGCACAGGTCAATCAGTTTGACTGTTCGGTACAAAGTTGGCTTGCACAGGTCAATCAGTTTGACTGTTCGGTACAAAGTTGGCTTGCACAGGTCAATCAGTTTGACTGTTCGGTACAAAGTTGGCTTGCACAGGTCAATCAGTTTGACTGTTCGGTACAAAGTTGGCTTGCACAGGTCAATCAGTTTGACTGTTCGGTACAAAGTTGGCTTGCACAGGTCAATCAGTTTGACTGTTCGGTACAAAGTTGGCTTGCACAGGTCAATCAGTTTGACTGTTCGGTACAAAGTTGGCTTGCACAGGTCAATCAGTTTGACTGTTCGGTACAAAGTTGGCTTGCACAGGTCAATCAGTTTGACTGTTCGGTACAAAGTTGGCTTGCACAGGTCAATCAGTTTGACTGTTCGGTACAAAGTTGGCTTGCACAGGTCAATCAGTTTGACTGTTCGGTACAAAGTTGGCTTGCACAGGTCAATCAGTTAGACTGTTCGGTACAAAGTTGGCTTGCACAGGTCAATCAGTTAGACTGTTCGGTACAAAGTTGGCTTGCACAGGTCAATCAGTTTGATTGTTCGGTACAAAGTTGGCTTGCACAGGTCAATCAGTTTGACTGTTCGGTACAAAGTTGGCTTGCACAGGTCAATCAGTTTGACTGTTCGGTACAAAGTTGGCTTGCACAGGTCAATCACTTTGACTGTTCGGTACAAAGTTGGCTTGCACAGGTCAATCACTTTGACTGTTCGGTACAAAGTTGGCTTGCACAGGTCAATCAGTTAGACTGTTCGGTACAAAGTTCTCTTGCACAGGTCAATCAGTTTGACTGTTCGGTACAAAGTTGGCTTGCACAGGTCAATCAGTTTGACTGTTCGGTACAAAGTTGGCTTGCACAGGTCAATCAGTTTGACTGTTCGGTACAAAGTTGGCTTGCACAGGTCAATCAGTTTGACTGTTCGGTACAAAGTTGGCTTGCACAGGTCAATCAGTTTGACTGTTCGGTACAAAGTTGGCTTGCACAGGTCAATCAGTTTGACTGTTCGGTACAAAGTTGGCTTGCACAGGTCAATCAGTTTGACTGTTCGGTACAAAGTTGGCTTGCACAGGTCAATCAGTTTGACTGTTCGGTACAAAGTTGGCTTGCCTTCCCCAGTCTGCGGCTGTTTGTTTTTGAATTCCATAGCCCCTTGAAGGACCACTACCGCTGTAACTGTTCAAAGATAAGCTTCTGTAAAAGGTTCGGTTAATTCGGAGTTTAATGTCCATGGCACCGAAGTGATAATGGACGGCCCTGAGGAGCGGGTTATCGGGGACAGAGAAATCTATTGCCTATGGAGTACGACCTGAACACTGATCGACTCAGGCGCACTCCAACTGTGCCACTTTGATTTACCAGGACCTTTCAACGGACATACTAATAAACAAGTCTGTCTTCCCCCCCCCCCTCCCCCCTGTATTGCGAGTCCAGTTACCGGGGCCGGGACGGGGACTCGAACCCACGACCCGGCGATTCCCTTTGCTCTCCTGCTCCGACGCTTAACCGTCTGAACTATTTCGGACTCATCTTCTGTAACAGATGGTTACGAAACGCCACACACAGTTTTAGATATGGTTTATTTACACACAGGACAATCCAGTTCAGCACACGTCGTTTTGATATCAAGTAACCTGACAATAACTCTACTTCGTTCCAGAAATACGCACTCACACGCGTCCAAACTCCCCACCCCGAATATCCGTCATACACAATACAAAATAGCATTATATAATAAAACAAATGTCCTTAAAAAAATACAAAAAAAAACTAAAAAAAAAACCAATGTAATTTACAGGCTGTTAAATCTCCTCGGCGGGAGCACACATAACAAGGTTTCATCACATTAATGCCTTCGCCTTCGCAATAAAGTTGAACGCACAAGACTCCTTTAAATAACACAATACTTCAAATAGCACTATGTCAATTGTAATTATAGTGTAACAAATACCCTTCAGTACGAGAAACAACTAAAAATAGTTTGAAACGCTAACGGCTGCACAGAATAAATAAGGGCGATTACGCGTGTGCTTTTGCTGCGTGTCCAAACTGCTGTCAAAGTGCATTAGGTGTGTCCACAAGGCGTAACCAACACAACTGGTGCTGACATGTGTGTTCCAAATTACGCGTCATGGTTCTTTAAACACGCGCATGGTTTCAGGATGCGGCAACAAGAGAGATTATTTTGTCAAACCACAACAATACGAATCTATACATATGTTCATTTAAACGGCAAAAACGCGTGTTAACACATTCAGTCCAAGGTGGGTCGGCCATGATAATTCAAGGGTAGTGCCAGATTAGCTTGGCGTATGCCTACCTGAAGAGCCCCCCCCCCCCCCCCCCCTGGGGCGAAACCGGTTGAAGGCGGCAAAAACTTAAATCTGTCCAGCAGGTCCAAGATCTGTTTGGGAATATTCATGCACTAGCCTCCCATCTCGGGGGGGGGGGGGGGGGGGGGAGGACTGGATATTCTCCAGCGGGTTGCGGGGCGCCTCGGAGTAGTCCCTACTACTTAATGTAGTAGGTGTTCAGTGGAAGGCTTAAAATGATAGGTCTGTCATTCCTTCCCTCCCACTAACCCTCTCCTTTCTAGAACTAGTGAGCGATGCAGTCACAAAAAGGGCAGCTGATGTCCTGGTGACACTTAAAATGTGAAGAAAGGATCCACCTACACCACGTAGTTTAGGAGGAGTGTCCACCACTTTCACTCTCCAGCGCGTCCAGAACAATGCTGCCCGCCTCGTTCTCAGAAAGAAAAAATCCGACCACATCACTCCCCTGCTCAAACTCCTTCACTGGCTTCCCATCCCCTAACGCATCCAATACAAGATTCTGTCTCTCTGCTACAAATCCCTGAACAACTGCGCTCCTGCCTATGTCTCAATTTACTTCACCCCTACACTCCTTCCCGCTCCTTCCGCTCCGCCTCCGACCCTCTCCGCCTCCACATCCCCCGCACCAAACTCAGCCCTTCGGCCCCCGCTCCTTTTCCGTCTACGGTCCATCCACCTGGAACACTCTCCCCCTCTCTCTCCGTCAGAAACAATCTCTCTCCTCCTCCCAGTCCGCCCTCAAACTCACCTATTTCAACAGTTTCAGGACTGTATCACCACACTCCCCACCCCAAGCTGACTGTCGTAATGTATTTCACTATTTGTGGTACGTGATTCGTTGTCTAAAGCGTGCGCATGCGTGCGCGAGTTGTGAGTGCGCGGTTTGAGTTATAATTATTATAAGATAAGCGCATTATAAATACCGTAATTATTATTATTATTATTATTATTATTATTAGTTACACTTTTATTCTATGCACAATTTTTCGCCGTCTCAGCGAGGGCTTCTTCAAGGGAATGCCCAGGTAACAGGTAACTAGTTAACCCTTTGCGTGTCGGTAGCGGTTATAGTCGGGATGATTCCTGCAGGAACACCAACGTCCTGACATCCTGCAGGAACACCAAAATCCTGACATCCTGCAGGAATCGTCGCTACTAAAACCTCTCCCGACACGCAAAGGGTTAAACCCCTTCAGCCCTGACGCACTACAGCAGGATATGGGTCGACCATGATAATTCTAGGGTAGTGCCAGATAGCTTGGCGCCTGTCGGCGCCAAGCTAATCTGGCACTGCCCTTGAATTATCATGGTCGATCCATCTCCTGCAAAAGGTGCATAGTCGTTAGATGACGCCTCCAAAATTGGGGCAAGTACCCGACTCCGGCGGAGTGCGTTAAGAACGTTTCCATTTGTCAGTTGATTGGTTATTTATCGGAGTCATCTACATCCCGCTGGAAGGATCGTTCGTCTACGACAGCGACCACAGTCCTTTGGCAGTCAGAGGCGTGCTGGGAAATCTAACTTCACCTTGGGCGCCGGGGGAACCCAGGCCTATTTCGACACAAGGGCGATTCTGCGTTGGGATGTGGATTGAGGATAACTATGCCTGGAGGAGTGTAGACTGCCACGCATCTATAAGATACGTCTGCGAAATACCGAATGGTATGTTCGTTTTATCCCCTTATGAAATCTATGTTAATTCGACGCAAAATAACCGGCCGTTGAATTTTGGTGCCAGCATCCCTAGTAGTAAAATGTCCTTGGGCCCACTGCGGCCGTCATAAGCCCGAGAACCTTTGCTTACTGTCACTCCTTCTCATTGAAAATGTACCAATAGAAACCTGAACACTGCAAGTAAGGAAACTTTGTCCTATGAATGGAAACATTTTTTTTTTCATCAGTAGTACCTTTTGGGGGTTTACGTTTTGAACCAAAGTTTTCAGTATTCGAGCTGGGGGGGGGGGGGTGGGGGGGGGGTCATCATTAGCTGAAACATGGTCGAACTGCGATTGGTTAACTTAATCATCCTGATGGCCTTAATTCCCAAATTTTGAAGGCGTCATCTAATGACTATGCACCAGTTGCAGGAGATGGAAAGACCATGATAATTCAAGGGCAGTGTCAGATTAGCTTGGCGCGAAGCTAATCTGGCACTATTCTTGAATTATCATGGTCGACCCATCTCCTGCTGTAGTGCGTTACGGCTGAATGGGTTAAATTGAGTTTTGCGATTGACGTGACTGGACCTTGTAGTCTGACAGGCTAAGAAGGAGAACTGGAAAGGATTCTTCCGGAAATCTGATTTTCCCACAAAAGAAAACTGAATTACACGTGAAGCATTGCAATTTGTCGAATCATATCCTGTGAGACAAATTTAATTGTCGTTCAGTCCCTCCATTTTCCGACACCGTGATTGGTCAGCGTCTAAAAATCGCAGTCGGTTCAATGCCCCAATGCCTACCTCCTAGAACCATTGCCGTACCTGTAATTTTTTAATCAGCTGGCTAATCCACATTTCAGTATCGTGCACGCATCTGTTCTAGGTCTTTGGTCTGAACGTTTTGATCAGAGCTGTCCGGCACCGTACATCATAAATAACCGGAAAACACAAAGACACAAACACAAAGACACAAACACAAAGAGCAAATGGTGGCAGACGATAGGGAAATTAAATGAAAACGTACCTTATTTCGGCCTGACTCAAGCGGTGGGTTCACAACACAAGTGCTACACATTTAATGTGTCGCAATTTAAACTCTGAACTGAGACAGCTCAAAACTTGTCATTGTGTTCCATGTCAACGTGTATGCCGTTTAGAAAGCAAAGACTGTTGCCACTCGTGCAGTAAGTGAGAAAGAGAAATAAACAAAGAAAATTTGACAGATCTATGACATTTTCAGGTTTTGTTGAAAAGATCGAGTCATTGCTGCATGCGTCTATGAGCTCAGTTCTGTTTGGCGAAAGAGGCCAAAAATACATGCTTCATGTACGAAATCAGAACTACCGTGCCGTATATCCACTCGCCTGACATGCAGTCCTGAGCTCACAATTTAAAAGTTCTATTACTTGAACCCAGTGAGAAAAGGTCCGCACTTGATTGCTACATACCCTGATATTGTCACTTACTGCTTAGATACAGCACCGCTGGTAAACGTTTGAAATTCCACCGGTAACAAGCAAGCACGCTTCTGCGACCTGGCATGGTGGCCTTTCAACTGTGTATTTCCCAGAAAATATAGTCTGACGTCAGACATATTTGGCGTTTTACTCAGTCCTGGCACACAGTCGAAGCTTCAAATAGTGCGTAATTTAGACGGAACCACAATGGCATTGAACCGTCGGTGCTGGGTTACTTCTCGGGTTACATCGTGGTCTGTAGTCTTCTGAAGCTGATTACCAGACCTCCGTGCCTTCGGCGCGTCGCTGTGATAATCATCTTCATCGGACTACAAAACCACGATGTAACCAGAGAAGTAACCCAACACAGACGATTCAATGCCTAATTACAGGAACTTTGAAAAAGGCCATCACATCGAAGTCCTTACAGTAAGCTTAACTCATTCGCGGCCAGCCGCATCCGGAAGCTCGGCATAAGCTTTCACTTAAACACATGCAAATCAGGCCGGCCATTCCTTTCACCTGGTCGGCCCCACCACGACGGCAGTGTGCCGGCGCATGAGTATGACTATGCACGTAGCCCACTTTGGGCCGTTGTGGGGCGGAAGAAATCTTTTTACTGCTGGGGTTAGCCATTCTGCCGAAGGGAAATGTCCGTAATTTATGGAATGGATGTAAAGGTTGACAATACTAAGACCCAAGAGGACGGTAAGGTAGATTGTGGCCGGAAATCAACTGAAAAATCACTTCTTCTGATTCCCCCCCCCCCCCCACCACTCCCCCCGCCCCCCCCCCCCCTCTACGTAATATTGCATGATTGCCATTAACCCATTCAGCCCTGACGCACTACCGCTGGAGATGGACCATGATAATTTAAGGGTAGTGCCAGATTAGCTTAACGCCTGTCGGCGCCAAACTAATCTGGCACTACCCTTAAATTATCATGGTCGATCCATCTCCTGCAACAGGTGCATAATTGTTAGATGACGCCCCTAAAATTTGGGAAATACGTGCTTCGGGCTGAATGAGTCAAGACTCGACCATTCAGATTTCTGCTGGAAATATACGGGAAACCACAGCAATTGCGTTTATGCAGACCGGCAGACTAGCACTATAAGGTAACATGTAAGAAGGCTTTCTCATGACATGCCTGCGCTGTTTCTGTGGAGAGAAAACAAAATACAACTAACAATAAAAAGGCAGAACAGACGACCAGTCCCGTTTGTGAAGACTTCACCACGTGACCTCCCTACCGCAGAAGAAGCAAATAATTCCAAATCTCAACCTTGCCACGATGCTGTATGTCCCCAGCCTATGCCAGTGTGATAACGCGTTATATTGACTGGGGAGAAACGGACACCATCACGTACCCTGCGGACAGACTGTACTACCATAATCACGCAGACGTTACTTGGCACATCTACTTCCCAGTCGGCGCCACAGTCGAGGTTTGTATTGAGGGATGGCTTAACTCATTCGCGGCCAGCCTGATGCGGCTGGCTGCGAATGCGGTAACCCGTATATCCCAACGCCCTGTAGCAGGAGATAGATTGATCGTGTTAATGCAATGGCATGTACAGAGGAGCTTGGTGCATAGGGCATACATAGTCGTTTGATGACACCTCCAACATTTGGGGAAATACAGCTGTGGGGTCGTATGGGCTAAGTAGTGTCAGGTGGATTGAGAGAGGGAGACAGAAAGCATGGATGGCGGGAGTAAGGGAGGGGGGTCTGAAGTGCGTTTGGAAGAGAGAGTGAGAGGGGGATCTGAAGTTCGTTAGGGAGAGAGATTGAGAGGGGGATCTGAAGTGCGTTAGGGAGAGAGATTGAGAGGGGGATCTGAAGTGCGTTAGGGAGAGAGAATGAGAGGGGGGGGGGGTCTGAAGTGCGTTAGGGAGAGGAATTGAGAGGGGGATCTGAAGTGCATTAGGGAGAGAGAATAAAGGGGTGGGGGGAGGCGGGGGAGAGGGGGGGATCTGAAGTGCGTTAGGAAAACTCGAAACTCGAAGTGGTTTATTGCTTCAGGCATCAGCCCATCAGCAAAATACAGCGACGAGAGTCACAATGAAACAAAACAAAACAAAAAAAGACAGGGGAAGGGTTGGTGTATAAAGGGGATTTGGGGTGGGTTGGGGAAGCGGTGGGGTTTTGCAATGACATGGAATCCATATCATTAAAGTTCAGTTCGTCATGTTTATGAATACGCGACATGATGAGCACTGTGAATACAGCATCCTAGAATCTAGTACAGGAAGAAATCACAGTCATGTCACTTCTCTGGGAGAAAGAAATGACAGCTGATTAATTTGAACAAAAAAACATTCTGTGCATGCTAATGTTTAACAAAACTTGCTTGCCCTAGCCAGGTAGCACTGTGTGATCATAATAACAATAATAATAATTACGGCATTTATAATGCGCTTATCTTATAATAATTATAACTCTAAGCGCGCACTCGCAAACTCGCGCACGCATGCGCACGCTTTAGACAACGACTCACGTACCACAAATAGTGAAAAACATTACGACAGTCAGCTTGGGGTGGGGAGTGTGGTGATGTTATAGTGCTAGAACTGTTGAAAGAGGTGAGTTTTGAGGGCGGACTAGAAGGAGGAGAGAAAGTGTTTCTGACGGAGAGAGAGTGGGAGAGTGTTCCAGGTGGATGGACCGTATACTGAGAAGGAGCGGGGGGCGAAAGTGCTGAGTTTGGTGCGGGGGATGTGGAGGCGGAGAGGGTCGGAGGTGAAGCGGAGGGAGCGGGGAGGAGTGTATGGGGTGAAGTAAGTTTGAGAGATAGGCGGGAGCGCAGTTGTTCAGGGATTTGTAGCAGAGAGACAGAATCTTGTATTGGATGCGTTGGGGGATGGGAAGCCAGTGAAGGAGTTTGAGCAGGGGAGTGATGTCGTCGGATTTTTTTTCTTTCTGAGGACGAGGCGGGCAGCATCGTTCTGGACGCGTTGGAGAGTGAAAGTGGTGGAGTGAGGGAGGCTGGAAAGGAGAGAGTTGCAGTAGTCAATGCGAGATAGATTGAGAGAGACAGCAAGTTTGGTTGCAGCTTCGGTGGTGAGGTATTTTCTGATCTGACTGATGCGGCGGAGGTGGAAGTAGCATGCCTGGGCCGTGACGGAGACGACGCTGGTCATGGAAAGAGAGGAATCGAGGATAACGCCGAGATTTTTGGCCGAGTCAGAGAGGGAGAGGGTGGTGCTGTCGAGTTGAAGGTGGAGGGAGGGAGGGAGCTGGGAAAGTTTCTGGCGAGTGCCTACCAGCATGGCTTCCGTTTTGTCGTCATTCAGTTTAAGCTTGTTTGCTGTCATCCAGTTTTTCACGTCTTCGTAGCAGTCAGCCGTGCGAGTCAGTAGTGACTGAGTGTTGTCGAGTTTGTCTTTGTCTAGTAGTTGTGAGTCGTCAGCGTAGAGGTGGTGGTGTATGTGGTGAGACTGGATGATGTTGGACAGGGGAAAGGTGTAGAGTGTGATAAGGACCGAGCCCAGGACGGACCCTTGTGGAACTTCGCAAGAGAGCTTAACTGGGTTGGAGGAGACGCCGTCGATGGTGACGGACTGCTATCTGTCGAAGAGGTAGGAGAGAAACCAGGAGTGAGCAGAGTCAGTGATGCCAAACGAGTGGTGAAGGCGGTGGAGGAGGATACAGTGGTCTATAGTGTCGAAGGCGGCAGAGAGGTCGAGTTGCGTAAGAAGGGACATATTGCCCGAGTCGGTGGAGAGAAGCAGGTCGTTTAAGATATGTAGAAAGGTTGTTTCAGTGCTGTGATGTTTGCGATAGGCAGACTGTAAGGGACTGAGGAGGTTGTTGTCGGCGAGGTGGAGGTTGAGCTGGTTGAGAACGACCTTCTCAAGAAGCTTGGACAGAAAAGAGAGATTGGAGACCGGGCGATAGTTTTTGAGTTCGTTTGGGTCGAGGTTGTGTTTTTTTTTTTTTAGGAGAGGACGGACGATGGAGGACGAAGATATCAGGGACGGAGCCGTTCTCTAGATATGTGTTGATGATGTCGGTAATGAATGGCAGAAGATTTGGAAGGCCGCCCCGGTCGAGAGAAGCTGGGAGAGGGTCTAGTTCGCAGGTTTTGAGAGGCATGGACTTTATGGTCTTGAGGAATTCGTCCTGAGAGACGGGCCGGAAGGACGAGAGGTGGGTACCGGGAAAGGGGGTGTCGGGAGGGCAAGGCGGAGAAGGCAGAGTGTCGAGTGTGTTGCGCAGAGTTTGGATTTTGTCGGAAAAATAGGTGGAAAAAGCGGACGGGAGTTCTTTTTTGCTGTGTGTGTTGGGAGAGGAGAGTCTTTAGAAATGCCTAGGAGTGTGTTCATGGTAGCGTAGAGGGTTTTGGAAGAAATGAATTCCATGATTTTGTTTTGAAGGTTTGGAGTCGGAGATCATTCTACAGACTTTGGATCTAGTTGTTTGGAAGATCTCTCTGTGAACGGTGAGATCAGATGAGCGCCAGCGGCGTTCCGCTTGTCGGCGCTCGCGCTTGGCCTCATCTATGTCGTCAGTGAGCCAGGGGGAGGAGGGTCGGTTGGGTATGGAGCAGGTGGTGACAGGTGCATGGGTGTCTAGAAGTTTTCGAAGGGAGGAGTCGAAATGGGATGCAAGATCAGGAGAGGAGGCGGGGTCCAGGAGAAGGTCGACAGCTTCGTCGAATCCTGGCCAAGGCAAGCAAGTCTTGCTGTATGCGTTGAATGTCCTGTTTATACTCATTGTCACTGACAGCCGGCAGAAGACCAAGAGCAAACACCATCTCCAAAACTCTGCCGGTCACTGGGTCACACTTGACTTCATAACACACAGTCCCTGAGATACGAATGTCGTACATAAGCACAAAATCGTCACTCTCAGCCACTAAATAGTTGTTTCCATTCTTTTCGTGGGAAACTACCTTCTTCGGTCCTTGGTTCCTCGATGTGTCCATTAGTTTATATTTTGTTGACTCGGTCTGAGAGGTGACAAACGTGTACACTTGTTCGGGGTCAAAACCACGGGATTCTGCATCTTTGATTTCTGTGTCACACGCGCCCTTTTCAGGTATAGCACAGTTAATATTGTCAACATCAGCCGTACATGCGTGCACTGTCTCTGTTGGTATTCCAGTTTCCATGTGTGCTGTGATCTCGTGGTTCTCAGCTAACGGCGATGCTGTTGCACGTGCTGCATGGTCACTACACGGTGTGTTGTCTGGCTGGGTGATGGTCCTCGTGTACTGTAGTGTACTGCCATTTGTAGATTCTTGATTGTGATTATCAGTGTCCGTGTAAACCTCACTTTCGTTTACGTTTGTGTCATCCAATAAATTGTCACTGCTAGGCAAACTGCCTAACTTGTTTCTTGCCTGTGCCCTCCGTAAGTCTCTGCGCACCTGTGACGATGTTTTTCGTCGCCAGTAGACGGTCGGTGCAATGTCGGTTTGCTGTTGGTCCCTGTCCGCTGAACACAGCCGAAGTACAGACATCAGTTTAGTCCCTTCCCTGGTCACTTTACCCTGGTGTGATGGCTAGACAGTACAGACTGCAGGACAGCTTCTGCACCTGACGGGAGTCCGCTGACGGGCATTTTGTCGTTGTTTGACAGCAAAATATCTCAGTTTCTGGAAGCCAGAAATTTCGTGTCGTCACCTTGCCATGGGCAAGC
>BTPG01000001.1:264575532-264690532 GCA_036245525.1 Semisulcospira habei
CACGCTCTCCTGCGAAGTTCCACAGGGGTCTGTCCTGGGTCCGGTCCTTTTCACACTCTGCACCTCTCCCCTGTCCAACATCATCCAGTCTCACCACATACACCACCCGCTCTACGCTGACGACTCACAACTACTAGACAAAAACAAACTCGACAACACTCAGTCACTACTGACTCGCACGGCTGACTGCTACGAAGACGTGAAAAACTGGATGACAGCAAACAAGCTTAAACTGAATGACGACAAAACGGAAGCCATGCTGGTAGGCACTCGCCAGAAACTTTCCCAGCTCCCTCCCTCCCTCCACCTTCAACTCGACAGCACCCCCATCTCCCTCTCTGACTCGGCCAAAAACCTCGGCGTTATCCTCGATTCCTCTCTTTCCATGACCAGCTTCGTCTCCGCCACGGCCCAGGCATGTTTTTTCCACCTCCGCCGCATCGGTCAGATCAGAATATACCTCACTACCGAAGCCCGCCTCGTCCTCAGAAAGAGAAAATCCGACCACATCACTCCCTTGCTCAAACTCCTTAACTGGCTTCCCATCCCCCAACGCATCCAATACAAGATTCTGTCTCTCTGCTACAAATCCCTGAACAATTGCGCTCCCGCCTATCTCTCAAACTTACTTCACCCCTATACTCCTCCCCGCTCCCTCCGCTCCTCCTCCGACCCTATCCGCCTCCACATCCCCGCACCAAACTCAGCACTTTCGGCCCCCGCTCCTTCTCAGTATAGAGGCCATCCACCTGGAACATTCTTCCACTTTCTCTCCGTCAGAAACACTCTCTCTCCTCCTTCCAGTCCGCCCTCAAAACTCACCTCTTTCAACAGTTCTAGCACTATACCACCACACTCTCCACCCTAAGCAGACTGTCGTAATGTATTTCACTATTTGTGGTACATGAGTCGTTGTCTAAAGCGTGCGCGTGCATGCGCGAGGTGTGAGTGCGCGCTTCGAGTTATAATTATTATAAGATAAGCGCATTATAAATGCCGTAATTATTATTATTTATTATTGTGTGTGCGTGTGTGTGTGTGTGTGTGTGTCTGTATGTGCGTGCGAGCGTGTGTGTATGTGTGCGTGTGTATGTTCGTGCGTGCGTGCGTGCGTTTGTGTGTGTGTGTGTGTGCAGTGTGTGTGTGTGTGTGTGTGTGTGTGTGTGTGTGTGTGTGTGTGTGTGTGTGTGTGTGTGTGCACGCGCGCACGACCGCGTTCTAAGTAATACTATTTTTTCACATCCTAGCTCTGCTTGACGAAAACCCGCTGGTGGTCAAGTTCATCTCGATTCCTCAGAATGATTTTACATTTCGAGGGTTCACACTGCAATACACCATTACGGGTAGGATGTTCTTGTAATCATGTTGAGGTACACATCATCCCTCTCAGCACTACTCGTGTGTCATGTTGAGGTACACATCATCCCTCTCAGCACTAATCGTGTGTCATGTTGAGGTACACATCATCCCTCTCAGCACTACTCGTGTGTCATGTTGAGGTACACATCATCCCTCTCAGCACTACTCGTGTGTCATGTTGAGGTACACATCATCCTTCTCAGCACTACTCGTGTGTCATGTTGAGGTACACATCATCCCTCTCAGCACTACTCGTGTGTCATGTTGAGGTACACATCATCCTTCTCAGCACTACTCGTGTGTCATGTTGAGGTACACATCATCCCTCTCAGCACTACTCGTGTGTCATGTTGAGGTGCACATCATCCCTCTCAGCACTACTCGTGTGTCATGTTGAGGTACACATCTCAGCAGTACTCGTGTGTCATGTTGAGGTACACATCATCCCTCTCAGCACTACTCGTGTGTCAAAGCAGCCATGCGCTTCCTGTGATGATTGCTAAACCTCACACATCAAAATGATGCTCTCTGTATTATAGCGTCGCTAAATTCTTCTCCTATGGTGTCTTTCATCCCCGAGGAACAGTGAACACCCCCCCCCCCCAACTGCAAGAGGCATAGATCCTCATGAGCACACGCAGTTGAGGGGGCTGGTGAGGATCTATGCCTCTTGCTCAAACTGCCTGCTAACATCCAAGTTTGCTTCACCGCAGGAGATCTCTGTCCCACAATTCACAATGATTTCAAATGCGCACTTTGCGCCCCGTTTACAGTGCTCACTTTTACAGTTTCCGTAGTTTAGTACATACACCTTATGAGGCACGACCGTATATTGATTGGCAGTGATTGTTCAAGGGTAGTTGTAGGTTAGCTCGGCAGGCACCGCACACTAGTGTGCGTACGTACGTTAACTCATTCAGCCCTGACGCACTGCAGCAGGAGATGTGTCGACCATGATCATTGAAGGGTAGTGCCAGATTAGCTTGGCGCCTGTCGGCGCCAAGCTAATCTGGCACTGCCCTAGAATGATCATGGTCAATCCATCTCCTGCAACTGGTGCATAGTCATTAGAGGACGCCTCCAAAATTTGGGAATTTGCCGTCGGGCTGAATGAGTTAATGACGAACGACTCCGAACAATGAACGACAGCGAGGTCACGACGGATGTGCGCGGGCGAGCGCCGGCCGACGTGATATGAGAATATCACTCGAGTGGTTAAAAAATAATTGTTTTCCGCCCTCCGCCACACGACCAGTCACTTTAGCGCAAACCGTACCATGTGACCGTGATACAAAATCCATTGTCGCGAAAAATGGCGGACTCTTTATTTGTGACGCATCTTCAATGTGAGCTTTGTTCTATAAAAGATCAGCAAAACGTTCTAAACTAAAAAGTTACTTAGTCTTGTTCGAAACAACAAGTACACTCAGTACTTGAGACGTCAACGTCATGAAATATTTTAAATTACGTCCTAAGTCTATTATGTATAAATGTATATTAACCTTTGACGTCCGTCATGTCTGGCGTGACCCAGGTCGGAAGGTGATTTCTTTTACGAAAATAGTGCAGGAATGAAAAAATATACGTTATTCGTAGCAGGGGCTTGATGCACGGACCCTTGTAGGCCTTCGGGAGGTCAAAAGAACCATTGTACCCCTCAGGCCTTCGGCCTTCGGGGTACAATGGTTCCTTTGACCTCCCTCAGGCCTACAAGGGTCCGTGTAGCATACCACTGCTACCAATAACTTATATTATCTTACGAGCGAAAACGAGCAGCATAAGAATGTTCGACCAAGAGTGGGGGATGTTCAATATTACCTAACCTCTGACGGAAGAAGCTATTTTACACCTCTTTGTTTTGTCAACTGGATGCAAGTTGTTCTGGCACACGCCTAGATGACAGCGCGGTTATTGGGGTCAAACAGCGCAAGCCGCCGCAATTCGCGCTTTGTTCAATGGTTTCACTCACTTTACGACTATGGCGGAGGACACGAGAACAAAAAATACGTTTTTTTTTCACCCCTACGTCACACAACCAATTTCCTTAACACTAAACCGTACCATGTGACCTCGCCACAAAACCCCATTGTAGCGACTAATGACGGACTTCATGTAGCCTTCTTTGCAAAGCGTCTTGGATCCCAGTTTTGTTCTATAATAGATCACCCAAAACGTTCTAAAGTAAAAGGTTACTTCGTGTTGTTCGACATAATAGGCACACTACAGTCTGCAGCACACATTTTCTGCAATAGTGTGTAATAGACCACAAAATAAAAAAAATATTTGCGCAATCGAAAGCACATGAGCGTCTTATGCGGCTTTTGTTGTTGTTTTTGATATTGCTGTTTTATTAAAGAGTTCAAAATTTGTTGTAAAAAATTGTTTGAGGCAAACAGTCACTCACCTCTGTCATTTAATTACTGACAATTTGTACACAATGTTGCTAGTCATGCAGACGGCAACGTCATGAAAGTGGGTGAGATAAAATACGTCATACGTCTATTGCGTATACATGTATATTATGTATATTCTTTTGACGTCAGTCATGTCTGGCGTGATCCAGGTCAGAAGATTTTAGCTTGATTGCCTTTACGAAAATAGTGGAGGAATGAAAACAAATACGCTATTGGTAGCAGGGGCTTGCTGCACAGATCCTTATAGGCCTTCGGGAGGTCAAAGGAGCCTTCGGCCTTCCGGGTATGATGGTTAATTTGACCTCTCTCAGCCCAGAAGGGTCCGTGTAGCAAACCCCTGCCACCAATAACTTATATCCTCCGTCGTGACATCGCTGTCATTCATTGTTTGGAGTCGTTCGTCATTAACTCATTCAGCCCGACGGCAAATTCCCAAATTTTGGAGGCGTCATCTAATGACTATGCACCAGTTGCAGGAGATGGATGGACCATGATCATTCAAGGGCGGTGCCAGATTAGCTTGGCGCCACAGTGCGTTGAATTACTCCACGAGGAGACGCAATAAACCCAACCAATTCACATTGAACGGACAACAAATACCGTCACATTCATGTGTGCGATGTGAGCACCGTTTTGAAAAAAAACCGGTGCTCACATCGCACACATGAATGTTTCAGCCTGATTCTGGCCTTGTTGGAAAAACCGGTGCTCACATCGCACACTGAATGTTTCAGCCTGATTCTGGCCTTGTTGGAAAAAACGGTGCTGACATCGCACACATGACCGGTGCTCACATCGCACACATGAATGTTTCAGCCTGATTCTGGCCTTGTTGGAAAAAACGGTGCTCACATCGCACACTGAATGTTTCAGCCTGATTCTGGCCTTGTTGGAAAAAACGGTGCTGACATCGCACACTGAATGTTTCAGCCTGATTCTGGCCTGGCCGTATATACAGAGTTTTGTGACACAGGTCTGGATTTTGTTGTAGTCACTCATCCTTTGTGTATTTCGAACATGTTTCACTTTAAAAAGTCAGGTACTGCTCTCGGACCAAACCTGACCACAGAGGTGTGATTTAGTTGTCACATCCGTCCTGTTCAAAGGAATATCTGTGGATTTGTTGTTTGACGGTATTTGTTGTCCGTTCATTGTGAGTTGGTCGGGTTCATTGCGTCTCCTCGTGGAGTAATTCAACGCACTGTGGGAGGTTTACCAGCACTAGGTTATTTTGCGTCATCAACTTTGGTGCGATTACCTCGCCGTCTATGTTACCTTCATTGCGTTTTCGCAGCAGTGTTTTCATAGAGGCATTTTGGGTTGTTTAGCGCCAGGCTGTTGTACGTCACCAATATGTTTGGTGCGATTTGAGTCGGTTGTTGGATTCCTCTAACCACGGCATTCTGGTTTATGCCAGTGCACAGTTTGTGGCGAGGCTGTAGCTCTTACTACGACCTTCTCGTCTGCAGTTCAAGTGGCGTGTATGGCTACTGCCGCATCAAATGATGATGGCGGCTCGCGGTGCGGCCCGGTTACGTGGTCCCGCACAGCGCGCTACGCGCGTGCCTGTTGTTGGGCTGGCGGTTCGTCGTTGACTGTTTAGCTTTCGCGCGCAGACTCCTTGGCCAGGGTTGGTTCCGTCCAGCCCGGGCCCTGTACATGTATCTCTGCGGAAAGAGGCATAGATGTTAACGTGTCCCTGCAGAAAAAGGGAAACATACATGCACCAGGATCCATGCAGAACTGAACAAGAGGCATAGATGCACCAGGGTCCCTGCCGAAGGAGGCATAGATGTTCAGGTGTCCCTGCAGAAAAAAAATGAAACACACATGCATAAATAGTTTCCCTGCAGACAAAAGAAAACACAAATGCATAAAGAGAGACGGCGGCCCGATGACCTTGTGCGCACTGGGATACCGTTTTTAAGACCACTCGAATCAGATTCTCCGTATCACCCATACTCAGATTAAAAACCACTCGTGTGAGATACACAGTATTCGTAGTAATGAGCGCTTCTGGGGTTATAACGCGAGACAACTCTTGTGTTTTTGCCGCGAGGTGGCGCCCACTTAACAGGCGTTTATTTCATTTCCGGTATCTTCGGCTGTGTAAAAGTCTACGTGATAAAAGTCTTCGCTGTTTTGCTGTCTTTGCTGAAACTATTGACGAAGGTTGAAAATGGATGGGCCATACGGTAGCAGGACGATACCAGAGTTGAAAGCTGAGCTTCGACGGAGGAAAGCTAGAACAAGTGGCCGGAAAATGGAGCTGGTTGAGAGGTATGTAGAGCGTAAATAGTGATACTTTCGGTTTTGGTTTCAACTAATCTGTGACATTGAAAAAACATGAATTTTGCTTCAAATTTTGTGGTCTTCAAAACTGAAATCTTCTTGTATGCCTCAGTATCATGCACTCATCATATTGACATACGAACCGGCTGGTTTTGACTTTTAAAATGAATTTAAATTTTAACTTTTACTCTAAATCCTAGTCAGCTAAACAGGAACTGGTAATGTCTACCAATTTGTGTTTAATTGTATTTCAGATTGGAGGCCTATGACCGAAATGCCAATTTTGGAGCTGTAGATGATTGTCAGTGTCCGGCAGAATTTCAGATGATGCTTCCTGATCCAACAACCTACAAAGATCTGCATAGTGACATGGTTATTCCAGCACTTTTTGTGAAGGATGTGGATCTGTACCTGGCCAATATGGAGAAGCAGCTTGACAAAAAGGCAATTAACCTTTACGTAAACAGCTATGTCAATTTTGTGCGAGTGTCTGTAGTTGACCGAGGTGCCTTTTTCAAGGCGGAGGTTAGAGCAGAAATGAAGGCAACAGTGACATACAAAGTTGACATTCAGTTGTCAAGTGAAAGTGTTGTTAAAGAGTGCCAGTGTGAGTGTGCTGCTGGAATGGGCCCACATGCTCACTGCAAGCACATTAATTGTGTTCTCTATGGCATAACAGAGTATACAAGAACCAAGACATTTAAGACTATCGCGACATGTACACAGCAGCTGCAGACTTTTCATCAAGCAAAGAGGCATCTGGGATCCCCAGTTAAAGTACAAAACCTGAAACTTCACATTAAGGACACTGTGGATTTTGATCCAAGGCCCGCTCACATGCAGAAACGGGTCGGATATGTTGATTTTGTTAGAAACACTCTTGTGAATGAACAACTGTTTTCATCATCGCCGATTATGCATGTTTTCCCCCCTGCCAATCCATATGGTCTTTTTTGTGACCACGATTACTGTGCCCTCCGCCCGGATGAAGATTATTTAGAGAAACTTGGAGTGGTTTCCATATCACCCATTCAAAGACAGTGCATTGAAATAGACACACGGGACAGCAGAAAGCGATGGAAAGAGGAACGCCAAAAGCGGATTTGTTCATCTGCCTTCGGCACTGTGTGCAAGTCCACTGAAAAGGCAGACAAAGCAAAACTTGCCAAGAGATTAGTGCAGGGAAGGGAATTCCGCTGTGCGGCAACAACTTACGGCATAACATATGAACATATTGCCGTTCAGAGATACGAAGAGACAACTGGAGTCTCAACTCAAAAATGTGGACTGTTTGTATCAGAGACTCTCCCTTTCTTAGCAAGTACACCTGATCGCATTGTGAGTGATACAGCTCTGCTGGAAGTGAAGTGTCCTTATACATCCAGACACATGACTGTGTCTCCTAAAACTGTGCCCTACTTATACAGGTCCCAAGACGGCAGTCTTCAACTCAAGAGAAACAACAGCTACTTTTTTCAGGTTCAAGGACAAATGTATTGTTTAGGGCCAGAGGTAAAGAGAGTGGATTTTTGTGTGTTCACTCAAAAAGACTTTCAAATAATTAAAGTACTCAGGGATGAAGAATTCATCAAAACCATGGTTGACAATTTGCAAGGTTTTCATGACAACTTCCACAAGGATGCATTGCTGGAGAAATTCTGCTTCAAAAACTACGGGGAACATTTTTGCCCCCAACCCTGAGAAACAACAATATTATTTCTTCCATTGTATGTGTATCACGGTATGGTTCCTCAAACTCACAAAGTTAGTTAGTTAGTTATTCATTGCTTTTATGTGCACATGTCCTTGTAAATTAACATGAGTTTGAACCTGCTCTTGGTGTGTAATATTTTTTGTGGCGTTTTTGAATCCGATTTAATATTGTGATTCTCAGTACCTACTTTTCCACCCTTCCCACCACGTGAGCGAATATCACTGTAGTGTCATGTTTCTGTCTGAGCAAAGTTGTCATCACGCTTTGTGTTCATAAAAATGATGTTTATTAGAGTGAGAGATTCCATTTGTAGTAGTATAGCCTGATTAGGAGGAAAGCAGGTAATTGAACAGTAAGCCCTTGGTTTAAACATATGTGATGGGGTGAGGTAGGAGGAGTCGGAAAATTAAGATTAGATGGTGGTGGTTGGACTTAGTGAGACTGAGACTCGTTCATGTTGAGCTAAACTTTTATTTCTAACAAAACTAGAAAGTAGAAACCAGAAAGCAGAAAGCAGTACCTGTAGAATAAACAAACAGGTAATCAGTAATGGTGCCAAGAATACAATAAACAAGGCACATAACTAAACTAAGGCATATATCAACATGCAGTGAACGTACAACACTTTGATTTTAAAGACTGACAAAATCAAAGTGATGGTCGTGTAACATATAGAATGTGTAGTAATAGACATGATAGCAAATAAAATGAAAAATATAAGTCACAATACTAACTACAAAGTCATGCAAAGCACAAGTCAAAGAATAAAGCAGAGCACCAATACGTAAGTGCGCTATGCAGTCAGACCTGGTAAGGCGAGCACGCAAATGACTAACAAATGGGTAGTCACTCTGACCGGGGTCTCCCTAACAGGTCAGCCCACATCAAGTTAAATGCAAAGTACTAAAAATAACATAGCAAAAGTAAAATACCAAATTAAATCAGATGCTATGCCAGCGGTACAATAGCTATGTGACTAGGCACTAAGGAATAGTATATAGAAATAACTAGTATCAAGTATATCCGTTGTGTCGTTGCCTTGTCATCTTGATATAATTTATGCATAAGTGTATATTAGTGTGCTTGAATAAGAATGAATGTGTTTGAGTGTGCCTTGAGTTGAGATATGTGCGCGTTATAAGTTCTTGTGTTATATATAATATACTTGGTGATTATGACATAACTTGATGATGATGTACCTTGCAAATAAAGTCCCAAAGATGCCCAGGGCGTCAAAATTTGGCATGATTCTAGTACATTGTTGTTCTTTCTCTTGAGAATATTATTGTATTTACCACAGTGATATTAGACAAAATCATACAAAACTAAATAATTAAATCAATAAAAAGAATTTATAAAATAAAATTAAAATGAATCAATAAAAAAAACATAGCGTACACTTACATTTCACCTCTAACACTCTTTCTTTCATAATTTTTATTATCATATAATAATTATGTATCTTGGACCTATGTCATTTGTTTACAAGTTTGTCGACATCCTAGATCCTATAAGTTTTAAAAAAAAAAACAGCTGATATGTTGTTTTTTGGTCTGGTGTCGCCTCGGTACCTCAAGCAGATAAATTCCAAACAAAACCTTGCTCATGCGTCATACTGGATGGAACCTAGGCATAATATAATAGTATAATATTAGCAGATAGGGGTATGTAGTATTAGTAATCAAAATCACGCATCTCTAGACACAATATTGTTTCGGAAGTTGCACAGAGCGTAACACACAGCAATAATGTGGTGAGCAAGCTTTGTTTCTGTTGCATCAAGCACACCAGTCAATACTTTGTAAGTCTTGCCCATGCCGATTATGCGCTCAATATGTACTCGCTTGCTGGACACTTTTCTGTCACTGAGAACTTGCTTTTCGGTCAATCTGTTTTTCTTTGAGAAAAAAGCTGGAATGTTAACCTGTACATCCTTAGGTGCAAACAAGTCTTGCACATTAAATCCTTTGTCTGCCATCACAGAATCACCTGGATCACACCAAAGTGGGATATTGCTTCTCTCAATAATCTGTCTGTCTGAAACAGATCCCCCATACACTTGAGACACATACGACACCAGCCCGCCTGGAGTTGATCCAATGATTGCTTTCACAGTGTTCTTGTTCTTGTATGAGCTGAAGGTGGCACGCTGTGTTGCAGGATTAGATGGCTTTTCAATGGGGACCTCGGTTCCATCCAGTATGACGCGTGTGCTAGGAAATTTCTGCTTGAAGTCACTAGGTGCAAAATAACTCACAAGTTCTTTGGGCACCCAAGTGTCTATTTCTCCCCACTGCCTAGAACAAAAGTTAATCCATGTTATGTACACATTTTCTGCAGTGTATTTAGACACTCCACACATGCTTGATAAAGGAAGGTAATCGATATCCTGTCTCAATTTTCCCAACATGAGCAGAAATTGGTTAATAGGTGAAATAGTCGACACCGTCCTTGTTCTCCAGTATGTGAGATGGTGTACTGCTGGACCAAGAGTCTTAAACACCGCATGAAACCTCGCGTAGGAGACGAGTCCAGTATAATAATGTAGAAGCTCAGAGTTGTGTTCGAGGTTTTCCACAGACAGGTACGGTGGATGCAGTTTCCCTGTTATCAGTGTCTGTGTTTCTGTAGCCACAGTGATGTTTTCGGTCTGTGTGTCCTTGTTGGCAACTTCAGCTAACTCAGCATCCACCTGAAACAAACAGGATAACAAGTGTGCAAATAATTCCTTTCATAAAAAATAGTTGTTCATTTCTAAATTTAAAAGAAAATAATGCTGTTTTTTGTGTTTTTGTTTTTTCCCCATAGAAATAACAGAAAGAACAGAGAAAATGTTTGTGTTCATAGAAATAGATGTACAGGAGACATTTTCCTTCTATGTTTAGAACACAAGAGATACTGCAGACTTTATTTGAGTTTAGATTTACAGGAGACATTTTCTTTCTATGTTTAGAACATGAGAGATACTGCAGACTTTATTTGAGCGACTCGTGACTCGAGTCTGTCCACGTTTATCGGCTTTGTTCTCGACAACCACTGGGTCGATTAAGATAAAATTTGGCACATTATTTGGAATTCAGGTCCATTGAATGTATTAAATTTTCAGCGCTGAGCAGGTAAATAAAACCGTTAAAATCCGTTATTTCCCAGTTTTATACCAAGTTTTTCCTTGATTAATTCAGTTATATAATTTTCAAGAAAACCAAAATTTTGGCAGTTAAAAACCATTCTAATTTATACCCCACTTTTTTTTCAAGAATTTTGTACGTGGTTGGGGAAAAAGTGTTATGAAATAGTTTTGGGTGCCTAACGGTACCCTCTTATTGGTATGCAACTGAAACTCAACACTCCTTACCTTGGCCATGGCGTATCTTTTAGCTGAAACACTGAAGGGCAAATAGCATACCTCACTGACTGCACGTGCACTGTCACCAGTCCCCTCAAAGTTGCAATCATGATGACCAATGTCAGCTTCCACTTCCAGTTCAGCCCCAAGAAAGGTATCCACGCCAGTGATTTCTTGAAGCAGCATCTCTTCTCCCTTTAAGAAAGAAGTTAATATTCAACTTACATGTAAAGCACTGGCAATACTGAAGACCTAATAAGCATAAACATCCTGGTTTTATTTTCCTTAGTTACAGTTTACCAATACCAGAAGATCAATTATTTCGAGGTCTGATGCACTGTACGTTGGTTAATCTCATTTATAGAATTATGTATTATTATGTTCATTTGGCCTCACCCCAAAATCCGTGTGGACTTTTCTCTTTTTGGTCTCTGTTTCTCTCAGACGTGCTGGTCGTTTCTCTGCCCTGGATTTCCGATTTTCTGCTGGCAGACTTAGAGGTTTAACCCAGTAAAAGACACTAGGTACAGCGTTTGGCTTCAGTCGTTTCCTTTGCCTCGCTAGTCCACCTGCACACATAAAAAAATAATAATAATAAAAATAAATAAATAAATGAAATAAAAGAAGACAGTAGTCTTCATTGTTTAAATTTAATAATATAATGTAAAGCTTCACTTATGCAAATGTTTTGCACGCACAACAAATGTAAGCGTTCTTCCTATTCTTATTTTTTCATTTTTTTCCCATGAATGAATAGTTCATACGTTTTTAGAGTGGTAATAATTATTGAAATCACCAAAAGTTTAAGCAATGCAACATATACGTGAGGCATTTACCTACTTTGTCTTCAAACACGCTCCACACACACACAGACACTGTAATCAGATATATGTCATACATCAGATATTAACTTTTATGAGCAGACATGCAGGTATGTGCAGGGCTTCTGAAAGACATTTTTTCTGATTAAACAGCGAAAAAGTTGACTCGCCCAACCAAACATGGTTTACGAATCAAAAGCAAATTTGAGGGGAAAATGCGCCAGATAGTTGGAAAAGGAAGAAAATGTGTCATGTGAGGATTTTTTTTACTTACAAACTTAAATCTTGAAGTTATGTTATACTTATAGATTATTCAAAAACATTGCACGTAAGTGTCTATTTCTTAGCATTGATCATCTATGATGGGCTGCAAAAATGGCTGCATAGACATCCTAGAGAATATCTGGTCCCCTTTACCTTTAGGCATTACTAGCTTTAGTTTCTGTGGCTGGAAAATATACTGGCCAATTTGGCTACTTCACCTGCACAATCTGGTAGCCAAACAGAAAATCAGGTAGCATTTGGCAACCTGCTTAAGAAGCCCTGCATGCAAATAAAAAAGGACTCACAGTTCCAAAACAACTGTTACGTACCAGAAGCCGTGGGCCCGTCTTTGTAGTCTGTTGGCAGAAAATGTTTCGGGCACACCACACTCGTCGATGTTGGGGCCCAGTTGTCGCGTCGAACAGCAATAATCCATCGCTTCCTGACCTCTTTGTCACTCGGGAATTTAAAACCTAACGCACTGTTGCACTTGTACACTACGCATCGGTTCGGCATTTTGATAATTGATGTAGTTGAAAGGGAAATACAGCTTCAGGATTCGCTATGTTTACACTCTAGCAACAAGGCGGAAGTGAAACAAGCGCCTGTTAAAAGGACTCCACCTAGCGGAAAGAAGAAAGGGGCATAACCTCGCCAGAAGCGCTCATTCGGTGTAAGAATCATCGATATGTGAGACACCGTTTGGCTGTGAACGACTCTAGGCCACTGACTGGAAACGAAGTCTGAGACGTGTTGCTTGTACAAACAAGCTAACTCATTCGTGAGACGTACAGATACGCGGCTGAAAGCGCCCCACTCTCGTCTGAAACGTCGCGGTTTTGAATCCAAGCGTGCGGTCCTCCAGTGAGAAACTTTTGAAGGCTCCGAAACGTAACTTGAAAACTGTTGGTGAACGCTCATTCAGCTTCATTGCACCTTCAGTTTGGAACTCGCTGCCTGCCAGTCTGCGAAACTGGTCTCCTCTACTCTCTCTCAGTTTAACTCATTGTACCCCAAGACCGAAATCCCCAAATTTTGCCGTTGTCCTATGAAGACTGCATTGCAGTGTAGGACACAGATCGACCATGATAGTTCAAGGGTGATGCCAGAATAGCTTGGCGCCCATAGGCGCCAAGCTATTCAGGCATCAACCTTGAACTATCATGGTCGATAGTAAGGCTCAGTTGAAAACTCACTTCTTACAGCTTGCTTTTCCTCAGTCGTAGATCCGTGGCCCTGTGGTATTTATTTGTAATGTTTCATATCGTCTATGTCATGTTCGAATGCGTGTGCTAGCGCAATGAGTTTTTGCCACAAAAAGATTTTGCGCTATGCAAGAACCATTCATTATTATTATTATTATTCAGACCCTATTCGGTGTCCCGTCTTTGAAATCACCTTCATGGTGGACACTACGGCGGCACGCCCTACACCTTGTAACGTTGTTTTTTTGGTTTTTTTTTAATTTCCTTTGCCTACAGCCCCATTGACGTGCCATCAGTGTGAGAGAAGAAACGTCAGTTTTGAAGAGGCGATGGTCTGTGTGAACAATCTCAATGCCGTCACGTGTCCTGTGGGCGTGAGTTCTTCTTGCACTAACTCTTTATCTTGTCGATGACTTGCGTACTGTGGGACATTTCCACCGCCAATGATGCGAGAACGTGCATCTGCCCCGCCGACCACTCCCCGCCGACCACCCCCCCCCCACCCCCACCTCCCACCCACCCCCACCCACACACACACACACACCCACCCACCCATACACACACACACACACACACACACACACACACACACACACACACACACACACACACACACACACACACACTTTTATCTAGCTGTGCACATGTGATGTTTTTAGACATTACTCTGAACAGTGAGCAAGAGGGGGAGAAACCAGCGTGTGCCTGCTAACATCAATGGTGGTTCCACACAAAGAGGGTTAACCCTGCAGGAAGCATCGCGACTAAAACCGCTACCGACATTATTTATAGAAAATGCAAATGATCGGAGGGGAGCCAATAATAGTATTTTGGCTGCCATTTTGAACATTTTGAAGGTGACCCTTACCCTCTTTGGATGCTAGTAACTAAAAAACTACTGCCGTCTGAGCAAAAATATTATTATCAATTGAAAATGGAATGATTCGAAATAAAATTATATATCAAAATTTATGTATCCCAAAAAATGATTTTTCATGCATAGTCTTTAACCCATTCAGCCCTGACGCACTACAGCAGGAGATGGGTCGACCATGATAATTAAAGGGTAGTGCCAGATTAGCTTGGCGCCGACAGGCGCCAAGCTAATCTGGCACTACCCTTGAATTATCATGGTCGATCTGTCCCCTGCAACAGTTGCACAGTCGTTAGATGACACCCCTAAAATGTAATAATAATAATAATAATAATACTAATGATGATGATGCTTTCAATGGCGCCTAACCTCAGGTACGGCTCTAGGCGCCTTACAAAGCGCGCGCGCGCGCGCGCGCACACACACACACACACACACACACGCACGCACGCACACACACACACACACACATTCCAGGCACCACAGCAAAACTACAACAGAATCCTCAGCAGTCAATGATTAATCAGTGGGATAATTTGGGAAATACGTGCGCCGGGCTCAATGAGTTAAACTAAAACGTGTACAAATGTGTTGCAGGAAGCGTGTTCCTTCTGGGCGCAATCATTCTACAGTTCCTTCACCGACCAAATGGCGTCAAGTGTCATGTTTGGTTGTCAGCCGCACTGGTGGTGTGGAAGAGACGACATACCTGACGAGTATCATCACGCCCGCACCAAGGTGTTGGGACTCCAGCACGATGACCAGTACACCAGACGCTTGCACAAGTCCTGCTGCTATAAGAGTTTGTGCAACTTTGAGACGGGGAAAGCCGCAACTGGCAACGGGGGATCATCTCTTCACTATGCGTGGGACACTCCTGACCTTCCCTTCAAGCGACAAGTGGCATTGACATCCCCCTAAGGGTAAGTACACTACCAGTGGTTGCCTGTAAATTGGGAATAATACAGTAGCGGGGGGCGTCCTGTAAATTGGGGTTAAATACAGTACCGAGGGGCTGCCTGTAAATTGGGGGTAAATACAGTACCAGTGGCGGCCTGTAAATTGAGGGTAAATTCAGTACCAGTGGCTGCCTGTAAGTTGGGGGAAAATACAGTACCGGGGGGGGGGGGGGGGAGGGCAGCGTGTAAATTGGGGGTAAATACAGTACCGGGGGCTGCCTGTAAATTGGGGGTAAATACAGTACCGGGGGCTGCCTGTAAATTGGGGGTAAATACAGTACCGGGGGCTGCCTGTAAATTGGGGGTAAATATAGTACCTGTGGCTGCCTGTAAATTGGGGGTAAATACAGTACCAGTGGCTGCCTGTAAATTGGGGGTAAATTCAGTACCAATGGCTGCCTGTAAATTGGGGGAAAATACAGTACCGGGGGGGGGGGGGGGGGCTGCGTGTAAATTGGGGGTAAATACAGTACCGGGGGCTGCCTGTAAATTGGGGGTAAATACAGTACCGGGGGCTGCCTGTAAATTGGGGGTAAATACAGTACCAGTGGCTGCCTGTAAATTGTTGGTAAATAGAGTACCAGTGGCTGCCTGTAAATTGGGGGTAAATACAGTACCGGGGGGGCTGCCTGTAAATTGAAGGTAAATACAGTACCAGTGGCTGCCTGTGAATTGGGGATAATACAGTACCGGGGGCTGCCTGTAAATTGAGGGTAAATACAGTACCGGGGAGGCGGCCTGTGAATTGAGGTAAATACAGTACCTGGGGGGGGGGGGGGCTGCCTGTAAATTAATTGGGGGTAAATACAGTACCGGTCGGGGGGGGGGGGGCTGCCTGTAAATTGGGAGTAAATACAGTACCCGATGCTGCATGCAAATTGGGGGTAATTACAGTACCAGTTGCTGCCTGTAAATTGGAGGAAAATACAGAATCAGGGGCTGCCTGTAATTTAGGGTAAATACAGTACCAGTGCCTGCCTTTAAATTGGGGTAAATACAGTACCGGGGGCTGCCTGTAAATTGGGGATAATACATTACCATGGGCTCTGCCTGTTAATTGGGGGTACTAACAGTACCGAGGGGCTGCCTGTAAATAAATAGTGGTAGAACCAGTACCAGGTGTGTGTGTAAATACAGGTCAATGCAGTACGTGGAGTTGGTTGGTTGTACATTGCTTAACGTCCCGATAGCAACAAGACTTTCCCATGACGTGCCTGCACTTGTGTGAAAAAAAAAAAAACTAAACAGAATATTGAATGTATGTCGCCAGCCGGACTAATACGATAAATAAACCGAAGACCAGTTAGCAACACACATCCAATATCAAGAGTTACAGACAGCGCAGACAGTAGGGAGAGTCACTTTGAAAAAAAAAAAATATAGGTGAATGGACCAAGGGTAGACAGAAACACATGCCCCAGAGGGGAAAACCCACCCTGTGGGGCTGACCAGGGTGACCCTGGGAACTAAAAAGTAGTTAATCCCACCCAAGTCCCCCAGGGCAGACTCGGGGGGTGGGGGGGGGGGATGAATAGTGGTAAATACGTGTTATATAGGGGCTTCGTGTAAAAGGGCGAACCCTCTAGCTGTTGATATTTAGGGTTTTGTCGATATGATTCATGCAAGAATAAGCGCGACAAAACCGCCATCGACAGCCAAAAGGATGATCGACATAGAGGCCAAACACACGGAAACTGAAGTTTGCCTGTCCCTCAACATAGAGGCCAAACACACGGAAACTGAAGTTTGCCTGTCCCTCAACATAGAGACCAAACACACGGAAACTGAAGTTTGCCTGTCCCTCAACATAGAGGCCAAACACACGGAAACTGAAGTTTGCCTGTCCCTCAACATAGAGAAGCACGGGTGAATTCTGTGTTTGTTTGACTTGCTGGTATGCGGTTATGGTTGGTTTTTGTTTGTTTGTTCCACACCACTAACAGACTATTCTGTTTTCAGACTTCGTGTGTGATGACTCCTTGACGGTACCAGACAGCCAGGCGCACCAGAGTAGCCTCCGTTTTAAATTAGGTTATTGTCGTTTATTTCATTCAGGCCGGCGCACGTATTTCCGGGAGGCGTCATCTAACGACTATGCACCTGTTGCAGGCGATGGATCGACTATGATAATTCAAGGGTAGTGGCACTACCCTTGAATTATCATGGTCGACCCATCTCCTGCTGTAGTGCGTCATGGCTGAATGGAACACGTGGACCAGAATATCGAGAAATATTCAAATCAGGCCAAACGAACTAACACATCACTAGCATGAACCTCCTCCCTGCCAGTCATCGCGAACTGCGCGTCTGAAACCACTGCACACTGAGCGACATTCGCGTGGGAAACACAGACGTACATGGGACAAAAATAGGCACAACGAACACAGGACTAGCAAGTGACATAAACCCGCGTGAGCCCCCGCGACTAGCGACCAGCGGGAGCTCATGAGGGTTTATGTCTCTTGTAGATGAGTGGCGTTCGCCTGGCACCGGCTGGCTAAAGGGCTACGCTCGCAACTACGAGTGCACGAGAAGGAATCTACCGTGTCACGCTTCAGTTGAACTCATGCCTCTTTTGAAAACCTGTGACGTTCGGATAACCAGAAGTTGTGCTTTTGTTTCCAACACTGTCGGAATCGTCGTCAAATAAAATAATGATGTTCAGGGCGATCTGGTCTTGTGCTTGCTTGCATGTCGTTGTATTGTTCGTTTGTTGTTTGGCGGCTGAGTTGGTTGACTGCTTGGTTAGTTGACTGGATGTGTTGTTCACTTAATGTCGAAACAGGACGAGTGAGTACGAGAAAGGACAGCGTGATCCAGGCCGAAAGGGTGAGCGCGAGGTATGTACAATGCTGTAAACATCCCAGAAACGACAATTACAACACAATGAATTAATATTTCGTGTTTTGAACCGGAAATATTTAACAACTGTGCTAGAATTTGTATCCTCTTTCGTGAGCGAGAAGTGGCGACGGAAGGTATGACCATAACTTGACTTGACACTTCCGTTCATCAATAAACAGTACGTATAATGTGTTGTTGTTTGATTGTCTAGTTTGAATTAATTGTATTATAATTATTTTTTCTAAGCGTGTTTCTTTTTTCGTTGTGATGTTCCCTGCAATAGAGAGCGAGAGTGGATGTAGTTATAATTATCTTTTCTAAGCGTGTTTCTTTTTTCGTTGTGATGTGGCCCTGCAATAGAGAGCGAGAGTGGATGTAGTTATAATTATCTTTTCTAAGCGTGTTTCTTTTTTCGTTGTGATGTGGCCCTGCAATAGAGAGCGAGAGTGGATGTAGGTATAATTATCTTTTCTAAGCGTGTTTCTTTTTTCGTTGTGATGTTCCCTGCAATAGAGAGCGAGAGTGGATGTAGTTATAATTATCTTTTCTAAGCGTGTTTCTTTTTTCGTTGTGATGTTCCCTGCAATAGAGAGCGAGAGTGGATGTAGTTATAATTATCTTTTCTAAGCGTGTTTCTTGTTTCGTTGTGATGTTCCCTGCAATAGAGAGCGAGAGTGGATGTAGTTATAATTATCTTTTCTAAGCGTGTTTCTTGTTTCGTTGTGATGTTCCCTGCAATAGAGAGCGAGAGTGGATGTAGTTATAATTATCTTTTCTAAGCGTGTTTCTTGTTTCGTTGTGATGTTCCCTGCAATAGAGAGCGAGAGTGGTGGATGTAGCAGGTTGAGTATAATTATCTTTTCTAAGCGTGTTTCTTGTTTCGTTGTGATGTTCCCTGCAATAGAGAGCGAGAGTGGATGTAGGTATAATTATCTTTTCTAAGCGTGTTTCTTGTTTCGTTGTGATGTTCCCTGCAATAGAGAGCGAGAGTGGATGTAGTTATAATTATCTTTTCTAAGCGTGTTTCTTGTTTCGTTGTGATGTTCCCTGCAATAGAGAGCGAGAGTGGATATAGGTAGTGGCAGCCCAGTAAGACAACGTCCTCGTTGTGATCTTCCCTGCAATAGAGAGCGAGAGTGGATGTAGTTATAATTATCTTTTCTAAGCGTGTTTCTTGTTTCGTTGTGATGTTCCCTGCAATAGAGAGCGAGAGTGGATATAGGTAGTGGCAGCCCAGTAAGACAACGTCCTCGTTGTGATGTTCCCTGCAATAGAGAGCGAGAGTGGATATAGTGGCAGCCCAGTAAGAAAACGTCCTCGTTGTGATGTTCCCTGCAATAGAGAGCGAGAGTGGATATAGGTAGTGGCAGCCCAGTAAGACAACGTCCTCGTTGTGATCTTCCCTGCAATAGAGAGCGAGAGTGGATGTAGGTATAATCATCTTTTCTAAGCGTGTTTCTTGTTTCGTTGTGATGTTCCCTGCAATAGAGAGCGAGAGTGGATGTAGGTATAACTATCTTTTCTAAGCGTGTTTCTTGTTTCGTTGTGATGTTCCCTGCAATAGAGAGCGAGAGTGGATGTAGGTATAATTATCTTTTCTAAGCGTGTTTCTTGTTTCGTTGTGATGTTCCCTGCAATAGAGAGCGAGAGTGGATGTAGGTAGTGGCAGCCCAGTAAGACAACGTCCTCGTTGTGATGTTCCCTGCAATAGAGAGCGAGAGTGGATGTAGTTATAGTTATCTTTTCTAAGCGTGTTTCTTGTTTCGTTGTGATGTTCCCTGCAATAGAGAGCGAGAGTGGATATAGGTAGTGGCAGCCCAGTAAGACAACGTCCTCGTTGTGATCTTCCCTGCAATAGAGAGCGAGAGTGGATGTAGGTATAATTATCTTTTCTAGGCGTGTTTCTTGTTTCGTTGCGATCTTCCCTGCAATAGAGAGCGAGAGTGGATGTAGGTAGTGGCAGGCCAGTACGCAAAAGTCCTCGGTTCAACGACGGCCGCAGTGGGCCAGCAGACGTTTAGCTACAGGGCATTGGGTTCCCGGGTCCCTCCTCCTCAGCTGGTTCATAAGGAAACACAAAAGAGAAAATGGACCTCCATAGCTTTATGCGCCGATGACATTCTGAATGCGGTCAGTATAACCGGCTCATGGCTCACCCTTTCAAAGCCTTTGCTTAATGTTCTGTCCTTTGATTAACCAGGTGACTGCCAGTGGACTCGTATTGTTTCTCGTAAACTTCGCTCATTCCACGCCAAAGATCACAGCCGTGCAAGGCACGTGGACACAAAGTGGGCTCAGCAAAAGGCGTAGATCCTCATTATTGAGATGCATGTGTCATCCTCATCAGCCCCCGCATTATTGAGGACCATGTGTCATTCTCATCTGCCCTCGCATTATTTAGGAGAATGTGTCATCCTCATCAGCCCCCGCATTATTGAGGAGCATGTGTCATTCTCATCTGCCCTCGCATTATTTAGGAGAATGTGTCATCCTCATCTGCCCCGCATTCTTGAGGAGCATGTGTCATCCTCATCTGCCCCCGCATTATTGAGGAGCATGTGTCATCCTCATCTGCCCCCGCATTATTGAGGAGCATGTGTCATCGTCATCTGCCCCCGCATTATTGAGGAGCATGTGTCATCCTCATCTGCCCCTGCATTATTGAGGAGCATGTGTCATCCTCATCTGCCCCCGCATTCTTGAGGAGCATGTGTCATCCTCATCTGCCCCCGCATTATTGCGGAGCATGTGTCATCGTCATCTGCCCCGGCATTATTGAGGAGCATGTGTCATCCTCATCTGCCCCCGCATTATTGCGGAGCATGTGTCATCGTCATCTGCCCCCGCATTATTGAGGAGCATGTGTCATCCTCATCTGCCCCCGCATTATTGAGGAGCATGTGTCATCGTCATCTGCCCCCGCATTATTGAGGAGCATGTGTCATCCTCATCTGCCCCCGCATTATTGAGGAGCATGTGTCATTCTGCATTGTATATCTGACACTACAGCAATCTTTCAAAACAGAGGTATGACTGGATGGTTGATTTGTTGTGCTTTAACTCTTTCGACACCTGCCGCATCCCGATACGCGGCGTAACGCCGCATGTTCGGATGCGGCACGTCTCGAATGAGCTAACCTATTCATAGCCCCAACGCACTACAGCCCAAGTTGGATTGACCATGATAATTCAAAGGTGGTGCCTGATTTGTTTGAAGTCATCGGGTGCCAAGCAGATCTGGCATTACCGTTGTAAAATCATGGTCAATCCATCACCTGCAACTGATGCATAGTCATACAGCCCGACCCACATAATTCCCAAATTTTGGAGGCGTCATTTAACGACTATGCGCCTGCTGCAGGAGATGGATCGGCCATGATAATTCAAGGGTAGTGTCATATTAGCTTGGCGCCGACAGACGCCAAGCTAATCTGGCACTAACCTTGAATTATCATGGTCGATCCATCTCCTGCTGTAGTGCGTCAGGGCTGAAGGGGTTAAAAAACAAATCAGAAATGCAGTCTTGGGACAAGATGGGATAACATCAGGCAACAACAATGACTTACCCAGGATGCGCCTGTGCTGCAAAATGAACAATGTCTTTTGTCTTCTTTCGCACTCCTTCACTTACACATTTTTTGCCATATTTTTGCCAGATACATGAGTGCACCATTACACACAAAACATACAATCAGCAGGAACTTGGTGTCGTATCATAAGCACTTTCCGCTTAACTGTAGACAGCGTTAGTTGGTTTCCTTTCCTTGAAGGTCTTTAATGGACACAGTTTATATGTTTCAGTATGATTTATACTCAAGATGATGTTGCGTAGTTTATCTGTTGTCGGTATCTGTTGTTGTTGTTATCGTTGTTTTTGTTGTTATTTTTGTGTGCAAGCGCAGCTTCTGTACATGTCACTGCAATTTAGAAATAGGACCGCAGGTATTGGTTGCCAAAATGGATATAAAGTTTGAGTTAAATAGTACAATATCATATTTGTATATAGGATACATGTATCTATCTTTCTATCCATCCATCCATCCATCCATGAATCCATCCATGAATCCATCCATGAATCCATCCATTCATCCATCCATCCATCCATCCATCCATCCATCCATCCATCCATCCATCCATCCATCCATCTATCCATCCATCCATCCATGCAGCCAGCCAGCCAGCCAGCCAGCTATCCATCCATCCATCCATCCATCCATCCATCCATCCATCCATCCATCCATCTATCTATCTATCTATCTATCTATCTATCTATCTATCTATCTATCTATCTATCTATCTATCTATCTATCTATCTATCTATCTATCTATCTATCTATCTATCTATCTATCTATCTATCTATCTATCTATCTATCTATCTATCTATCTATCTATCCCGTAGTCTTGTTGACCGTTGGGGCACCACTGATGACTTGGCAACCAGTTCCCTCCATTCCACTCTGTTCTCTGCCATTCTAAGTGTGTCGCTCAGCTTCTGTCCTATCCACTTTGAGATATTGTCCTCCCATCTTTTCTCTGTCTTTCTCTCCTTCCCCCTCCTTGCACAGTGCCTTGCAGGATAGTGTGGCAAGCCCTGCTGAACGTGTGACATGCCCATACTACTTCAGTTTGCGTTTTTTTCACAATGGCTAATAGGTCTTCATAGGGCCCGATGGCTTGCCTGACTCTGTCTCCCATTTTCTTGTTCGTGATGTGATCTATGTAAGAAATGCCAAGCAGCCTTCGAAAACATCTCATCTCACTGGCTTGTATCCTCTTTTCGAGGTCTGCTGTGAGGGTCCATGACTCATAGGCATATAAGAACACTAAGATACATGTATATACATTGCAAAACAATATTAGTTTGACATTGGAGTAAACAGATTATTTCCGTCGGTCATGTCTTCGGCTGGAATGGATGCATTCACTTTGTGTGTGTTCTCGTGCATGTGTGTGTGTGTGTGTGTGTGTGTGTGTGTGTGTGTGTGTGTGTGTGTGTGTGTGTGTTTGTGTGTGTGCGTGCGTGCGTGCATGCGTGCGTGCGTTCGTGCGTGTGTGTGTGTGTGTTTATTTGTGTGTGCGTGTGTTATGATACCGGAAGTAAACAGTGTACAATTAAGTTACTCGCCAACGCCCAAAATAATAAGTATTTCAGTATTTCACAGCACCCAGGTACGGCGTCGTAGCCCCACAAGGTGGAGTGACACAGTCAGCATCCACTTTCAGTACCACAGCACGGTGGCAGGTTTAGCCGGTTACTTCTTTAAGCTTTAGGCCGTTGGATTTGGACCATTGGATTAAGAACTGATTTGGATGCACTAAAACACAGGTGCAAAAATACACATATAAATAACTAACAAAAGAAACAAGATAATCACATTATCCTTCCCGCAACTTCAACTGCCGTCTTTCATATTCCCTTCACCCCTCTTCCGCAACAACAAATTCTACCTCAATAAATACATACCCACACGTCACCACACGACTCACTGTCGATAGTGCTTATTGTTGCAACGGTCGGCAAGACTACGGAAAATACATAGATAGATAGATTGGTTAACCCCATCAATCCAAGGAACACGGGTATCAGTAGAAACAGCAAGAGGCAACGAACCTCATGAGCCCCGCATCCGCGGGGGCTCACGAGGTTCTTTGCCTCTTGCAGATGGGTGGTGTTTGCATGTATCGAGCAGTGAAAGTGTTCAAGATATTCACATCTGACAGCTAATATCAGCAATGTGTATGCATGCAATACAAATGGAGAATATTTAACATACAAACACAATCGTATTGTAAAAAACAGAATTAGAATTAAATAATAATTCAAAAACTATTATATAAAATAGCAGCATATATTTGTTTAGTCTGAAAAAAGCGTAGCACTTAATGATGTGTACCAAAACAAAGACATAATATCTGTCAGGTCACAGTCACGTGCTCAAACTTGTAAGAAAGAGTAAACACAATTAAATCCAGCTGAAAGAGACATAAAGCCTCATGTGCCACCGCAGGTGTGGGGGCTCATGAGGATATATGTATCTTGCTGAAGCCTGTGTGACCCCATGTTCCTCAGACGTCTTGGTTACTTTGGCGTGGAATGAACAGAAGCGACTGTAACGCAAACTGCTGCCGCTCTCAGTCAGTGCAGGGCCGGATCCAGGGGGGGGGGAGAAGGTTGGGGGGGTGCTTTGGTACCCCTCTCACTCGGCTAGCATTAAACTATAAATAAGTGTGTTTAAAATTGATTTGTAACGCGTGTGTTTCAGTGCCGTACGTAACACCAGTTAGAAACTTTCAAAAACGTCAGAAGAACAGTCCCGGTTGTGGTGTTTTGATGTATACTGGACCCTGGCAATAAACAAATTAAAGTTGAGCACACCCCTCCCCCCTCCCCCTTTAAAATCTGATTGATCCGGCGCTGCAGTGGGTTAACATCATTCCTCCTATTTCTCCGATTTCGATTGTTCGATCAACCTCCATAGCTCCAGAGCAGTGCCTGTTTAGGTGACCTTTCTGGGAAATCTGGTAAGTGCTTATCGGGTGATGGAAACGTCTTCACAGCCAATGGACGCCGACTGTGTTTTAGAAAGCTTTGTTAACTCCACGATCAAAGCACACACCGTACAAGAGAGAAGGGTACAAAGTGATCTCAACAAGAGGCATAGATCCTCATGAGCCCCTGCTGTCGCGGGGGCTCATGAGGGTCTATGCCTCTTGCAGACGGATTGTGCTCAAGTTTACTCGACAGTAAAAGGGTAATATCCATTGCGAGTGAGCGTGAAGTGACTTTTGCTCTGGACGTCAAAATCACTTTTTACTCTTTGCCTAATTAGACGCAATTACTTAAACATCGAACGGACAGAAAAAGCCGGTAAGACCTTTTCCAGTTCATTCATGTTTGTTTTTTTCTTTCTAATATTGCAAACTACCGCAGCATATTGTCTGTGTCATTTTTTTTTAAAATTATTTGTATAAGCAAAATTAAGAGATGAGTGACATCGATTTCAGGCTCAATATTGTAGTGCGACATTTGCAAATGTACGTAGGACCAATGTGTGAGCGCATAACTTCCGTGTTATGTATTTATTTATTATTCATTTTAATATAATTATGTTATATATATATATATATATATATATATTATATATATATATATATATATATATATATATATATATATATATATATATATATATATATATATATATATATATTATATATATATATATATATATATATATATATATATATATATATATATATATATATATATATATATAATTTCTTTGCTGTTTGGGATTTTTTTTAAATATGTTGTTTTTATGTGTCTTTTTATTTGTTTTGTTTTTCCCCCGTTGTGCGGCAGCTGTGGTGTCAGCAAGAGGCGTAGATCCTCATGAGCACCCTCGTGTGCGGTAAGGTAGTGCAACTGCGGGGGCTCATGAGGATCTAGACCTCTTGCAGCTGGGGGGAGGGGGTGTTGCCATTTTCTCGGCACTGAACGGGTTAAAGAGAGACAGACAGACGGACAGACAGACAGAGACAGAGAGAGAGACAGAGAGAGAGACAGAGAGAGAGAGAGACAGAGAGAGAGACAGAGAGAGAGAGAGACAGGCAGACAGACAGAGACAGAGACGGAGACAGAGAGAGGGAATTACATAAATAGAGATAATTTGCTTTGTTTTCTGAACATTTTTAATTTACAATAAATTCTGTTCAACCACCCCCCCCCCCAACCTCCCACATCCCACCCTAACCCAACCTTTCAAATTAGTGAAATTGCTTTTATTGATATACAGCATAAATATAAATAAGAGAAGCACGCCTGTGTTTTGGCCTCTTTCAACAACCAACGTAACTGAAGAAAGATGAGGTGAATATTGAGCTATATACCGAACACGTGTGATGCGCAATAAACGCTAGGGCCAGGTCGGCCGTATTTGGTCCGCGCACGGCTGTGCGGGCCAGCTTCTGTCTTGCGCAATGGCGTACGAGCTTATCACAGAGAAAACTTCAAGGAGTCTTTCGTATCGTCTTCTTCTTATTATTATTATTCTTAACCCTTTGGCTGTCGATAGCGCTTTTTGTTGCGATGCTTTCTGTAGAACTCATCGCAACAAAAAGCGCTATCCACAGGCAATGGGTTCAAAAACGAGGCCATATTTAGTCATTCGTTAACTCATTCAGCACGTAGTTCCCAAATTCCGGAGGCGTCATCTAACGACTATGCACCAGTGGCAGGAGATGAATCGACCATGATAATTCAAGGGCAGTGCCAGATTAGCTTAGCGCCGACACATCTTTTGTTCGATTCTTCTGAGAAGCATGTATATTGTAAATATTTCAAATATACTTATTATTCATTACTAATAAACAAATTATTTTTCTGTGAAATTTCTGTCCAAATTGCTGGAGCCATTGACTAGTACCGCATTTAAAAAAGAAATACACGTAACTGTATCCATTAGTTAAATAATTAGTTAGTTCGCGGCGCTTTGGACCGTTTCATGGAATGAGTAAGGCTCAGGAGTATTTACCGGTGTTGTTGCTATTTTAGTAGCAGCAGCAGCAGCAGCAGTAGTAGTAGTAGTAGTAATTGAGTGGTAGTAGTAGTGGTTGCCAAGTCATCAGTGGTGCCCCAACGGTCGGCAAGACTACGGGATATAGATAGATAGTAGTGGTAGTAGTAGTGGCAGTTTTAGTAGTGGTAATAGTGGTAGTAGTAGTGGTAGTAGTAGTGGCAGTTTTAGTAGTAGTAGTAGTAGTAGTGGTAGTAGTAGTAGTGGCAGTAGTAGTAATAGTTGTAGTAGCGATGATGGTGGTAGTAGCAGCAGTAATAGTGGTAGTAGTAGTAAGAGTGGCAGTATTAGTAGTAGTAGTGGTGGTGGTAGTAGTAGTAGTAATAGTGATAGTAGTAGGACTGGTGGTAGTGGTAGTAGTAGCAGTTGTGGTAGCAGTAGTAGTAGTAGTAGTAGTAGTGGTAGTAGTAGTAGTGGCAGTAGTAGTAATAGTTGTAGTAGCGATGATGGTGGTAGTAGCAGCAGTAATAGTGGTAGTAGTAGTAAGAGTGGCAGTATTAGTAGTAGTAGTGGTGGTGGTAGTAGTAGTAGTAATAGTGATAGTAGTAGGACTGGTGGTAGTGGTAGTAGTAGCAGTTGTGGTAGCAGTAGTAGTAGTAGTAGTAACAGTGGTAGTAGTAGCATTTATAGTGGTATTGATAGTAGTAGTAGTAGTTGTGGTGGTAGTTGTAGCAGCAGAAGCAATAGATTCGTATCGTTTGTGGAACTTTGCCAGATTCTAGGGTTGTCAAAACGTCACTTGCTCTTCTCTTCTTCTAGTTCTTCTTAAGACACCACCACCAATATGGAACTGCAACACTCGGACGCCAGCACTAACCACACCAACGTCACTAAACCGACGCCCGCTGAGCCAGACATCGTGGAACTTCTCCCGTGGTCCGTGTCCGTGTACGACGGCGACTGGTTTGGAAGGATCCTCGTCTCGGCCACTCTGCTGTTTGGAATTTTCGGGAATTTCATGACGATCACCGTGCTGAGAAGGCTGCAGACTGGATGGTCGGCCATGAACCTGTACCTGACGTCACTGGCTGTGTCCGATAACATGGTGCTCTTCACGGGAGTTCTGGGCTTCTGGTGTCGGAAGGTAAGCATGTAGAGATTATTCACTTCCAGGGGTGTATTTCTGTAATCTTTGTTAATTGGACAGAAAAGAACCAGTCCAAGAAGCATGAAGAAAGAGCTGTGTCAGTCCAGTTCAGTTCAGTTCAGTCAAGATGGGATCTCTATGCTCGGAAAGGCCCATACGTGATCCGGCCCACCCATCAGAAGTCGTCCCAGAGTTCCTTTCGATAACGTACCAATATTGGTCTGGTTTACTACATGTTTTTCCTGTCCTTTCAAGACTGCCCAACGCCCGCCGCCTTTTTCCAGACCTCTGCTCCGGAGGCGATCGACTGTGTGTGGTGCCCTGGGCTCTGTTCCTAGAAAGGCTTTCTCAGCGTTCTCACCACGTCTGATTGCCCATCCGCAGCCCCTGTGTGACCTCTGCCAGGCCAGCCGTGTCAGCAAGAGGCAGGGATCATCATGACCCCCCCCCCCTGCCCCCCGCAACCGCGGGGGCTCGTGAGGGTCTATGCCTCTTGCATAGGCTGTTAACTCCTTGGAGACGTGCCGCATCTGGACACGCGGCCTTAGGCCGCGTGTCCAGATGAGGCACGTCTTCAATGCGTTAAGGGATTGAATAAATAGAACAGACCTTCCGTTGCTCCAAAATAAATCACGAATGCTCAGGCTGACAGACAAAATGCGTGTATTACCCAGCGTTATATCGGTCAGACTTAGGACGAGTGACGTATTTTTGCATAATGTAATGCGAGATTTCACGTCCGGTCAGTGTCCGAGCCCAGAGAGTGGCTGACATAAAGGGCTGACTCGATTATAACACAACATTTTCTATACGACATACTCAGGGGCGGATCTGCAAGGTGGGGTGGGGATGGGGGAGGGGGGTTGGTTACAGGTGTTCCGGACCCCCCACCCCTCACCCCGACCTAAATATCTTAAGGATGCTATAACAAGTCCCTTCTTGGGGTGTTTAGACACCCAGCCCCCCTCCTGTTGTTTGATATTTTGGCTAATGGTGCGATTCTTTTCTTTCTACTCCCCCCTATCACCCCTACCCCCCTACCCCCTCCCTCCTACCCCCTCCCTCCTACCCCCTATTCTCCCCCCCCCCCCTCCCTCCTTCCCGCTTTTCGATTTTTTGACCCCTGGAAGTAAGGTCTAGCGTCGGGTAGGTTTTTGGTATCAGGTTGAAGGTCCCAAACAAAAGGTTGCAAACACCCCCCCCCCCCCACTCCCGAGGTAACTGATCCGCCCCTGCATGCTTAACATAATTGTATCCTTGATTCGTCGTCACCTGCAGTGACGAGAAATTCAAAATGACGTCACTCAGATACTACAGATCAATACAAGAGCCGTCCATCTCTGATTTGTAATGTGTGTCTGAAAAGATAGCGAGCTGTGAAAACTGATATATGGGCACTGCAGGGATTCATTTATTTATCTATTTAATGTTTTTTGGGTGTAGAATTCGACTTTTGTATGCGTCACTAACCCTTGCAATATTTTATTATTATTATTATTATTATTATTATTATTATTATTATTATTATTATTATTATTATTATTATTATTATTATTATTATTATTATTATTATATAATAATTATTATTATTATTATTATTATTATTATTATTATTATTATTATTATTATTATTATATGGAAATTTCCTCCAATTCTTCAGGTATTTCACTGGGACCTTTTCTCCAGCCACTGGCTGGTTTGCAAGCTGATGGTGTGGAATTTCAACTCCGCCGCCTCTGTGTCCGTGTGGATCCTGGTGGCCCTCACTGTGCAGCGCGCTGTGTCTGTCGTCTGGCCTCACCGCGTCACCATCATGTGTACTCGCAACACCACCATCGCCATCGTGGCCTTGATCGCAGTAGTCATGTACGCGCTGTACTCTCACATCTTGTACGGGCTGGACTTGGTGTACATCGGCAACAACACGGCGCCGACTTGTACCTTCAGCTCCGTACCGTTCCAGGAATACTGGGGCACGTACTTTGTAATGATTGACATGATGGTATTCTCCGTCCTCCCCTCCGCCTTGTTGTTGATCAGTAACGTGGTGTTGGCGTGGAAGTTGGCCTCCTCAGTCAGGGACGCCCAGACGAAGCTGTCTTCGGGAAACTCCGAAGCTTTCAATTCCCGAAAAAAGAAAGCGTCCTCCACCACGAAAACTGTGATTGCGGTGTCCGTAGCGTTTGGCCTGCTCACTCTGCCGCTGATGATCTACAACACTTTCTTCCATCTTTTCACGTCAGAAAACCCGGAAGTCAGAGAATTCCATTACTTCATTTACGAGTGTTTCTTCCTCATCACCTTTGTCACTTTCAGCATCAATTTCTATTTGTATTTCCTCACTGGCTCTAAGTTCAGAAATGAGTTCAAGAAGTTAGTGTCTGATTGGCTTGAGAAATCATCATCGGCTAAATATGAAGGTTCTGCCTGTGGACGTGGTGAAGTGACCCCTTCAAGCAGTGGTCAGGACACGCTCCAGGACGCAGACGATGACTTTTAACCCATTCAGCCCTGACGCACTACAGCAGGAGATGGATCGACCATGATAATTCAAGGGCAGTGCCAGATTAGCTTGGCGCCTGTCGGCGCCAAGCTAATCTGGCACTGCCCTTGAATTATCCAGGTCGACCCATCTCCTGCAATAGTTGCATAGTCGTTAGATGACGCCTCCAAAAGTTGGGAAATACGTACGTCGGTCTGAATGAGTTAACTGTTTCGCTGCCAACAGGCGCAGACTGTGTTTTTCTTAATCATTGTGCGCTCAACGTCAAAGATTCTCAGCTGTCAAAGGAACATAGATATAAAGTAGTTTCATCAAGATACAGATCTCCTCATGGGCCCCTGCTGCTGAGGGGGTCCTAGAAATCTATACATTTTGCAGTCGGGTGTTGCTCAGTTTTTTTCTGACGCGGTTAACCCATTGACTCTAACGGCACCGGAACAGGGGATTATACGGCCGTGATAGTTTACTGGTATCGCCAGATTAGCTTTAATTTAGCGCCTAGATCATTAGAGCTTACCATGTAATTATCCTACCAGGCGACATTCTCTGTGATCTCTACGCATGTCTTTTCTGCATGGTAATAAATTGCACAATGCGCAAACGGCCATACGGCCGAAGTCGACAGCTGTTGGCCAACGTGCGCGGGACAACTGCGGCCGACGTCGGCCCGATGGCCTTTTGCGCACTGGCTGAGTACAATTTGCGTCTTCCGTGTGTCGGAGAACGTCAGAAGTTCTTCCTCGTGCCCCGTGACAGAGCTCTGCATCCAGGGGTGGCCTGTGGAACACTGCACTCTTACCAGGGTAACATCGGACATAAATTCAGGCTCAGCATTGCAGCTCCACGTGATGCAAATAGTTGACGTGACAGTACAACTCGATAAAGAATCCTTGACGACATAGCTGCAACACTTCGTGTTATGGAAGCCTTTCGTGCTTATTGTATGAAAACCCGAGGTAGACAAAAGGCTTCCGTAGGCACGGTTGAATTTATCGATCTGTCAAACCGGCATGACATGATAATGATGATGATTATGATGAAACTTTATTTATTAACGGTAAAACGGTTTTTGACAGAAACAAATCGTCATTTTACAAAACTTGCCTTTGCTAACATTTACAACATAAAATAGGTTTTAAAAAAAGACAATAAAACAGGGAGCATACGACAATGAGAAATCATGTCAATCAAAGGGTATTGGCCTCGACGTGTGTGTCCAAAGCAAGTCTCGACTTGTAACTTACACGTCAGAAGCAGGTCAAATTAAGATTGTGCGGACTTAATACATTCAACGCATTTTGCCAACCAGCGCGCAAAGGCCATCGGGCCGACGTCTACCTTATGGCCTACAGCACATTGAGCGGCCCGCTCCCGCTGCGGGAGGCGTATTTTAATTTTCACGAGACGCAAGGTCATCTGGTGACAATACACGCCTCATGCGCGCAAGGAGTCGCCTCACTGACTCCCGCAGACGGAGGTAACTTTACTAATCACCTCACCGCCAATGTACAAAGATTGTGTTTCTAAATCTTCTTTCATTCCACCCCAAAGAACCCCATCCGCCCCAGCAATTCGGAATAAAGTGGTGTCAGCAAGAGGCATAGATCCTCATGAGTCCTCGCGACTACGTGGGCTCATGAGGATCTATGTCTCCTGCAGCTTGATCGTGTTGTCCTTTTCTCGGCAGTATAAAAAGTACGACTGCTGTTAGTATATTATCAAGAGTGTGAATATATATTGATATAGTGTTATTATTAGAGTCCGGAATAGCTCAGGCGGTTAAGCGTCGGAGCAAGAGAGCGAAGGGAATCACCTGGTCGTGGGTGCGAGTCCCCGTCCCGGTCCCGGTAGCTGGACTCGCAATCCAGGGAAAAAAGACGGGCTTGTTCGTATTAGCACGCATGCCTCTGTATTTGGGGAGATCCAGCTGAACTGTACATACAGTCCTTACTATAGAGGGGCGCAACCTTTTGGCTTTCCTTACTTCACACTGGCTCAACCTACTGTCTTTGACCTGAATTTGATGTAGGAATAAACCTGCAGTTGGGCACTCACCTCAAACTATCATAGCCGATTGATCGTCTGCAGCTGGTAGGCAGTGTGTAAGCCATTCAGTATACGCAGATAGTTTTTCTGAAATCTTGGTTATAATTCAACACCGGAGACCTCAGCCGTCCAAGGAAATTGTTCTCAACAAGAGGCTAGATCCTCATGAGCCCCCGCGGTCGCGGGGGCTCATGAGGATCTATGCCTCTTGTGGTTGCGTTCACTTTTTCTCGGCAGCGAAGAATTTAAGATATAGGCCCTTAAAAAAAAAAATGTCTAACTCATGAGAGTTATAAGGTGTGAGTGCCGGAGTGAACAATGTAATGTGCATGTCTATGAAGCACACTTTGTACTGAATTCGTCGGCCTATTGACAAGCAAAAGTGAGTACACAATTGGCTGTGAAAGATTTGCTTATGCGGAGAAAGTTTAAGTAACGGCCATGACAGCACCAGACTATGCTGGCGCCTTTGAAGAGCCACGCGTGACTCGGGTGTTCCATTATACTATCATGTTCGTGTAGATAACCTCAGATTTCTGATTATCGTCCAAAGGGCACATTGAGCTAAACTGCTGAGTAAAACACATGTCACTACAGATAGGGCAGGCTTTCATTGTACGCTTTAAAATAAGGTTATATAAAAATAACATGTGGTGCAGTCTACCAGGAAGTATTATGATATCGAAACACTCATACCTGTTCGAGGCCGCGTGCTGTTCTATACAATGCGTGAACATGTCAAATCATAAACGGCCGTCGGGCCGATATCGGCCCGATGGCCTTTGCGCACTGGTCTGTCTCTTGTGCACTTCATGACGAGACCTATGGCTGTATAGACGAAGGGGATAGAGTGCGCCCTAAACCCCCGTTGCGCGTGCTGTCAGCGTATTGTTTATACAGTACTTTTGGCTGCATGCTTGTTTGGTGTCAAATCCATTAATACGACAAGATTCAGGTCAGTCCAGATGTCCGGTGAAGCTACTCCACATTTTGTAATGCCTTTTGTTCTGCAATACTTCCAACGTTATTATTATTATTATTATTATTATTATTATTATTATTATTATTATTATTATTATTATTATTATTATTATTATTATTTCGTTAAAGAAGAGAAAAAGTGAGAGGCGGAGGAAGGAGGACGGGTTATTTCCCAGATGTTGAAGAAAGGAAGGGCGAGGTGGGGGAGGGGGGGGGGGAGGCGAGGGGGCTCAGTGACCTCTGTCTTGTACTTTCACGCATTGGTCACAGTGCTCTGACTCTGAAAACTACTTTCCAGGGTATTTCCAATAACCATTAAATATCAATTTGCTCCTATTTGTCAGAAGATCTAAAGGTATACAATACAGCACAGGGGTTGAAATAAATCCGACATCACGTCTTCTACTTTCCAGCATGTCTTTCCGGGTTTACTGCTCACCCAACAGCAACCCAGCGCGCGCCGGTCTTCATTCAGCTTATCAGTGCATCAACACCTGCAGCCATCTGCGTGAGGCCTTGATCCTCATGAGCCCCTGCAGCCCCTGGCGCTGTTGCAGTACTGTTGCTGGCAGCTAAAGATTTAATCCATTTGCATTTTAACGCCGAGTAATTAAGATATGCTCACTTCGCTCAGCACTCACAGAAAGACACTGAGCCCTTCGTTTGGAGAGAGAGTTACTGGGTTCAAAGCGCAGAGTTCTCAAAAGAACACAGGTACAAAGTAGTTCCAGCAAGATCCATAGATCCTTACGAGCTCCCACAACTGCAGGAGCACATGGGGATTTGTGCATCTCGTAGTTGCGTGGTATTTTATTGTCGTCGGCAGGAAAGTACTTGCTGTGTAGGTCTGTATGTCAGAACACGCTCGTTTTGTGGAGTGACTCACCTTTAAGTTTAACACAGCACACATAAGAGCAGTGCCGGATCAGCTTGAGGTAAGGCTGACAGTTTTTTTGTACGTTTGTATAAGGTACTCGTATTGCCGGATTATCATGACGTTGTTGTAAATGTCGAGTTCATCATGCACTAACCTCGAACCATCATGGTCTCAGTATCATTCTGCCGAACTCTCTAAAACTTTGTTGTGGAAAAATTAACTGTCGAGCAAAAGAAATGCGACATTTTTGGAATCATCGGAAACACTGAAGTGTCCTCTACATTACACACTGAAGTGTCCTCTACATTACACACTGAAGTGTCCTCTACATTACACACTGAAGTGTCCTCTACATTACACACTGAAGTGTCCTCTACATTACACACTGAAGTGTCCTCTACACTGAAGTGTCCTCTACATTACACACTGAAGTGTCCTCTACACTGAAGTGTCCTCTACATTACACACTGAAGTGTCCTCTACATTACACACTGAAGTGTCCTCTACATTACACACTGAAGTGTCCTCTACATTACACACTGAAGTGTCCTCTACACTGAAGTGTCCTCTACATTACACACTGAAGTGTCCTCTACACTGAAGTGTCTTCTACATTACACACTGAAGTGTCCTCTACATTACACACTGAAGTGTCCTCTACACTGAAGTGTCCTCTACATTACACACTGAAGTGTCCTCTACATTACACACTGAAGTGTTTCCGATGATTCCAGAAATGTCGCATTTCTTTTGCTCTTCAGTATATCAACAAAGACGAAAACACTCTTCGGAAGGACAGTTAACCTTTTGACGACGGAACACACATATGTGTGCCCCAAGCAAAGCTCCGTTGCCGACGGGACGCACACATATGTGCGCTGGCCTAGTTTCCCAATTACCAATACCGGCAGTATGGTCTAAGGGAAGCAATCTACTATAATATGTCAAGCACTCATTTCTTTACTTGTAGAGTGACTTTTCTTGTTTGTATGGGCTGAAACCAACAAATCAGAAGCTCTAATACAAAACATCCCCATGTGCAAAAAAAAAAAAAAAATGGCGGATTTTGGTGTAAAAACTTTTATGTGAGAAGAAACTTTTCTGTTGTGCCTTTCTTTCTGGATTATTTACTGGTGACACACTAGAATATGTCTCTGGAATGCTAGGTGAGTGTAATTTTCACACTCTGGCTAACTAATACACTAACAGCATGTTCAGTTTAAGTGGAACCCAGTGTGAAACTGTTTTTGATTTTTGGCTTCTTACCCCATCTTCTTTATACACCTGTAAAATCTTAACATTACAAAATATTTTCTTCAGCATAGTGTCTACGAGTTCACCTTGAATTGCTTTTTCCACTGATACCAAATATGTTGGGGTATGATAAGATTTTTACAACAGACAAGGCCAATGAAATTTGTCAAAATTACTACGGTAGCAGGGAAAAATCAAGTTGGCAGACTACGGTGGCAAAAGGTTAAAACACAAACTATAGAACTTCCGCATTGTTTATATGAACATACAGACAAGAATGCAATTCGCTGCTATCGTTCTTTTGTCAGAAAAGTTGTGTTGTAATCCTAGTAAGCGAAGGTCCTCAGGCCCACGATGGCCACAATGGTCCCAGGCACGGTTGTACGCGGACTCATTGCGGCCGTCGGGGCCCGTAGACGTTTTGCTACTGGGGAATGGTCCTTCCTCAGCGTGTTTCTTTCTTTGTTGGCATGTGTTCTGCATGTTACAGGCTTGGCAGTCACCTTTTGGGTCTGGACTTAGCGTTAGATTTTGCCTTGAATCTCGCAGCTGCAGGATTTTGAAAATTGAAACTAAATGCTAACGGACAGACGCACAGAGCATCGACAGCAGTGATGGTATGTGGGTGGTGAGCAACATTTTGCACTATATTGTGCTGTTAATAGGCAGATGTGATTACAAGACCCGAATCAATGTCCGAGTCGTAAGACGCGGACATTTTGATTCGGATCAAGTAATCATATCTGTCTGTTATCGGCACTCTATGAAACAAAATTTGGGTCAATATAAATTATGTCCAAAATAAAACTTTAACTTTGCGTCCATCAGTTTGCGGCTGATTGCGGTATTCAGACAAAACATGTGATCGGCAGATGACTGCGTTTCGGACTATCGACTGAGCACTCAGATTTCGTCTGACTATGAAACAATCGGTGTTTTCTACTCGTAATTAAATTACAAATAATGACGGAACCCAGCAGGTTGGTTTATTTTCCTCTTTTCTCGTGTTGTCGCTTACGCTATCGGTAGCGGGCGTCTTGTCAATTTCACTCGTTCAGCGATTCGTTTCGCTCGTTTGCTGGCGTCTGTTATCCGATCATGCGTGTGTATGGGAAAGACAATTCGTGCGTATATTCACTAACAAGCATTTAATCACTACTGCATATAAAGAATTCGTTAATGTTGCAATATGAGCATATTTCGCGTGTCCGTTTTGACAAATGCAAGTATCAAGATTTTTATTTTTTTTTCTTCTTTTTTTTTTTTCTTTTTTTTTTTTTTGGGGGGGGGATGGGGGTGTTGGGGGGGTGGGGGTGGGGGGGGGGGAGGCTGCAAAAGATTGGAAGGAAAGTATATTAAGCAAAGTTGTTAATATTAGTTTGTTTTTTACACAATAATTATATATTGCATGTTTCAAAGAAGGGACAACTTTATGGAGTGGGTATATATATATAATTTTATATATATATACTAATGGTCAAAAACTTAACGGCCACCCTACTTTTTGTGTCATTCTTTATCGTCGGAAGTACGCTAATAAAATACAATGTTCTTTCGATCCAAATGGGTTAAAAGTTGACCTTAGACAGCCCACTGTATTGGGAACAAAAGACAACAATTCATCAATTTCCACGAACGTGTCAAATGCACGGGAAACATCGTCAATTTTTGTGAAAAGCTGTGCGATATTGGCAAGCGTACCAAAGGCGGGCAGGTGGAACAACTCGGTAGAGTCGTGATGCACGTGCTAAAAGGGTCAGTCGTAAACACCGAGCACTTCTGTTTCGCTACAAATACCGGTAGATTAGTGGGATAATTGTCCTAACCATGCCACCACGACGAAACCTAACGCCTGTAGATCAAGGCCGGTCGCTAGCATGGCTGCAGGATGGAAATTACAAATGAGAAATTGGGAGACGTCTTGTGGTGTCCCATTTAGAGATCCAGGGGCTGCTGGCACGATTCCAGTAAACTGCACCAGCCGAGAAGGGAGGACTGATACCTCTGTGTGGTGGCTCTGCGCGACCAAACCACTCTGCGACGTCAACTGATGCAAGCTGCAAACGTTAACGTCAGCAAAAGCACGGTCTGCCGATGTCTGCGCGAAACTGGCCTGGTTTCATGCAGAGCAGCAGTGAGAATACCCCGCACTCCAGCTCATCGCAGAGTCCAGGTTGCCTGGCGTCGTGAACACGTGAGGTGGAACAGACTCCAGTGGACTCAGGTTCTGTTTACTGATGAGTCGCTACGGAGAAGGCTCAATCACATGGTCTGGGTAGGCTGCAGCAGGTAAGGCAGGACCCCCCTCCATGTCATCCGAGGCAACCTGACTGGACTGCGCTATCGGGACGAGATTGTGCAGCCCCTCATCCAGCAAGCTCTCCAGGCCACAGGCGACAATGCTGTTCTGCAGGCCGACAACGCTCGACCTCATGCACCCGTGTGGTGGATGAGTACCTTGAGCAACGGGGCATCAGGAGGATGGAGTGGCCAGCTCGTTCACCTATATCTGTCTCCCATCGAGCACCTCTGGGACGTGCAGGGGCAACGTGTAGTCAGCAACCACCCTCCACTTCAAGGCGTCCCCCAGCTGACGCAGTTCCTGCATCAAAAGTGGGAAGTGATCCCACAACATGTTCTCCGAAACCTGGCGAACTCCATGCGTCAACGCTGCATTGCATGCTTAGCTGCAAACGGTGGATACACTCAGTACTGACTGGACCAGTCTTGTGTGACTTTTCAAATGAGGGGTGAACATTCTAACGTACAGCTGTTGCTACAATTGCTTGATTTACTCAAAACTTAAATGAAATTGTTACTGAATAAATTAGCAAATTATTGAATCCAATTATTGTTACATTATTTGTGTGGTGTTGTCGGTGCGTCTGCGATAAAGAGTGGCAGTAAGTTTTGACCATTAGTATGTGATCTGTATTCTCGAAGTTTCTTTTTGTCGCATGCGCTCAGCTCCGATCATGGGTACAAAACTGTTACAAATAGGCCAAACATTAATAGTATTTATATAACTGTTTTAACAGTTGCATTGCATTATAGGTACCTGAATTATTTCTTTTGGAAGCTATCAAAGTACTGGATTAATCTTGATTATGGGCAAATGACAGGACCTAAACTTATATGCGTACTAGATAGGTCATTTGCTGCCGGAATCTGGGTAGCTCAGTTGGCAGAGTTTTGGACTCTTCTCGATCCGAAACTGTCGCGGTTTAGATTCCAGATGGCGTGTCACAATTTGTTCGGACCCTATTTGGTGTCCCCTCTTACATGTTTAACTATTTCCGGACGTCAACACAGTGAGCTCTGTCACGTACTTTCACGCAAAACTACACACTCACACACGCACACACACACACACACACACACACACACACACACACACACACACACACACACACACACACACACACACGCACCGAGATAACTAGCGAATCCGATCACATATCAATGGATCACAATTGTGGCTGAAACTGTTCTAAGACAAACTTCCTGCGCACGTTGCAACACAACATAAATGTGATATGAATAATTATTGTAAAATAAATAAGAAATAGATAAATAAAATGAAATAAATCAATTCTGGTTTGTTTGTTTTTTTCAACTTTAAAAGATAAATTGTGTCTGTGCGTACTCATCACTAGGGCACGGTAAGTAAATCTCTTCCAGAATACACGATAATGTTTATCTGTCTTTACTGATGTATACAGGACGATGTCCAAATGAGTGTATGACATGATAAATGCATGTGCAGCCCTACAAGTGAGGATGTATTTTACTGTCGCCATGTCACACAAAAATCCTTGTAATGTTTTACTTGGTGAACCAATGTCTTATGTCTTATGTCTTATGTTAAGTAAATCTCTTCCAGAATACACCTCTTCAAGAATATAATGACTGGTGTCCATCTGACAAGCCAAGGCAAGTCTGCAAGTTTTTAACCCTTTCACTGCCAACAAATGGAACACCACTTAGCCGCAGAGGCATAGAAGTTCGTTCATGTCTGTCTATATCACCAGCTGGCTATTTTGTATTCAACTTTTCACTTTGGGAATAAATCTACAATGATTTCAACAAGAACAGCAGAGTTCTCGTGGCGCACTTGCATCAACAATCTGCATAATTTCTTTAATCTTCTGTGACCTGGACCTTCACAAAAGGTCGCTCAACTTTTCTGTGACTTGACATTAATTACTGAGTTGGCCATAGCAGCTGATAAATCATATTTTCATATGTTTATTGATTTACCTTGACCTTGAACTTGAGCGGTCAACCAAGTAAGCCTGCATAGAAGGATTTATCTATTATTTACTATCTTTGTGCCACGTTTGGTTCAAAACTTTGCGAACTATAACAAAATAGGGTTTTTCCACACATGTGCAGACCTCTCTTGGCCTTTGCCATTTGATAAGGGTCACCCAAATTAGTATGCAGAGAAGGGTCTTATCTTCAAATATCTCTGTACTTCCTTTGGCTTTAAAGCTAAAGATACATGTTAAGGAAACACAGTTTTTGTCAACTTAAGGTAGTTTGTGGCCTTTTTATTGTCCCTCTGTGATCGTGACCTTTTAACGAGGTCCGTAGAATTGATATGTTTATGAAGGACTTGCCACAAATTACCATTTGGTCAAGATTGAAGTCTGTGGCTTAAATAGTCTTTGAAAAAATACCTACGTTAATGCTACGGATAGCCGTCGATCCCGATCAGGTCAACGTCGGTCCGATGGCCTTTTGCGCATTTGGAATCTAGACAATCGTTTGCACAATTAAGACAAACAAACAGAAATGTTACTGTTTTTAGACAGCTTGTATTTGATTGAAGTCTCGATGGCAGCCTGTTCAACCTCAGACGACTGCAGGCCCACACGAAAACCCTAGACCAACTGATTCGTGAGCTGGTTTTTGCTGATGATGCTGCCCTCGTTGCACACACAGAGAGAGCCCTGCAGCGCATCACGTCTTGCTTCGCAGATGCTGCCCAGCTCTTTGGACTCGAGGTCAGTCTGAAAAAGACAGAGGTCCTCCATCAGCCGGCACCCAAGACAGTGTATCGCCCTCCTCACATCACCATTGGCGAGTCTGAACTAAAGTCAGTGCACCAGTTTACTTACCTTGGCTGCATTATCACGTCGGACGCCAAGCTGGACAAGGAGCTTGACAGCAGGCTGGCAAAAGCGAACAGTGCTTTCGGGCGACTTTTCAAGCGGGTGTGGCACAATCAACAGCTGAAAACAGGCACCAAGATCAGCGTGTACAGAGCTGTGGTCCTCACCACCCTGCTGTATGGTTCCGAGTCCTGGGCCCTCTACCGCAGCGAACTACGACTCCTCGAACGCTTCCACCAGCGCTGCCTGCGTACCATCCTGGGCATTCACTGGAGTGACTATGTCACCAACGTCGAGGTCCTTGAACAGGCTGAAACTGTGAGCATCGAGGCTTTGCTGCTGCGGACACAGCTCCGCTGGGCGGGGCATGTCTCCAGGATGGAGGATCATCGCCTACCAAAGATCACCCTGTTCGGCGAGCTTGCTACTGGACACCGTTGCCTGCCAAATCGACCACCACCAGTGGTCTTCGCTTGCTGCGGACCGTGACACCTGGCGCTCCACCATTTACAAGGCAGCTGCCTCCTTTGAGGACTCTCGCAGAGCTAGCCTTAAGGACAAGCGGCTCAGGAGAAAAAACAGAGATGCCGCAGCTCAGAACCCTGGCCAGACCTTCCCCTGCAGCCACTGCGGTCGAACCTGCCTGTCTCGGATTGGCCTCCGCAGCCACGAACAAGCCTGCAGACGTCGTGGGCAACTCCTATAAAATCTTCGTTCGCGAAGTCAAGCCAAGAGAGAGAGAGAGAGAGAGAGAGAGAGAGAGAGAGAGAGAGAGAGAGAGAGAGAGAGAGAGAGAGAGAGAGAGAGAGAGAGAGAGAGAGAGAGAGAGATTTGATTGAAGTATAAATGGCAACATAGTGTTCTTTGTTTACTTCATGCGAAACTTGCTCGAAACTGTCCCAACGCGCGATGTCGGCCCGATTGCCTTTGCGCGTTGGGGTGTTTCGCCTGCGACGGGCAGCATTCCCTACAACACGTAATCTCCAGCCCACGACACGTACAGTCCTCCTATATCACATACCAGGAACAAAGTTTGTGTCAAGGTCTTGTGCTCTTCACCGCTCCGAAGTCGGTCGACTGTGTACTAAAGCAAGATTGTGCGCGGGCTTCCTGCGACCCACTTCGGGTCGATAGCCTTTTGCTTACTGGGTTGTACTTATCACTGGTTCTCGCTTACTGTACTTTCAATGACTTCCCTGTGCAGGAGCCAAAAGCAGCCAAACTTGTGCACCATGTTATTAAGGGATTTTTGTTTTTCTTTGGGGAGAGTCGCAATCATTTTCTGATTAAAACCCTTTAGCAAAGGAAGCGAAATTCAGTGAGTGGCAGCTTCTTTGTGTGCAGGCGTTTGTCGTTTATTTACCTTTTAGAAGAGACTTTTTACGATGGTTCGCGGTGAGGGGGGGGGGGGGTGCGGGGCGGGGGGAGCGGAATGGCCATGACGTCATAGGCGGGAAGATCTAAAAATCTGATAACTACAGTGACCAGATAAAAATTACGTCATGTCTATTTACACCAACGCGCATTTGAGTCAGTATTTTGTGTTATATTTACTGGAAATTTTGGATAGAGCAAACTTAATTGGCTGAATTTGGTAAGCAGCTTCGTACTTCGTCAACCTTTTCGTACCTTTACTTTAAAAAAAATATTCATCGCAACAAACAACAAGATGAGATTTTCATCCCAACGTTTACCGTATTGTTTGGAGCTCACATGCGTTTATCTTTTAGGAACATTCAGAGTTGTTCACATTTTTAGGCTTATTATGTTGATCCATTTCCCTCCTCTCTAAGCCAACCCATGATACGGACACAGGGCAATTCCCGCCATTCGTAAGCTCTGTAGTCTGGCGTAGCACAGATATTCTGAAGAAGAATAATAGCACGAGCAGAGAAATGACGTCACTTCAAGCGTCACGTCACGGCACATATATTAGTTCCACGACGCCGTGTTCATTGTGACGACTTGATCTTATACGTCACTCGTCGCGGAACTAACATGTTACGTAGTAGAGGATCAACCTTTGCCATTTTGTGTGTGTGTGTGTGTGTGTGTGTGTGTGTGTGTGTGTGTGTGTGTGTGTGTGTGTGTGTGTGTGTGTGCTGATTTTCACACCTAGGGCTTACAGGTCACAATTTGACCTAAAACTACCCCAGAGCCATGACAAACAGCAGGCTTTTGTAAACATTGAAAAATCATGCTAGTATTAGTTAGAGGATAGTTGTTTTTTTGTTTTTTCGTAAAAGAAAATTAAAGTTATGTTAGCTGTTTTACAAATGACTCGGAAAAAGTGGTGCAGAGCATTGTCTGATTTTCACACCTAGGGCATACAGGTCACAATTGACCTAATCGTACCCGACAGCCGAGACAAACTGTAGGCTTCTGTAAATACCGTATCTGAAAAATCATGCGATTATTAAAAAGAAATTTGTTTTTTAAGTAAAAAATATATATATTCAATTGTTTCAGAATAATCCCAAATAATTCGTGAAATTAATCCCCAAAACGTGAAAATGTGTGTGTGTGTGTTTTTTTTTATATACAAATTGTAATTATCACTTAAAAGGTTCTAGAGGTACAATGCTGGCTAACGAACTCATTAAATATCTTCCTTTTATCTAGCTATATGCAAAAAATATAGTAAAAATATGAAACATTGCGGTCTCCATTGTGGATCAAACGGTCTTTGTGAAAAGGCCATTTTCTCGCCAATGTGCATCTTAATATTTAAAAAAAACTGCCGCGAGATTATTGTTTTAAGAACAATATCATACAATTTCAAGCTTGTAAGTCTTCAAACGCGGGCTCTAGTCGCTGTCAAACACACCTACACACACACACACACACACACACACACACACACACACACACACACACACGCACACACACACTACGCACACACACACGCACACACGCACACACACACACGCATACACACACACACACAGGCATACACACACACACACACACACACACACACACACACACACATACGTCATCGAAACGACTGTGTGGTAGGCAGTGAATGTTTCTTGTTATAAGCGATTTTGTTATAAGCGAAGTGTTAGACATTTTTAGTGTAATAATCCCGACAAACGGACAAAGGTTTATTATTTTAAGGCCAACATAGTGGGCAATATTTCACTCGGCTGTCACGTTATTGAATGGAAACTTCCAGAATCCTATCTGTTCTCCTTTAGCGAAAACATGTTCTAGCTTGTTGTTGTCTATCAGCCCCAAACATACAGTTCTAACTTTCAGCCTGCTGAACTCACTGAAACATGTACTAGCTTGTTGTCTATCAGCCCCAAACATACAGTTCTAACTTTCAGCCTGCTGAACTTACTGAAACATGTACTAGCTTGTTGTTGTCTATCAGCCCCAAACATACAGTTCTAACTTTCAGCCTGCTGAACTCACTGAAACATGTACTAGCGTGTTGTCTATCAGCCCCAAACATACAGTTCTAACTTTCAGCCTGCTGAACTCACTGAAACATGTACTAGCTTGTTGTTGTCTATCAGCCCCAAACATACAGTTCTAACTTTCAGCCTGCTGAAGTCACTGAAACATGTACTAGTTTGTTGTTGTCTATCAGCCCCAAACATACGGTTCTAGCTTTCAGCCTGCTGAACTCACTGAAACATGTACTAGCTTCTTGTTGTCTATCAGCCTAAACATACAGTTCTAACTTTCAGCCTGCTGAACTCACTGAAACATGTACTAGCTTGTCGTTGTCTATCAGTCCCAAACATACAGTTTTAACTTTGAGCCTGCTGAACTCACTGAAACATGTACTAGCTTGTTGTTGTCTATCAGCCCCAAACATACAGTTCTAACTTTCAGCCTGCTGAAGTCACTGAAACATGTACTAGCTTGTTGTTAGCTATCAGCCCCAAACATACAGTTCTAACTTTCAGCCTGCTGAACTCTCTGAAACATGTACTAGTTTGTTGTTGTCTCTCAGCCCTAAACATACGGTTCTAACTTTCAGCCTGCTGAACTCACTGAAACATGTATTAGCGTCTTGTTGTCTATCAGCCCTAAACATACAGTTCTAACTTTCAGCCTGCTGAACTCACTGAAACATGTACTAGCTTGTTGTTGTCTATCAGTCCCAAACATCAGTTTTAACTTTCAGCCTGCTGAACTCACTGAAACATGTACTAGCTTGTTGTTGTCTATCAGCCCCAAACATACAGTTCTAACTTTCAGCCTACTGAACTCACTGAAACATGTACTAGTTTGTTGTTGTCTATCAGCCCTAAACATACGGTTCTAACTTTCAGCCTGCTGAACTCACTGAAACATGTACTAGCTTCTTGTTGTCTATCAGCCCTAAACATACAGTTCTAACTTTCAGCCTGCTGAACTTACTGAAACATGTACTAGCTTCTTGTTGTCTATGAGCCCTAAACATACAGTTCTAACTTTCAGCCTGCTGAACTCACTGAAACATGTACTAGCTTGTTGTCTATCAGTCCCAAACATACAGTTCTAACTTTCAGCCTGCTAAACTCACTGAAACATGTACTAGCTTGTTGTTGTCTATCAGCCCCAAACATACAGTTCTAACTTTTAGCCTGCTGAACTCACTGAAACATGTACTAGCTTGTTGTTGTCTATCAGCCCTAAACGTACAGTTCTAACTTTCAGCCTGCTGAACTCACTGAAACATGTACTAGCTTGTTGTTGTCTATCAGCCCTAAACATACAGTTCTAACTGTCAGCCTGCTGAACTCAATGAAACATGTACTAGTTTGTTGTTGTCTATCAGTCCTAAACATACAGTTCTAACTTTCAGCCTGCTGAACTCACTGAAACATGTACTAGCTTGTTGTTGTCTATCAGCCCCAAACATACAGTTCTAACGTTCAGCCTGCTGAACTCACTGAAACATGTACTAGCTTGTTGTTGTCTATCAGCCCTAAACATACAGTTCTAACTTTCAGCCTGCTGAATTCACTGAAACATGTACTATCTTGTTGTTGTCTATCAGCCCTTAACATACAGTTCTAACTTTCAGCCTGCTGAACTCACTGAAACAAACGAAAGCCACCTCTCAGATGTGTCTGCGTCTGTGAGGGAGGTGACATAGCGCTTAAGAGACAATGTTAGAAACTAGTCCGCGTGAACAGCTAGAAGGCTTTTAATGTATTGATGCTTACACTAGAGGGTTCTCTACTTGTTTGTTGTTTTTTTTTCTTTCAGCTGACCGGGCATCATTACTGTAGACATTCGTTTGTTAGATGAAAACTAACTAAAAGAATGGCCACACCAAACGATTCCCCCGGAACGGGAAAAGAACGCTCCAATAGGATTTTAACAATAAGTGAACGGATGAAACAGCTTGGGATTGCAGGGGAAGTTGTCAGCAACAAAAGCAATGCTTCATCTAATAATATGTTGTGCCCGCATGAAAATCGAGAACCAGCCCCTCGACACAGAATAGACGATCCACACTTGGGAGGGGCGACTGAACTAACATTGCAAGAACATATCGGACATTCGAAAGATGTGGCGACGCCAGGCTTTCACCAGTGCGAAAATGGCATCGGGCCGACGTCGGCCGCCGTTGCCCTTCGCACGGCTGTGAGCGAGGCAACGGCGGCCGACATCGGCCCGATGGCCCTATGCACATTGGATAGTGGCTATGATACGGCACGACTGGAGGGGCGAGACTCTGATCTTGACAATGAACAAAGCACACCTCCTGAATCATCATCGGCAGTCAGTGAACTGTATCCTTGCTCTAACCAACCGAGTCCGTCGAACATAAAGCACGGGTCCTCGCAACATCTGACCCCTAGGGACGTACGGCTGGCTCGAGCCTTCTCCAGCGACAAATCACAGCAGAATGTGACTGCTTCTGGAAAAATCAATGCAAAACGTACAACGTTCCGGGCACCAAGATCGTGTGTGATGTTGATAAACAACTACAAGCTGCAGTTCATGAAACAAGGCAACATAGACAACCTGCGTGAGGAACTGAAAACTAAACACGCCTGTCTCCTCTTTCTTTTGACCGCGCTTCAGATTGATTGCACGCTTACGGGAGAAACCCCTGACGCCGAAGAATTGGCAAAAACATGGACTGAGGACGTAAAAGAAGTCGCCATCAGACATGTGAGCAACATTACATATCGAAAAATACAAACAGTTGGAGATGACGCCTGGACTCAGGTGGAAGATTTTGTAGCCAAAGCGCAGTTGGAATCATCTGAGCTGATACTGATCAAAGTTCAAGACGAACGTACCTATGTTGCCGTTGGAAACAAGGATGTTGTGGAGGAAATTTCCAAGAGAATCCGAGATATCGCATGTGCGGCAGACGACAATCATGCACAGGTGCAAACTGCAGTACAAGAAACTGAGAGCATCAAAACTCTTGAGCCTCATCTGCTTCTTCTCTTGCAACTCACGGATTTTAAGGAGGACATGGAGACGTGTTTCCCTGACCTGACAGTCAACATAGCTCGCAAAAGAAAGGAGGTCATTTTTAAGGGCAGCGCTAGCGACGTGCAGGCCGCCCAGACCCGGATGAAGGAACGTCTTGACAAAGTGCGATCCGCCGAGATCCCCATGTCCCAGGCACAGATCACTCTGCTGAGCAAGCCGGAGACACGCAAGATGGTGATACAGAAATTAAGAGCGGACTCCATCGTTGGTGTGTGGCAGGAAGTGACTGGTCGAGGACAAACGACACTTGGATTATACGCCTTATCGGATCTGGACGTCACACGAGCTTGTGACGTCACGCAAAACTACGTTGTAGAACGTGAATGCGTCATTCCGTCTGCTGACTCTGAGGTGACACAATCCAAACAACTGCACAGCTTTCTGCAAAAATTGAAGGCCGATAATGAAGGGAAAGTGGAATTCACTATCCCACAAGGAGGCAGAAAGATCGTAGTCACCACAACCGTGGACATTGTTGATAGAGTGGTAACTGAAGTAACAGATTTTTTACGGCAAAAGTCGTGCGCTTCGGTTAAAATCCCTGTGAGCAAAGACGTTATGAAGTTTCTCATAAATTTTCGCGAGAAGAAATCACGCGCAATTGAAAAGGAACTCAAGAGACATTCCGTGAAGATCGCGCTCGAGTCGAAAGGTATACGAGTTGAAGGCACCAAGGAAGGGTTATTCTCAGCTTGTGAGAAACTTCAGAATGTTATTGACAGGATCATTAAGTACCAATATACGCTGACAGACGAGTTTGAGATCAAGTTCCTCAACACAGATCAGTGCAAGATGGAGTTGTTCTCCCTGGAGAAAAGTAAACATTGTGTGCTGTCTCTCGACCCTTACGTACCAGTAGGGCAGGTAAGTGACCAGTTTAGATTTATCTCCTGGTTTCAGTTTGGTTTTCCTGTGAATACAGTATTCTTACCGCATTCAGCCCCGACACACGACAGGAAGACATGGATCGAGTATGATAGTTCAAAGATTGTGCCACAATGGCTTGGCGCCCATAGCGCTAAGCTATCCTGGGAGCACCCTTGAACTGTCAGGCTCCATCTGTCTCTAGAAATGTAATACTGACAGTCCTTCTAAGGACAACTTCAACATTTTTTTTTTATTATTTTTGGTCCTGGGGCAGAATGTGTTATAGGGAAGCATAGTCAACACAGCATAGCAGAGTATTTTGTGTTCGAACACCACGTTATGAGAGAGCACAAAGACGTTTTAACATCGGAGCAGGTGTTTGTCCACGTCAAGGTGTTGAGAAAAAGCATTAATTTTTGTGACAACAGTCCCGCCACTAAGACACAGCACAGAATAAAGCTCCTCGTTTCACAACGGTCTAAAGAAATGTCTGTAAGAATTTGCTGTCCGCGTCAGGTACATTTGTAAAAAATATCCTATATCGTGTGCAGCAATTTGAATTTAGAATATTCCGTTCATTAATGAAATAAGACGAATTAGCTTGTACGCTAGGACCCAGACACGACATTAGATTTCTGTATACTGACTCGTCTCACGTTCAGACGGGGCCAATTGATTTAAATAAATACGTACAGGCAAACAATAGTTTTCGTAGGTAAACAGACAAAGCAACCCTCTCCTCCCCCCTCCACCAACCAATCCTCCACCTCCCTCCCCCCCCCCTCTCCCCGCCGCCTACCCTTGTATTGTTAACGTGCGGACGAATTAGAGCGTCTGAAATGGACGTTTGCACGGTGTCTCCCACTTCCTCTTTTACTCATGGTCATTGTCTTCATGTATCCCAGTCTTGTGCTCTGAGTACGGGAGTTCCCCAATGATGCGTTATATGCCCCTTGTTTTACTCCCACCCCAATGCGCTAAGGCCATCAGGCCGACGTCAACCGCCGTTGGCCAGCGCACAGCCGTAAGCGCACCATCTGCGGCAGACGTCGGCCTGATGGCCTTTGCGCACTGGATTTTCACAGTCAGTCATTTTTCTGCCAGAAGTCGCCGAAATGCGCCACCGGAAGTGAAGCTGGCGCCTCTAGTAATGAGTGTCAAAAGCCATCGTCTGTCATTTCTGTTTCCATTGTCCAGGGAAACATCGCCGAGCAGCAAGTAAGTATACCTTTCAACAGACTAATGACGTAGTTAATGACAAAACGTGTTGGGTGCCCAAACCATCATTCTTTGCTTAAGCTGGGTTCCGACTGCTATGTTAGCGGAAACAAACCTTACTTCATGTCCTTACATTTGTCAGAAAGGATTATAAAGCATCTGGTGCACGCATTTCAGTTTTGTTTCCCTCCTCTCTTATGTATTGTATATTAAAGGCTTTGTAAAGCATAGTCCATATTTTGTTTTCCGTAAAGACATATTTTTTTCACTTTGATCCGATTTGGTAAAAACAAATAACAGCAACAAAATAATCTCGATGGAGACACTCTAGATCATTTTGTCAAGTTGTCTGGTTTAGTTTATCTTTCTTTGCCTGGTTGTGATGAGTAGTTGCGTCTGTGTGTGTGTGTCTATATGATTTTTTTTCGTTTTGCTTATTTTTTTATACCATCATATTTTGTGCCAACAGGTAGATATTTTAGTGAGCTCTGCACCCAGGATACTTTCCAGGAACCTTGGAGGCGTGCTGACATCCCTACTAAAGGCCGGTGGAGACGGGTTAAAACAGGAATTCGTCGCAAACCATCCCGGTGAACTGGAGCCTGGTGACGCCTTCTACACCAGTGGACACCGGCTTCCCTGTCAGATAGTCTGCCACATGATTCTCCCGGCGTATGGATCTGGGGCGGAACAGGTTTGTCTCCTTTCAAACTGTATGCGTTGAAGTGCTTCCGCGAGCGAATTAGATTACTTGGCGCAGTATGAGATGTAAAACAAGTGTGACTCATTCTCGCTTGTGGGTATGGGTGGGCTTTGTCTTACTCGTTTCCCTTTTCTTGTGTCTGACGTCCAACTTCAACATTTGTTTTTCGGACTTTTTTTCGAGATAGGATATGCTGTTTTGTCTGTTTTTCAACTCATCAAAACTTATAGGCCCACTCATTTCGAACAGTGGAAATAGGATTATTTAAGTGCGACGTAGACGCGATGGCATTTGCGCACTGGATACGCACTGCCACTGCTCGGCCATGTCCAAATAAGTGTGCAACAAGTTGAGGGCTTCATCCCAAAGTATACCGTATTGAGTTGACCTCGCATGCGTTTTCCGAGGATATTTTCCGCGTTTAGCAACATCCACACTCAAATCGGTCCGCACGGAAGCACTTCCGCCAGAACTGCTACGTGAACATAGTTCTACGCCATGTTAGTGAGTTATTTAGTTTTACGCCGAACAGGCGACTAAGGCCATCTCACGGCGGGAATGGCAATACACATTTCTACTGGACATGTGTATTGCCAAGCCTTATCACTGTGTGCCATTTACGTGGACATGCCGTGGTCAATGCTGTTTGCACGACCTCGGTACGCCAGGTGAAAGTATTTGTAATTACAATTCCAAAGCGTTATCTCCTCTCATTCACTTTAGCTGCGTAATTCTAATCCCCTAACCAACAAACATGGAATAACCATCTTACAATTTACCACGCTTCGCTTACTAACGCCGTTGTGGACTAAGCTAAACGGAACACCTTTTACCTATACATAAAAGTCACCTCCTGACTATTGTCTGCGCGGAATTTTAATTGCTTTTGTTTTGTTTTTTAACTGAATTAATTATCTCACTCAAAACGTTCAAGATCGAGGTACAATACTGCCTAACAAACTCATTAAACGTCCTCCTCTAATCTGGCTATATGCAAAATATCTAGTAAGAATAAGAAAAACTTGCTAACTCAGACACGATCAGCTGGTTTTCTTGGAGCGGCCATTTTCTCGTCAGATGTATTCTAATTACAAAATCACAAAAACTGCTTCACGAGAATTCTCGTAAGGAAAGATGCGAAAGTTTCAAGCATGTCCGTCATCAAACGTCTGTCTGTCTGTCTGTCTGTCTGTCTGTCTGTCTGTCTCTCTCTCTCTCTCTCTCTCTCTCTCTCTCTCTCTCTCTCTCTCTCTCTCTCTCTCTCTCTCTCTCTACTATTTCTTATTATATACACACACATATATATATATATATATATATATATATATATATATATATATATATATATATATATATATATTATATATATATATATATATATATATATATATATATATATATATATATATATATGTATGTATAATGAGAACAAGAGTACTTTATTATCTAAAAAAGATAAATTCGTCTCGACACCTCAGGTGCAACTCGCAATCACGCGCACTCACGCAACAGTTTACAAACAAATGGACAATAACATAGCCCCAAAATGGACAATGACTCGGGACGGGTAACGCCCGTCGCCAAGGCATCTAAAGGCCGGCGCAAGTGGCCTCGTCCCGACTCGAACCTCAATGATGAAACCAGAATACTAAGACTCCTGAACACACTATTATATGTTCTTTCGTAAAGTTCCTACTTGACTAAAGCTAGTACATGAAATACAAGTTAACAACAGAAACAAAATAACAGCGACAGAGAAATAATCTGAGATCTAAGCTACATAAAAACAGCAGTCAAAGCTGCACCTGGGGGCCCGTCGCTATAGGAGCCAACTTAAACAATATTTCACCACTAATTACACAGCGCAAACAGCAATATATATATATATATATATATATATATATATATATATATATATATATATATATATATATATATATATATATATATATATATATATATATATATATATATATATATATATTATAAGTTATTGGTCGGAGGGGTTCGCTACACGGACCTTTGTAGGCCTGAGGGAGGTCAAAGGAATTATTGTACCCCGAAGGCCAAAGGCCTGAGGGGTACAATGATTCCTTTGACCTCCCGAAGGCCTACAAAGTCCGTGTAGCGAACCCCTCCTACCAATAACGTATTTGTTTTCCTTCTTCCGTTTATTGTTTAGAAAAAATCTAGTTTATGAAGACGGCCGCTTCTGTGGCGGACACCATTGAATATACATGTTCTGCCGGGGATTCCCAGAGTGTGACGTAGCCTGATTCCGTGTCAGAAGCGCAAGTTTTGCGAGTAAAAAGCTACTAATCTTGCTTGTGTACAGAATGATTCAAGCTGCAATGTCTACAAAAGGTCGTTAAAGTATGACAGTGACAGTGCTTCTTGACTGCTGTGTGATTCAGAAAAATTAAGAACTTTTTGATGAAGCGATCGGCATTTGACCACTGTCCGATGTGACAGCTTGTGCAAGTTAGCATGGTGCCTCGTGATCAGTTTTAGATTCAAGATGACTGAAGGGGATGCTTCGAGTGTGCAGCAGATTGTCGTTGTTATATCCTAAAGTGTCATGTGTGTTGGGATATCTGGAAAAAGGAATACAAAACAACAACAACAACAACAAAACGCGGCTCGTTGTTAACAGCAGGACTAGTGCTGAGATGGATTTTAAGGTAAGATTATATTTTACAGCGTTGAAATGATGTCAGATAGTAGTCTTGGAAAATTCGTGAGTTGTTTTTCTTCAGATAGTCCCGCATTGAGTGACGTGAAGAGAGAACTTTGGCAATAGCGTGCTTTGTGTATAGTGTTGCTGGGTGTGTATTTTTTGTTTTAGTTCTTGAATTTGTTGCTCTGTGCTTTGGTGAAAATGTGGCATGTTGGTGGTTGAGCAGACGACAGTGTGTTGCCGGTTTGCAAGGATTGCTGTCTCTGATTGGTTTTAAAAAAAAACTCGGAAGCTATTTTTGTTCCGTGGTTTCCCGAACTTTGAAAATGTCTCGGTGCATGGTGATTATCGGATAGATTTGGCGAAGGCTTTTGCTGTTTGCGCTGTTTAATTAGTGGTGAAATATTGTTTAAGTTGGCTCCTCACGTCGTAAAAAATAAGGCAGATGATGTGTATTACGTCAAATAGGACTACTTTAGTGCGTTTTTTTCTGCTATTTTGTCGAACCGAGTTGTTGTCAAGACTCGAAAACGAGGTTCTAACGCGTCATCGAGAGGGCTATAAAACGTCCGCCATTTTTCGCTACAGTGGTTTTTATATCACGGTCACATGGTACAGTTTGTGCTAAAGTGACTGGTCGTGTGACGTAGGGAGGAAAACAAACACACACACACACACACACATACACACACACACACACACACACACACACACACACACACACACATATATATATATATATATATATAATATATATATATATATATATATATATATATATATATATATATATATATATATATATATATATATATATTATATATATATATATATATATATATATATATATATATATATACAATACAATACAATAATACTTTATTAATCCCTCATGGGGAAATTCACATTTTGCCACCACAGGTGCTGCTTACATTCACTCACTCGCTCATTCCACAAATTACAATAACAGAGCTACAAAATGGACATTGACTCGGGACGGGTGAAGCCCGTCGCCAAGGCATCTAATGGCCAGCGCCAGTGGCCTCATCCCGACCCGTACCTCCCTGACAAAAACAGAATGCTAAGCGGACAGCCCTATGTCTCCTGAACGCACTATTATAATGTTCTTTATTAAGTTCCTACTTGGCTAAAACTAGTACATAAAACAAGTTAACAACAGAAACAAAATACCCGCGTCGATACGGAGATGATCTCCGATCTAGGCAACATAAAACTGAACAACGCAACGTCAAACAGCACCTGGGGGCCCGTCGCCGCCATAGTACAGCGCCGGTGTTTTAGACAGTCGCCCCGGCATAAACAGTCACCACCTTAATTATACTGAACTTAACTAGTATATAACTTCATATTCATTTTAAAAACAAACCTAGTAGAACTACATTATTAACGTGAAAGCAGTCCGATGGTTTCTAAAAAAGTACACTCGCGGCTGTTCAGTAAGAAACACAGTCACTGCGTCTGGGAGGTGTCTGTCATTACATCATTCGGCTGGAATGTGGGGCCTGAAGCTTGCTGGTACTGGATTCGTTGAGTGCACTAGGCTAGCGCAGGCCGTGATGTTGAGCGTGGCGGCGTGCCGGAAGAGCCACTCCTGAGATGAAATGATGAAAGGGGAGGAAAGCACGTTGGATGTATTGCCACAGCATAGCGCGCGCTGTTCTTCTGATATCCGCTTGGTACAACAAGAATCAGCGTGTATAACTCCCAGCATAGCGGCACAGTGGAGAAAAATATGAAATCCAATTAACAGTCACAGCACATCAAATTTACAAAAGTCATCAAAAAGAAATACCGGTCGTGATGCAGCATTGCAGGGCCTAGTGACATCGTATATCAAACGAAGGTACAATGGCTAGAATTCTGTCGGTGGCGACCATTTCTGCCGGAGCGGGCGGCCAGGAGGTGTTGCATGGCCGCCATCTTGTCTTGTATATATATATCAAACACACACACACACACACACACACACACACACACACACACACACACACACACACACAGGCACACACACACACACACACTCACGCACGCACACACATGCACGCATGCACACGCATACAAACACACACTCACACACCACACACACATACGCACATAGACACACAATCACACTCGCGCACACGCACACACACACACACACACACACACACACACACACACACACACACACACACACCACACACGGCGTTTGGCGCCAAATGTAACTTTTCTAGCAAGGTTTGCTTAGCTAGACTTGACGAAATTTTCTTCGTGTTACTTTATTGTCCTGCCAGCAGTGACGTCAGGTACATGCCATGGAACGCGCTCCACCACGGCCCATTCAAGATCTACAATATTTTCAATACTTTATATAACAATATGGGGTAGGAATATAACTCAATCAGCCCCGACACACCAAAGCAAGATATGAAATGAGCATGATAGTTTAAAGGTGGTGCTATAATAGCTTGGCGCCCATTGGCGCCAAGCTATTCTGGCACCATCCTTGGACTATCATGTTCGATCTGTCTGTAGAATTGTAATACAACCTCAACATGTGGGGCTTTCGGTCCCTGGGGTAGAATGTGTTAAGACTGCGTAGCTGAGGATTTGTAAACATTAAATGAGTGGAATATCGTTTCCGCCAGATTCTGGACACGTTGATCACATCCTGCCTGACTGAAGCCAACAAAGCCGGTTTGAAGTCCGTTGCCTTTCCTGTCCTCGGTACCGGCGGTCTTGGCTACCCCCCTGATGTAGTGGCGCGGACCATACTGGGTGCGGTCAGCAAGTTCGAGAGGGACATGCCCACTACTACCCTGAGGGATGTCAGGGAAGTCATATACGGCGATGACACGGCAGTGTTTGAGGTAATGTTCTCTTCTTTTCACCCTAGCTAATGATACATCTAACATTGTCACTAGTATTCAGTGAGACCTCTTTAGGAGATCATCTGTTACGAAATTATTTAGTGGTCGTTTTCAGGTGCTCCATTTTAAACGATAGCGGCAATTCAGGCTCACCATTTCGGATTAGACGTTATTGTGATATCACAAACAGGTCAAAACTACACGTATTTCGACGAAAATAATAGATTAAGAGCAAAAACAAAAATGCGATATTGTCCACTTATCCAGACTTGTAATCCAGTGTATGCGTCAAAGATATGCTGACTTTTATTTTCATTTTTGGACCTACCTTTGCTTTACTGAAAACGTCTGTTAGGGCTGCCTCTTATGGTCAGCAGAAATGCAGGAGGCCCTTCTAACGAGAGATGCCGTGCCCAATGTCGGGTGCGTTGGATGTACTCGGGCTACAGTTTCCTAGCGCATATATATATATATATATATATATATATATATATATATATATATATATATATATATATATATATATATATATATATATATATATATATATATATATATATGTATATATATATATATATATATATATATATATATATATATATATATTATATATATATAATATATATATATATATATATATATATATATAGTGCCCTCTAAATACCGGCGCTCTGTACTAGTACTATGGCGACGGGCCCCCAGGTGCAGCTTTGACTGCTGTTTTTATGTAGCCTAGATCTCAGATTATTTCTCTGTCGCTGTTATTTTGTTTCTGTTGTTAACTTGTATTTCATGTACTAGCTTTAGTCAAGTAGGAACTTTACGAAAGAACATATATATTTTTTCAATAAATTCTGAGAATGCTATGCTAATGCCATGGAATTCCAGGCTGGTAAGCTTGCATTGTGTCATCAGGACATCAGCTGCCCTTTTGTGACTGCATCGCTTATTAGATCTTTTGAGCCTTCCACTGAACACCTATCACATAAAGCAATAGGGACTACCCCCAGGCGCCCCGCCACCCGCTGGAGAATATCCAGTGTTCCCCCCGAGGGGGGATGCTAGAAAATATTCCCAAACAGATATTGGACCTGCTGAGTAGATTTAAAGTTTTTGCCGCCTACGACCGGTTTCGCTCCAAGAGGGAGCTCTTCAGGTAGGCATACGGCGTAACCTAAAACTGCAAACACAACGCATGTACCAGATGCCGCCTCCAGAATTTGACTGGTAGCAACCACTAGTCCAGCGTGGATTGCATCCCTAAAGCTTTATGGGGTGTTGCAGTGGAAGAAGACAGACTAATTTTGAAAAGGCAACACCTAGGCAATTTTGTGGTACAATTATTCTTTACTTTTGCCTTCCACTGAACACCTATCACATAAAGCAATAGGGACTACCCCCAGGCGCCCCGCCACCCGCTGGAGAATATCCAGTGTTCCCCCCGAGGGGGGATGCTAGAAAATATTCTCTAACAGATATTGGACCCGCTGAGTAGATTTTTAAGTTTTTGCCGCCTACGACCGGTTTCGCTCCAAGAGGGAGCTCTTCAGGTAGGCATACGGCGTAACCTAAAATTGCAAACACAACGCATGTACCAGATGCCGCCTCCAGAATTTGACTGGTAGCAACCACTAGTCCAGCGTGGATTGCATCCCTAAAGCTTTATGGGGTGTTGCAGTGAAAGAAGACAGACTAATTTTGAAAAGGCAACACCTAGGCAATTTTGTGGTACAATTATTCTTTACTTTTGCCTTCCACTGAACACCTATCACATAAAGCAATAGGGACTACCCCCAGGCGCCCCGCCACCCGCTGGAGAATATCCAGTGTTCCCCCCGAGGGGGGATGCTAGAAAATATTCTCTAACAGATATTGGACCCGCTGAGTAGATTTTTAAGTTTTTGCCGCCTACGACCGGTTTCGCTCCAAGAGGGAGCTCTTCAGGTAGGCATACGGCGTAACCTAAAATTGCAAACACAACGCATGTACCAGATGCCGCCTCCAGAATTTGACTGGTAGCAACCACTAGTCCAGCGTGGATTGCATCCCTAAAGCTTTATGGGGTGTTGCAGTGAAAGAAGACAGACTAATTTTGAAAAGGCAACACCTAGGCAATTTTGTGGTACAATTATTCTTTACTTTTGCCTTCCACTGAACACCTATCACATAAAGCAATAGGGACTAACCCCAGGCGCCCCGCCACCCGCTGGAGAATATCCAGTGTTCCCCCCGAGGGGGGATGCTAGAAAATATTCCCAAACAGATATTGGACCCCCTGAGTAGATTTAAAGTTTTTGCCGCCTACGCCTATGACAAAAGATCTTATAAGCGATGCAGTCACAAAAGGGCAGCTGATGTCCTGATGACACAATGCAAGCTTACCAGCCTGAAATTCCATGCCATTAGCACAGCATTCTCAGAATTTATTGAAAAATTACGTCCCTTGGAGCTACTCTGAGTGCATTTTTTTGGCTTTGGGCTACGCCTTTGTTAAAAGTAAAGAATATATATATATATATATATATATATATATATATATATATATATATATATATATATATATATATATATATATATATATATATATATATATATATATATATATATATGAAATCGTTAAATATTGACGTCAAGTTAAATAACTTATCTTAGAATGTTCAATCAAACTGTTGCACAGATCTTTCAGGAAGTTCACAGACAGATGGAGAGCACAAAAGCAGATGGTATGTTGTTGTTGTTGTTGTTGTTGTTTTTAAACGTGTGTGTATATGAATTTGTGTGTGAATATGTGTGTGTGTGTGTGTGTGTGTGTGTGTGTGTGTGTGTGTGTTTGTGTGTCTGATGTGGTGTGTTTGTGTTTGTGTGTGATTGTGTGTGCGTGTGTGTGTGTGTGTGTGTGTGTGTGTGTGTGTGTGTGTGTGTGTGTGTGTGTGTGTGTGTGTGCGTGTGTGTGTGTTTGTGTGTAAGTGGGCACGTAAGTGTTTATTTTACTGTTTGGATATGGTGGTCGGAAGGGGAGGCTAAGGGGGAATGATCTATCAAAATTTTACTTTTCTTTCGAGATATAGCGCAGTAGTCTATTGGAGTTTTTTGTGTTCTCACAAATCTGCAGTCAAACCTGGATCGGCAATTAAAAGACAAGCCTCTTCTTAAAAAAATAAATAAAAAGTAAACAAGATGGTATGAACCGTAACCCACAAAGTCCCTTTCATATGAGAGTTGTTTCTACCTTTTGTCTTTGACCTGATTCTAATTTGGAAATATCTCCTATTGAAAAAGTCTCGCAGATCTGCCAATGCGCCAGTGATTTCTATAAGGGGCGCAGCACGTAGGTGTCATTGGTTTGTCAAACGTCATTTGTCATGACGTAAGTTTTAGTTTTAACGTAATTTTATATTTTACGTTATTTGAGTTTCACTTTCGCTTCAAAGGCTTGAGAAAATGGTGACAAAACTAGAATTTCACTGTACAATTTAAGTCTTGCTATAATTTGTGTGAAAGCAGGTTGACTTTACCTAGCTACATGATATACAGAGATGCGCGCATGTTTGTGTGAGTGAGAAAGCAAGAGTGAGAGAGAGAGAGAGAGAGAGAGAGAGAGAGAGAGAGAGAGAGAGAGAGAGAGAGAGAGAGAGAGAGAGAGAGAGAGAGAGAAAGAGAGAGAGAGAGAGAATCAATGAATCAATGAATAAATGAAACTTTTTTTACAACGGTTAAGGCATTGCCATCGTCATTGACACAGCCATTTTACAAACCTGCCGTTGCTAATAAATACAAGACTATCTACACATGCATATACATATAAGTAAAACATAATACTTGGAAACAATTGACAACACTGTTCACATAGGCAGTAGATCAAATGATAAATAAAAAAGCTAATAGGCTTAATTGCGAATAAATAGGACCCAGCATAAAAAGAGACATAAAATACATGTAGTTACGGCATCCCTAGGCCATACGAGTGATCTACAAAATATTTGCAGAGACCCTTTTTAAAAGAGGCTAGCGAGGAGGCGGATTTAACATGGTCGGGAAGGGCATTCCAGATATGTGTCCCTGAGAAGGATAAGCTGGTTTCATATAGATCCATCCTTGGTTTTGGGACTATGAAAAGCTTTCTGGTGTTTCCAAGCTTGGACTCAGACTTGCAGAACAAAGTGGAGATGTACTCAGGTGTTTTGCGCTTCCACACTTTGAACATGAAAATTGATTTGTTATATTTAAAATGATCTTGAAGAGGCAGGAGAGCTTTTCTTCTGTGGTTAGGTGTGGATCAGGGCAGATTATTTTGGCCGCCCGTCTGTGTAGGGAATTGAGTCTCTTTTTTAATGAACCTCACAACATCCATCCGTTGACGCGTAATCGATATAAGAACGCATGTGAGCGTTACAAAATAGTTTACGGGTATCTGAATCAGTATAATATTTCAGTTTTGATAACATAAAGAGTATTTTTGCTACTATTTTGCATAAGGCGTCTGTATGAGCTTGCCATTTTAGCTGACTGTCGATTGTAATCCCTAGTACTCGATGTTCATTTACCTGTTCTACCTGACTACTTTTAAGTGAAAGGTTAAGAAATACAGGCTTTATCTGCTGTTATTTGGCGCGTGGCGACTACAGTCGATATCGTTTTGACTGGATAAACAACCATAGAATTGTTTATACACCAAGCTGATACGTCATAAAGACTTTGTTGTAAGTTGTCGGAAATTACCTGTATATCTTTACTGAGGTGTCGTCAGCAAAAAGGACGCATTGTACAACTTGGCAAGTAATATGTAGAGACAAATCGTTAATAAATAAGCAACACAGGGGGCTCTGTACAGACCCCAGAGAGAGAGAGAGAGAGAGAGAGAGAGAGAGAGAGAGAGAGAGAGACAGACAGACAGACAGACAGACAGACAGACAGACAGACAGACAGACAGACAAACAGAGAGCTCGCGCGCAAGAGAGATATGCTTTATATTTAGAGTATTGTGCCAATGTCCGCGTGGTGACGGAGTTGCGTCTTTTACGTCAACCGCCACTGTCTGACTTTCTCCAGAATCCAAGGTTTTTTACTGTTTTATTATTTTTTTTCTGAAAGAATTAATTTTTACTGAAGACCTTGTAAGGGTACAAAGCTGACTATCAAACTCATCCAATGTCTTTCGCCAATCTAGCTATATCGGGTCACCTGCATACTCTTCTGAAAGGGCGACGATGTGTGTGTGTGTGTGTGTGTGTGTGTGTGTGTGTGTGTGTGTGTGTGTGTGTGTGTGTGTGTGTGTGTGTGCTAGTGAGTGCATGTGGGCGCTCTCCAAACATCTCCAAGACATAGTTCCTCATGCGCTCTCCTGGCGCAAGATGATCTATGTCTCTTGGAAATACGCGCATTGTTTGAGAGAGAGACACGTCATATTTAGAGTATTAGGTCAGTGTCTGTGGGGTGACGGAGTTGCCTCTTTTACGTCACCACCACTGTCTGACTTTCTATAGAATTCAAAGGGTTTCAGTTGCTGTTATAATTCTTTTTATGAAAAGAATATTTTTTACTAAAGCAATTGAAAGGATACAAATTTGGCTAACGCATCCAATGTCTTCATCCAAACTCGCTTTGTCCAAAATGTTAAGTAAATATAACAAAAATTACGGACTCTAACTAGGGTCCACCGACTTCCTATTAACGGTTGAATGAGACATTTAATTACAATATGCTCGGAGGCTCTCTTAGCCACTTCTTTAAGTAAGTATTTAGCCAAGTTTCAAGCTTGTGTGTACAGAAATGTCGGAGATTCTCTTCTTTACATACATACGCACACACATACATACATACGCACATACGGCGCTTAACGCCAAATGTACGTTCAGCAGCGAGGTTAGCGTAAGTAGACATGACGTAATTTTTATCTTGTTACTTAAATTGTGAGAGGTTTTTGCCTGCCCGCCTTTGACGTCATGGACATGCTATTTAATTCGCCGCACCGCGACCCGTCCTAAAAAGTTTCGTTTCTAAATTGAAATGATTTAAAAACCATCACTCCTTTAATAAAGTATGATCAAAATGCTCTCCCACTGTCGCCAAGGATGTCTTTGATCTTGAGACGTCTTGTCTGCACGTGATGATCCGTTTGAGGCGCCAATGTGTCAGACATCTAAAGTTCTTTATCGTGTTCCGCGATCATGCCTCACGTTCTGGGATTTTGCGACCGTGTGGCCCCTTCTGATTGTAAGCCCATTCAGAGTGTCAGTGGAAGCTGGAAAGTGTTCATCACTGGGCTTACTGATCAATATGGTCATCAACACTACATTTCCTGCACGGTGTTACATTTCCCACTTTTCATTCACTTTATAAAATTGATATAGATAATATCGAAACAAATGCTATCGCTGAATAATTTATGATATTATGGGTTACCACTGAAAGTGTTTATGGAAGTCGGACTACTCAGCATTTTGGTGATTACGGACCATTCAAGACATGTGTCTTGATAACAACAACAAACAAACAACAACAACAAAAAAAAAAAAACACTAATCGATGACATATTATTATGTCTTGAATGGTCCCTAATCACCAATATGCGAGTGATGTCCGTCTTTCACAAACACTCTCAGTGGAACGCCAAACTCAGACAAGAGCAAAATTAAATGTAAATTCACGTCACAGCTATAGAACTGCGTGTTATGGATGCCAATTACGAAAAACTAAAGTAATCAAAACGCTTGTGTAGGCGCTGTCGAGTCAATCAAACTGTTAAAAAAAAACGGCAATACGTGAAACAGGGGCTGTAGGACAGTAGGATCAACACGTAAAAGCATGGATGGTGATGAGTTACGAACCTCGGCTTGCTTTTAACACACAGTTCTGGCTGCTCTGCAGAGCCTCAAAGCCGGAACTTTATGTGAAAAGCTAGTCTTGACTTGTAAATCATCACCACTCATGCTTTACAATGCAGTATACAAACATAACATTACTTTTCAAACAGCAGCTGCAGCGAGACGGACACTTTCGACAAAGCCCGGCAATGTGGACCAAGGACCAAACAGGAACCTGTACATCTATGCACGCAGCCAAGAAGACGTCAGTGACATTGTGACGTCATTTAATCAGATATTAGGACGTCACATCAAGACACATGCTATGGAAGAGATCCATTTAAAGAGTATGACACCATATGAGGTAAGTTGGTTGTTGTTAGTGACGTAGGACGGTCAGTCAGATCACGCTGTTAGCTGTTCTAGCATGGGTCTGTTATGTTATTTCGCCATTTCCCCGCAGCGCATCACTGCGTTGCCTAACATCCGATTAGCATTCAGCCGTGGGGTACACAACGGTGAATAGTAGAAGAAGTAAACAGTATTGATTTCGATATAAATTGAATCGCTGTTGCATATTGGTGTTTTTTTTTTTTTTTTTTTTTTTTTTTTTTTTTTTTAAAGAAGAATTGTACTTTCTGGTACTAAGATCAGAGCTCTAGATATCTCAATTAAAAAGAAAACAGTTGTTTTATGCATGCATTATATTGTGTCATCAACGGGATTTTCCATCTTATTTCTTTTTCCTGATCGTTAAGTGTGGGTTTACATAATTCTTATATATTTCTCACATACAAACTGACCATTCCCGCTTTACATTGTTATTTATTTATTTATTTATTTATGTATTTATTTATTTATTTATTTTCTTTGTTTCTTACGTAATATTTTGTGCTTATGTCATGCTTCATGGTTCACAGTTATGAGTTCAATTCAGAGACTGGTCGATTCGCATGTAATTGTCAGACACGCATTGCTGAAATTCAAACAACTGTTACCCGTGAATAACAAAAGCATTTCTGTGCGCGATTGTTCGTCTGCTGGATGCGGCAGAGCTGCCATTAGCCGATTACCAGCTGTTTAATTTTTGATTTTCTCGGCAACTGGATGGCAAGGCGTTGCGTCGGGCGGCCCTTTGTGTCAGGATGAAGATCCCAAACAAAAAGATGATCTTAGCTGACAGAAAGTAAGAACTAGTAGGTTTATCGATTAAAACAGACGGCATAACCCACTCAGCCCTGACGCACTGCTGCAGCAGATGGGTCGACCATGATAAATCAAAGGTAGTGCCAGATTAGCCTGTCGGCGCCAAGCTAATCTGACACTACCCTTGAATTATCATGGTCGATTCATCTCCTGCAACAGGTGCATAGTCGTTAGATGACGCCTCCAAACTTTGGGAAATACGTGCGCCGGGCTGAATGAGTTAAGAAGTTGTCCGTCTCTCGATCCTGTCCGCCTCCAGAGCCTAATAATAATAATAATAATAATAATAATAATAATAATAATAATAATAATAATAATAATACAGGAGATTTGTTAAGTACTTATTCTGAAAGTAGCTCAGAGCGCTGATACAATGAAAAGGCTAACAACTAACAGGCACACACACACATACACACACACACACACACACACACACACACACACACACACACACACACAACATACGCACGCGCGCACACGCACACACATACACACACACACACACACAACATACGCACGCGCGCGCGCGCACACACACACACACACACACACACACACACACACACACACACACACACGTGACCGTGGTGATGAATTGTGCATGGCTGGAGAAATGAACTAGTAAAAGGCAGCGTTGTAGAGGTGGGTTTTGAGAAGTGATTTAAATGAGGAGAGCGTTTGACAGTTACGGACAGGGAGGGGAGGCTGTTCCAAGTGGCGGGGCCAAGATGGGAGAAGGCGTGACCGCCACGTGTTTACTATTTGAAATTGGGAAGGCGAAATTTACGTGTGTCAGAGGAAGAGCGGAAGGTGCGAGATGGAGTATACAGATGGAGTAAATCTCAGATATAAGAGATAGCACCCTAGTTGTTGTCATTTACAGACGATGGGGATCAATCTCCAGGAGAAAGCTGAGCTGCATGGCAGAGCTCTAGCTGACAGCTAACTTGATTCGCTAACTGGGCTGCATGTCCTGAATTTAACTTGCAGCTAAGTATCTTGCGGCTAGGGCGGCTAACTTGAAGATAGAGAATGTTAAATACAGCTGTGACGTCAACAATTCTTTATCGAGTTCTACCGTGACGTCAACATGTCTTCCTCTGCATGCTGTCCAGGAATTTACGTCTATTGTGGTCCTGAATGCAGGTAACCATTTGGGAATGTTGTTGGAAGTCGGAAACCGCTCCCATATTAGGGAGTGACTAGGGGTCTTAAACTATTCAGTGAGAGCATGAGTGTTGATATTGTCTTTACCAATGTTGTTTAGTGATTGAACAGAGTAATAATTATGTAGTACAGTGACTGCATAGTTGCAAACAAAATCAAAAACTAGATCTTTTAGGCTACAACCAAATAAATTCAATGGGCATTTGTACACCCTAAATTGGTTCTGACTTTTTATTTGGGTTGTTCGACCAACTCTAAAATGTCCACGCTAATTTAGCTCTAAGCTAGTATAGTATCTATTCGTGCAACCGCAGTTAGCTTAGCGTGTTGCTAACTTGGAAATTTTAGCTGACAGGTAGAGTTTAGGTGACAGCTAATATGGTAACTGCCGGCACCAGATTTCTACAAATACCGTCTGTCCTTTTTTTCTCCCTCAAACTGATCCATCTGACATAAATGCATGTCTGATGGTGTCTGACGGTGCCTCAATCCCACTGCAGTATTTTATAGGCTGCGTGTCGGTCCGGACTCTATTACTAGAGCGAGCGATGTAAACTCGCCCATCTAGCAAATGAAACAAATGCTAAGGTTTATTTAAGAGTTGTTTATCATAGCAGATCGGTAGCACACATAATCGTCAATATATTTCGCGTAGACTACGCTTTTTTCCACTGAAAACACACTTTCAAAAGCACTCAAAAAAGTCTACTATATTTGTTTTTCTGTACTGCTTCTTTTCCATGTCTACCAAGTTAGTTTTGTAACAGTTGCTCATATGAGAAGCACTCACACATCGTCCTCTAGTACTGTAAACCAGACCAATATTGGCACGATACCGAAAGGAACTATAGGGAGTCTTCTGATGGGTGGGTGGAACGCGTGGGAGCCAGGAGATCCCATCTAGACCAAACTGAAATGAACTGTACTGAACTGAACTGACCTCAACTGAAATAAACTGAACTGAACAGAACTGATCTGAACTAAACTAAACTAAACTAAACTAAACTGAACCAAACTGACCTGACCTGACCTGACCTGAACTGAACTGAAGTGACCTGACCTGACCTGACCTAACCTGAACCGAACTGAACTGAACTGATCTGACCTGACCTGACCTGACCTAACCTGAACTGAACTGAACTGGACCTGAACTGAACTGAAATGAACTGAACTTACCTGGCCTGACCTGACCTGAACTAAACTGAACTGAACCGAATCGAACCGACCTGACCTGACATGACCTGAACTGAACTGAACTGAACTGACCTGACCTGAACTGAACTGAACTGAACTGACCTGACCTGGCCTGACCTGAACTGAACTGAACTGACCTGACCCGACCTGACCTGACCTGAACTGACCTGAACTGAACTGAACTGACCTGAACTGAACTTTAGTACTGTAGCAGAGTGACGTAGTCCGCAGCGAAGGTGAATTTTATAAAAGGTTTCTTTCTTTTTGTCTTTGCCTTAGAACCGCTTCTTTCAAGTCCACTTATCTTATGCTGACCGCGGTGACACTGCACACGATTCATTAGCGACATCTGCAAACACTCCATATCGAGTTCTAATAATTATACTTGTTGACATATGCAATCAGTAAGATTTTAAGCCAGAAGACACTCTTTGTAGCATTCTCTTGTGCTTCAACTCACTTGACGTTAAGACCCCTCTTAGAAGAAAATTTTAAAAAATCATCACCATATTTGCATCTATTTTATTTCAGTTTCGATTGGTTTTACAATCAATCGGTTTAGCTGCTACCTTTGAAAAGACACACCTGCGAGAAAGTTTTTGTTATATACGAACCTCTCTTGCGTAGATGGCGAAACTAGATTCGCCAGCCATGAAAGAGAGGTTCGTATATAACATTATACAATATGTGTGTATTGCAGACAGCAACCATCGAGGCACTCTGCAGAGAATTGCGCGTTGATAAGTCACAGACGTCGTCGGGGCATTTGGTTTTCAAAGGATTCAGAGATGCGGTTCTTGAGGCGGCTGTACAGGTGAAAGATATGTTCCACAACAAGGACAAAGAACAACTCCACGACACAGTGCAGCGTTTGGTGCAGTGGTACTACCTGAAGGTAACCAAGATTATGTAACCGGAAAAGTGTTTTTAAAAAGTCAAATTGAAATTGAGAAACTGTCAGCAAGAGCGGTGTTTGCGCCTGCTCGTGACCCCTTTGCAATTGCAGGGGCTTGCTAAGAATATGTATTTAGGTCATCTATACGAGATGCCATAGACGTTCGAAGTTTGACAAATATGTCTTATTTTTTTCGAAATTAGGAGAGAGGAAGGATAAGACATACGTTATTGGTAGCTGGGGTTTGCGACACGAACTTTTGTAGGCCTGAGGGAGGTCAAAGTAACCATTGTACCCCTCAGGCCTTCAGAGTACAATGATTACTTTGACCTACCTCAGGCTTACAAGTGCCTTCCACTGAAATACCCATTACAAAAAGGAATAGGGACTACCCCTAGGCGCCCCGCTGTCCACGCGACCAGGCCTCCACACTCCCGGACAGTGTATGAATATTCTCTCAATAGACATTAGACCTGCTATTGGATAGAAGTACCCAACGGAGAAAGAAACACGCTTACAAAGGCGGGTACAACACAATTTATTAATATTTTGGGTAAATACCCTTTGTCAAAACAGACAAACAAACAGAGAGATCAGCCGCTACTTATCTTCATTCGCAGAAGGAATGTGGCAACTGAGGGAGGTGACGTAAAATAAACGAAAAGGAAGAACAAAAGTGCGGAACAAGTAAAAATGACGTAAACGAAAAACTCATAAGAGAGAGACTCCGAGAAAAACTGAACACGAGAGACAAGAGTGTGTGTAAGCGCGCGCAGGTGCGAGTAAAAGTGAATGCGTGTGTGCGAGGCTAGAGAGAGAGAGAGAGAGAGAGAGAGAGAGAGAGAGAGAGAGAGAGAGAGAGAGAGAGAGAGAGAGAGAGAGAGAGAGAGAGAGAGAGAGAGAGAGAGAGAGAGAGAGAAAGAGAGAGAGAGATAGAGAGAGAATGAGAGAGAGAGAGAGAGAGAGAGAGAGACAGACAGACAGACAGACAGACAGACAGACAGACAGACAGACAGACAGACAGAGACAGACAGAGAAACAGAGAGACAGAGAGAGAGACAGAGAAGAGAGACAGAGACAGACAGAGACAGAGAGACAAAGGGCCGATTTCGCCCCAAGGGGTTGATAAGTGGGGAGGGTGGAGGGGGGCTCGTCGGGTTGGTATACGGTGAAACTTCACTATTGCAAACACAACGCCAGTACTAGAAGCCACCTTCAGAATTTAGTGGTAGCACCCCTAGTACAGCGCGGAATGCATCCCTAAAGCTTTATGTGAGGTTTCAGTGGAAGCGGACAAACTGATTTTGATAAGGCAACAACCTAGGCAATTTGTGGTTCAATTACTTTTTAATTTCAAACAAAGGCGTCGCTCAAAGCCAATGCTCTGCAGTGCTAATGCCATGAAATTCCAGGCTGGTGTGCTTGCATTGCGTCATCAGCACATCAGCTGCCGTTGTGTGTGTGTGTGTCTATGTGTGTGTGTGTGTGTGTGTGTGTGTGTGTGTGTGTGTGTGTGTGTGTGTGTGTGTGTGTCTGTCTGCAAGGCTCACTAGATCTAGAAAAGAAGGGGTACGGGAGAGAAGGAATGACATAATTTTACATTTCAATTCTGAGAGTGCTCTGCAGTGCTAATGCCACGGAATTTCAGGCTGGTGAGCTTGCATTGTGTCATCAGGACATCACCTGCCTGTTTTGTGCGTGTGTGTGTGTGTGTGTGTGTGTGTGTGTGTGTGTGTGTGTGTGTGTGTGTGTGTGTGTGTGTGTGTGTATGTGTGTGTGTGTGTGTGTGTGTGCGTGCGTGCTTGCGTGCGCATGTTTGTGTGTGTGTGTGTGTGTGTGTGTGTGTGTGCGTGCGTCTGTGGCTGCATGGCTCACTAGATCTAGAAAAGAAGGGGGATGGGAGAGAAGGAATGACAGACCTATCGGTTTTGAGCCTTCCACTGAAACACCTATTGCAAAAGCAATAGGGACTACCCCCTGGCGCCCCGCGGTCCACTTGACTATATCCAGGCCTCCCCAATCCCGGGCAGGGTATAAATATATTCACAATAGACACTGGACTGATATTAGGTAGAGTTAGATTTGCCGCCTACGACCGGTTTCATTCTGTCGTTCCTTCTCTCCCCCCTCCACCCCCCCACCCCACCCCCACCCCCTTCTTTTCTAGATCTAGTGAGCCTTGCAGTCACAAAAAAGGGCAGCTGATGTCCTGATCACGCAATGCAAGCTCAGCAGACTGGAATTACATGGCATTAACGCTGCAGTGAACTTTCAAAATTGAATATATAATATATATAATATTGAATATATATTTGTTTTCATCACCACGCGTACGTCACACGACCAATACCTTTAGCGCAAACTGTGCCATGTGACCTCGAAACAAAAGCCATTGTAGCGCCTAATTAATGGCGGACATTTTGTAGCCCTCTTTCTGACGCGTCTTGGATGCCAGTTTATTTCTATAAAAGATAACCAAACGGTTCTAAAGTCGAAGTTTCTTAGTGTTGTTTAAAATAATAGGTACACTGCTGGAGGTGGCAACGTCATAAAAGATTAAATTACGTCATAACTCTACTATGAATGTATATTCCTTTTACGTCAATCATGTTTGGCGTGACCCAGGTCGGAAGAAGTTTTCTAGATTTTTTTTTTTTTTACGAAAATAGCGGAGGAATGAAAACAAACACGTTATTGGTAGCAGGGGCTTGCTCCATGGACCCTTGTAGGCCTTCGAGGGGTCAAAGGAACCATTGTACCCCTCAGGCCTTCGGACTTTGAGGTACAACTTTGACCCACCTCAGGTCTACAAGGCTACGTGTAGCAAACCCCTGCTCATCGCGGAATGCATCCAAAGCTTTTTGTGAGATTTTAGTGTTAGTATATGAGACATCCCGTTACAATATGTTCGAAGGATGTCTGAGCCGCCCCTTGAATAAAGTATTTCGTCAAGTTTCAAGCTTGTGTACAGAAATTACGGAGATTCTCGTGTGTCATACATACGCGCGCATACACACACACACACACACACACACACACACACACACACACACACACACAACACACACACACACACACACACACGCACGCACGCACGCACGCACACACACACACACACACACACACACACAATACGCATATACGGGGCTTCGCTCTAAAAGAACGTTCAGCAGCGATATTACCGTAAGTAGATATGACGCAATTTTTAACTTGTTACTTCAGGTGTAAGAGGATTAGGCCTGCCCGTCTTTGACATCATGGACATGCTATTAAATTCGCCCCACCGCGACCCGTCCTATAATGTCCCTTCTATAAATAGAGGGGACATAAAAAGAAGGGGAATGTGAGAGAACAATGAACCTTTATTTTACAACGGTAAAAGCATTTTGGTTACAAAACCCATTTTCAAACTTGGCGTTGCTACAACTACACTACAAATGACTCACACGCATAATCACAAACACGATTCTCGATGACAGAAACGCGCGCGGAGAGCAAACAGAAGGCCGGAAATGACAGACCTATCAATTTGAGCCTTTCACTGCAGAGGCTGATATGGGTGGTGGGTTCTCAGGGGCTCCGGCACCCCCCTCCCCCCTCACCCGCCCCCGACCCAAAATTCTATTTGGAACCCCCCCCCCCCTCCCCTCCCGCGTATTTTGATATTTTGGCAACACGCACGCATCTTCCCTCCCACCTAATCTCTCCTCCCCACCCCCACCCCCTACCCCGCCCACCGCCACCCCCACCATTTTTCGGCCTCTGGAAGCAAGGTTTAGCGCGGCAGTGGGGGGGGGGGGGGGGGGGGGGAGGGAGCCTTTTGTATCAGGTTGAAGGTCCAAAACAATTCTGCTTAAATATTTCTCAAAAGGATGGAAGACGAAGAGAAACGACGTGTTACGCTGGACCTGGACAGAAACGATTCTTCTGTATGATAATAATGAGACCGGCCGTGAGCAGGATTTGTGTTTGCTTTGTTACATCTGTGCAGGTGCAGAAAAAGATAAACTATCGTAAGCTTTCCCTTTGTCATCGCACGCAGCTATTGCCCCGCCCCCCTCCCACCCCTCTCCGCCTCCCCCCCCCCTCCTCACACACACACACACACACACACACACACACACACACACAAACACAAACACACATACCACGCACAATCCTGCACGGTACAACAAAAGTGTTTTTTCACCATTTCATGCTTAGAACATTACGCTTACGTCTAGATGCCAATACGTCATATGAAGAACATTTTATTGCGTAAAAGATTTCTGTGTATCTGGCTCGTGCGTTCCTTTTACTATTGTGCACTTGACACCTTGTCTTAAAATAGACACTTGGAAAATACCTGCTCATGCTATTTATCTATAGATTGTGTTGGCTAACATAAGTTTATAAGTATGTATTTTCATAACTATTTTTGTTCAGCCTTCAACAGCCGACATGGTTGAACACACGCGAGTGGACAATTTCTCTATTGAGGAAGCCTTCAAAGAAAACGCCCCGACAAAAGAAATCAGCATAAAACTTGACAGTGGCCAGGTGCATACAGTTGTTATTAACTTCACAACCATGGAGCAGTACCCAGCCAACAACCCAAGCGACACTTACTGCCTGATCAGGCGAGACAAAACCCAGGGTATATACATATTACCTGAACACATTATTTGTTCCTGTTTTCGAGATCAGTCGATTGACCTTTTTGGCAGTGTAGGGGAGGAGCCCCTATTATGAAACAGTGCCTATTATGAAACACCTTGCTCCCGGCGAAACGGAATAACCTTTTTTTCAAATTCCGCCTGTGCAGTAATATAGAGCTACTTCAGTGAGCCTTATTTCCAGTACAAGAATGTCAGGCATCATGAAAACGAAAACCCGCCGAGAAAATGTGATGTTTGACCCTTCTACGTCTATTGTTTTGCCATTTTGAAACACCTACATCAGCATTCAGTTTTGTGATTTTTTTTTAAAAAAATAGCCACTCTTGTCATGAAGAGCAATCTTCGGACATCAGATAACCAGCGCAATCGTTTTGGTTCTTCTTTTGTTGTGTTGGAAGCACGCATTTTCCTGGAGAGGTATTTTGTTCCTAATATGAAACACAAAGAGCACCTAATATGAAACGTGTTTCATTATTAGAACAATGTTTCATATAAAGAGTAGTGTTTGTCTAGCGTATAATTTATATCGAAAACCATCCAGCCAGTTTGTTCCAAATTTCAGATGTTGATACTTTTTCTCAATACAGAGTATCCCACACCAGGATCATGACACTTTCGTCATGGTCAAGGTCACAACGGCTACATTTATTATGTATGCCATTGTCCAGGCAACGTACTGTAAACACAGAAACGATGTGATCCAAATGGAAATTGTGATATTTTGTGACGACACAGAGTGTTGCATACCAGAATCTAGTCACTGTCGTAAAGGCCAAGTCACAACGGCCATATTTGTTTTGTGCAGAAGTGTGTGCTAAGCAATATCTGAATAACCATTAGACCTATTGAATCCAAATTTTAGATTATAGTGTTTTACCATACACACATTGCCATCATCATAACTGCGCCTCTACCTCAAGGTCAAGGTTATAGTTGTCATATCTTTTTTTTTTGCAGATTATTGAGTAGAGAATACCTCTGAAACCGCTGTACTGATTTGCTCTGAAGTTTTAGGAAAAGATGCCTTACCCTCATAGGTGATATTTTTAACAGAATGAATTCACGACGTGTAAGGTGAAGGTTGCAGAGGCATTATTTGTGTGAGCCTTTGTGCAGGCAATATTTCTCAAACCACAAGCCCGATTTTTTCCAACTTTTGATTGATGATATTTGCACTTTGCCCCTTCACAGCCAAGAAACTCTCAAAAGGATCCATATGCAAGACACACAGATCCTTATGAGACTCGCGAGATCGCGGTGGCTCATGACGATTTTGGCTCTTGCTGACACAACTGACATATATTTATTTGACGGTTGGGGTTCCTTGGAACTGAATTAGGAACGAGTTCAGAGCAATAGTTGCGTCTACTGCTAGTGAAGAGAATAAAACATATGTCCAAAACCAGATGTATGTCGCTACATCACTTCAAGATGACGCGCACAGTTGTCAGGAATGCTTTCAGACACTAGACACAATGGTGCATTACTGTCTGCGGGGAGGGGGTGGAGCTAAATAGTTGTCCCAAGAGCAAACCTTGTTGGCTTAGGTGTGACAGCAAATGTGAAACAGTATAAATGTAGTCACCAATCGTCCATGCGGTCGCTCTTCAACCGTCGTGTGTGTTTGCATTAGGCGATTTCTTAGGGGCTATAACATTCACAGACTTGAAACTCGACACAATTGTAGTTTACAAGAAAACTTTTCCTACATATTTCACCTGTAGAAAAGTGTAAGTTCATCCCAGGTCGATGTGTTTGTAAAGATTAGTCATTGTTTGCACAGAAATCTTTTTAAAGTTAACTTTGGGAGCAAAAGTGTGAAAGTACGTAAGTATGCATTTTATACCACGAATTCATTAAGGATATAGGGCAGTTAAAAAAAAAAGAATGTGCTGAAGGTCCGGTAGAACTTTTTGTGGGAACTCTTCTTGTCGGCGGAGTCACAGTTTATGATAATGTGAAGAGGGTGAGGACCTACAAATACGCCACTTGTTGACTATCAAGCGAGGGGCGGGTGATGCTGGTGTTAGTGCGGGTGGGAGGTCGCGGGAAGGGGGAGAGAGGTCTGGAGACCTTTTTACTAATTGGCGAAAAATCACACGACGCACCGTTTACCATTTGCAGAAAGAGGCGCTGGAGGGTGTGTGTGTGTGTGTGTGTGTGTGTGTGTGTAGACGAAAGAGGTAAAATGGGTGACTGTCTTTACCATCCTTATGGAAAATGGGGGGGTGTATAATTCTGGGTTCCCAAGTCAGACACCCATTTTTTCTGAGGGTTGTTTCTGCATTGTCTTGCGGTAAAGATTCATAAAATGTAAAAAAATCCGTTTTTCTCATTTTGGCGTTAACACATGCACTTTTGTGTTTAACAGACACGCCGGTAGTGTGTTTGAAAACTTGTCCCTCCCAGCAATGTGTGTGTTGTGCACACAAAACCCTAAAAATGAGCATGTATCATGTATTACATCACCCTTCTCAGCTATAAATAACTTCATAGCTGATATGGGTCAGGGGGGATATTTTGTTGTTTCAGGGTGTAAATTGTTGATGTTTCTACAAAATTAGGTTTGTTATTTGAGGGTGTGGTTGTTTTGTTAAAAAAAAGTGTTGAGTTGTAATGTACTTCCGGGGTGATGTGGAGAAAGGTCATGTCTAGTGTTTGAGATTCATGTATACGTTCACCAGGGACTTAGCCTATTCGTTTTCTACGTTTGTTTCCATGTCAGATGAAGAATATTTGATCTGAAACGTCGTTGTTTGTTTCTATTTTAAAGGGTTTTCCGCCACTATCTTCTGTTTTAGTTTGACTTGGCCTATAATTATATTCGTGCGCCGGTTGCTAAGAAGTGAAGTGATTGTATGAGTGCGCATTGTAAGAGAGGACGTTTAGACTTTGGGTGAGGCTGCTGTTGTCTTTTGTCCTGCCCGACCTTTTGGTTGAACCTGTTGCTTTATTTTGTAGGTTTGTCGATGTTATCAATGCCGCATCTCCTTTTGGATTGTATGCACAAATTGATTGAATGGAAATGACGTCACAGAGTCAGCGTCGTTTCATGCGTCGTCTGCTACAGTCAGGCGTTTAGTGCAGTTAAAAGAGTGCAGGCTTGGATGGGCCATTTTCTGATGTAATAGTAAAGTATTATTTGTGTGAATGCTGTCCGTTTGAAGGAAGGTTGATTGATTGTACATTGCTTAACGTCCCGACAGCAACAAGACTTTCTCAGGACGTGCCTGCACTGCTAGTGACAAAAACTCAACAGAATATTGAATGTATGTCGCCAGCCGGTCCAATACGTTAAATAAAACCTACAACATGGGGCCTAAATAAAGCTAAGACCATTTAGCAACACACATCGAATATCAAGAGCCACAGGCAGCGCAGACAGTAGGGAGAGTTTAAAAAAGGAAAATGCAGGTGAATGGACCAAGGGTAGACAGAAACACATGCCCCCGGAATATAGAGAAAAACCCACCCTGTGGGGCTGACCAGGCTGCCCCTGGGAACTAAAAAGTCCCCCAGGGCAGACCCGGTTGGGGGTGTTTGAAGGAAGGACTGGAAAGTCGAGTGTTGAGGGCAGACCGGTTGGGGGTGTTTCAGGGAAGGACTGGAAAGTCGAGTGTTGAGCGAAGAAAGAAGGCGAGGATGGGAAAAATATCCAGCACTATACGTTGGTTGGAATAGATGCATATCAGTTACGACACGCTTGTAAATTAAAACACTTTTAACCCCACCCGGGTCTGCCCTGGGGGACTTGGGTGGGGTTAACTACTTTTTATTTCCCAGGGGCACCCTGGTCAGCCCCACAGGGTGGGTTTTTCTCTCTATTCTGGGGCATGTGTCTCTGTCGGCCCTTTGTCCATTGAGCTGTATTTACCTTTTTAAAACTCTCCCTACTGTCTGCACTGCCTGTAGCTCTTGATGTTGGATGTGTGTTGCTAAATGGTCTTAGCTTTATGTAGGCCCCATGTGTTAGGTTTATTTAATGTATTTGACCGGCTGGCAACATACATTCAATGTTCTGTTTAGTATGTTGTTGTTTTTCCACAAGCAGTGCAGGCACGTCCTGAGAAAGCCTTGTTGCTGTCGGGACGTTAAGTAATGTACAATAAAACACTTTTAACATTAAGAAAAGTTGAGTTAAAAGAGGTTTTAAAACAGTTTTCATAAAAACTTTTGCCCGACACGCTTCTAAAAACAACATTTTCTTAGTTTTAAACCTTGTACCGCGCCATAAACTCTGCGATTGCTTTTCAGTCTTAGCTGTCCTATAGTGTGGAATGTGGGACTTTGCCAACTGGATCCATCTGGTGCACTCCAAATGAGTATTTGTGAGTGGTTCGACGTGCAACTCAGTGTGCGCCTCTGAAATGACCTACTGATTCCACTGATAATGAAAATCTTTCATTCATAAGAGCGCATTGAGCAGCTCTATAAACCAAAAGTGATGACCCCCTCTCCCCCGCCCCACACCCCCCCCCCCACCCCCTCCACCCCACACACACTTCTCCCCCATCCCCCAACCCCCTTACAACCCCACTCAAACAATCATAATAGTAAAATCAACCAAAGGTATCTTTAGTGAGGTATTTTCACTGTAATCCCAGTTTTGTGTAAGAGGCACCCACTTTTGGGGTAAAAACCCATTTTTTTTTCCATCCAGTGGCTCTGTTTCTAGAAAATGTCTATTTTATTTTAAGTTGTAGAGCTTAGTTATAAGGTGAGTTCTAAACATTCGCATCAACTCCAGAGCCCTAGAATAAATAGAAATATGGGAACCCATTTTCACATAAAATGGTAGGTAACCCAGACTGATGGTTTTGTGTTCATGTGTGTGTGTGTGTGTGTGTGTGTGTGTGTGTGTGTGTGTGTGTGTGTGTGTGTGTGTGTGTGTGTGTGTGTGTGTGTTGGGGGGGGGGGGGGCTGGTTCCAAACTCCCCAAAATGGAAGATTACACATTAAGAAATATCCTGGGAACCGTGTACCTTCGAACACCCCTCTCCCCCTGATTTTGCTTCTGCGTATGTACATAAAACCTATGTCGATAATGCTAGCTTCTATCAATTTTTACTTCTGAGGTGGAAAAACTAAATACTGTAGTTTTTGTTCCCCCATACATAGAACATTTTAAACACACTTGCTGACATGCTTGACCTTTGACCTTTGAAAGGAGCTAATAAAATTAATATGCATAGACAGTTTAACCCTTATCAAAACATTTCCACTGGGGTCTTATTGCAAAGTTGACATACGAACTACCTGTAATAACAACAACCTAAAAGAAAAACCTTCTTACTTCTCGTGAAGTTTGACCTTAACGAGAGGTTAACTTAGTAGAGCTGGAAACAAACGATGTGTCATCAGTTTTCTCTTTGGCAAGTTTTAAATAAAAGTTTATAACTATTTTCTTTACAAATCGCCGTTTATTGACCTTTGTAACCTTAACCTTTCATGGAGGTCAGCGCAAGTGACAATTAAAGCTATTGTCAAATAATTATGATCACTGTGCCAATTTAGAACTTTGTGGCTCTGAGAAATTCAAAATGATAATATCTGTCACAATTGGATATACACAGGATGATGGATGGATGGACCAATAGTGGATCAATGGCGGATGACTCATTATATTTAACTCACATTTAATATGAAATGAACCTATAATGTATGCTAAACATCTCTCACGCCTTAATTTTCCAACAAAATGTAAGTGAAACTTGTAAAAAGGACATATTCACACTGTTTCATAATAGGGGACCTAGTGATTTATATTAGGCAAATGGTGCCTAATATGAAACAATGTGTCACTTTTTTAAAAACTGGAACTGCTTCTGCATCGATTCGAGTTTTGAACTTGGGCTTTGTCCTAAGATGCAACAATATAATCTCCATCAAACCGTGGATTCGGATTGATTCTACCTTTCTTTGGACGGTCGCGCGAGACGTCTTTGCTTTAGTGTTTCATACATGGGTCTCCTCCCCTACACGTGGCGGTAGATAAACTTGAAAGATGTGCTTATACCATTAGTGTGTGTGTGTGTGTGTGTGTGTGTGCGTGCGTGCGTGCGTGCGTGCGTGCGTGCGTGCGTGCGTGTGTGTGTGTGTGTGTGTGTGTGTGTGTGTGTGTGTGTGTGTGTGTGTGTGTGTGTGTGTGTGTGTTGATCCTTCGTATACATTACATTGTATAACTCAAACGCTCAGTGATGTATTTCTCTCAGACATGGTGACGTCTAGGCTGCCGGACAGCTGGACAACCACACAGGGGTACCGAGTGACACTTGTAGCAGCCAGTCCAGAGTACCAGGCTGTGGAGGCCAATTTTACAGCCACAGTCGGGGGCCGGCCAGTAAGGATATTGAATGTAAGCTATCGCGTACTGACAAGCTCTACACCTCTGCTTAACCCATTCAGCCCTGACGCACTGCACCAGGAGATGGATTGACCATGATAATTCAAGGGTCGGGCCAGATTAGCTTGGCGCCCTCAGGCGCCAAGCTAATCTGGCACGACCTTGAATTATCATGGTCGTTCCATCTCCTGGAACAGTGAAGTGAAGTGACACTTCTAAAATGGGGAAAACGCGGCAATGGGTTTGTATGGGTAAATCTTTTCTAGCTTTGACAGCTCACAACGGAGGTGGGTTGACTGCAGTGTTTGGATTCACTGTAGAGACAGAGTCACTCGGTAACAAAATTGCAGCGGCCTTGTAAGCGAAAGGCACCCAGGCCAACATCGACCTTATAGCTGACCGCGTATTCTTGACCTTTTTACTTGCTGGGATTGGAAATGACTATATAAGGAGAACATTTTAAACGCTGTCTGTAGGTTTCACTTGTATTGTGATGTCAAACAAAATACTTTGTAATCTGCAATTAGTAAAGTTTTCACGCTCGGTTCATTCAGGCTCCAGATGATATTTCCGTCAAACATATTTCTCTCCAGAATGGGAAATGTTTCTTGCCTTAGGTTAGTGTAATAAAAACATTTACAGGACTGTTACTTATTGTAAAGTATAATGTTAACTCATTGTGCCCGAGGTAAGAAATACCCACATTTTGGAGTTATCCTCTGAGGACTGCGCTACAATTCATGAGACAGATCGACCATGATGGTTCAAGGGTGGTGGCAAAATAGCTTGGCGCCTGTAGGCGCCAAGCTATTCTGCTACCACCCTTGAACCATCATGGTCGAGCCATATTTTGCTGTGGTGTGTCGCAGGCAGAATCAGTTAAAAGGTTGAAGGTTTAGCTCTGTGGCACAAAGTACGCTTACAACATGGATTATTTGAGTCGCTGCTGCTGAAAATCATTTTGATTCCAATGTTCACATCAGATCGAGCGTGTTCAGAACGAGCGCCTGTGGAGGCAGTACACTGCCCAGAAAGACCACCTGGACAAGCAGAACCCTGGAGATCTTAACGAGATGACCTTATGGCACGGCACACACTCCGACGCAGTGGGCCGCATCATACAGCACGGGTTCAACAGGAGCTACTGTGGCCGGAATGGTTCGTAGCTTGCTTGTCTGATTTGTTTATTCGCTGAGAAGAAGAAGAAAGAATTACACACTTAGAAAAGACGCACTTGGCAGTCGACGATTGGTCTGTTTTTGTTTATTCACTGCCGATAAACATTCGGAACACCGCTTAGCTCACTGTGCCCGAGGTACGAAATACCCACATTTCGGAGTTATCCTCTGAGGACTGCATTACCATTCAGGAGACAGATCGACCATGATAGTTCAAGGGTGGTGGCAGAATAGCTTGGCGCCTGTAGGCGCCAAGCTATTCTGCCACCACCCTTGAACTATCATGGTCGATCCATATTTTGCTGTGGTGTATCGCGGGCACAATGAGTTAAGGAGTGTTTGCATAGAGCGGCGCGACAGCGGTGCAGCAGCGACATGAAATAAAAGAATGAGTGTTTCCATATGCCCGACGCGACAGCAGTACGATTGCGGTACGAAAGGGGCGCGATAAAATGCTATCGCCCCATGAAGCGATTCAACTGCGATATATCTGCCTGCTTTACATCTCCGTGAATTTGGTGCGCGAATTCCGCGTTTCCGGTGTCATGTATCCGATGTCAACAAAAAGATCGTCTGCAAGCGTTGGTAAATCGTACGGTAAATGATGTTGGTACAAATCAAAAGTGCACACCAAAAACTTCCGAAACGGGTCTATTTGCAGCGTCCATTTCTTTGCTAATCAGATCGGTTTTTGTCCATCGTGTCACAAATGAAACGTTAGACACTGTTACGATTGTGGTTGTGTTATCCTGTGAGAGCGTGCGTGTGTTGATCGTAGGTAACGATCCGATGTTTATTTGAGCTATCACGGTTACGATTCACGTGCCTTTTTAGTAAGATTTTCTTTTGTTCGCGAGTAGAGCCGTTTTCGTTTTGTTAAGTTTAGTCCGGAATGTTCTACATAGGTCGCACTGTCTAGTGACATCGTAAGTGTCACTTCGGGTAGTTGGCAACACTTCGCTACATTTTTCGCTACTTTTTGTTTTCCTGTGCGCGTGGATTGAGCAGCCTTTATTTTGTTTTGGGAATGTTCTCGTACTTTCTAGAGCTACCAGGTGATAGGGATACCATACTTTTATGTGACTTAGTTATATGCTAGAATTTAGAGCTGAAGTGAGCAGCCGAGTTTTTGTAGCCTGTTATAATTTTCTGGAAAGTTTATTTTAATGAGCTTCGGCTGCCTGTTTCGTTCTGATTGGTTGCGTTGTATGATTTCCGTAGAAGATTCTAGATTTTCGTAGTATATATAAGGAGGGCGCTGGGAAAGCCCGTTCGTACATTGTCTGGCTTTGTCAGTTGTAGAGACACGTAGTTTATTGCGAGAGACGCTGTGTATGAGAAACTTTGTGTCGCAGTGTGGACATTGCAGAAGAGATTTTGTATCACAGTAGTTTGTGCATTTGGAATTGCACTGTGTGGATATCGCATCGCTGAATTAAATATTGTTGAAACTGTTACTCCAGTATTGTCTACATCCTTAAGCCACGTGTGACGGATTGCAGCTGAACGAGGTTTATTTTAAAGAACTCTACGTGTGTGTGTGTCTAGTGTGTTTATCATACTTCGACTACAACTCCACCACGAACAGACACCCGCAAACTTCAACATGGGTTATCCGCAAAGGGAAACAACCTCCAGTCATTTTTCACTACAGGCTTAGGGCTCCGGCTCCGGCGAAGTTCGATAGCGGTCTCAGAAGAACACTAGTGTATGTAGGATTTGTAGGTCATGGGAGGCTTCACATTGCGAAATGTATCATGTCACAGTAAGGAATTCGTTTTTGCAGAGTTGTCACAAGTAAAGAAAAATAATTGTCCGAATGAAACAGGGTTACTTGGCGATCAGCAGAGCCGATTTGTAGATGACGGCATTATTCAAGCGATATCCCGGTGCCAAATGCGTAAATGGCCATCGGACCGACGTGGGTGGTGAGTAGCAAATTGCACCAAGCTTGTTTGACCGCGGGTCACAGCTTAACATCCTCATCTGCGTGGTATGTACCGAGACTATGTTCGTAGACTGAGCGGACTAATTTCTCGCGTGTTGCTTCAGAACGACTGACCGAACTGATAGTGCTGCTTAGGGCTCTACAATTCGCTCTATATAGCCCCTCACATGGCTGGTCCCGGCGACTTTCGTGGCTAGCCTGCTTTAAAAGAATTGCGTAAGTTCTCGTCACTCAATGGACATGCCAGTCCAGCGAGTGGCCGGCTACTGTGTATTGCAGGTGTTTCAGTGAGTCGGGCGCTAACCGTGCCAGTGACTAAACCTCCTACTATGCCCTAACACATGCACACCAGCGTTCTCCGTGTGGAATAAACAGCATTTTAATCTTACGATAGCGTGTTAACCCTTTCAGCGCCAACATCCAACAGCAGGAGATTGATAAACAAAGATAATTCAAGGGTAGTGCCAGCCGGATTAGCACAACCTCTCTGTCAGACAGACGCACAATTATGCACTACTTTAAACCACCCAATCCCTTCCCATCACCTTACATCCACTTCCCTCTAGAATCTGAATAAAAGGCAGCCAACAGTTAGCTAAAGATGAGCTAAATGTTAAATGCCCGACAGAAAAGAAAAGTCTTTAAGTGAACTTTGAACTGTGACAGTGTGGACAGATTCCGCATTTCAATTGGCAGTGAATTCCACACACTTGGGGCTATAAAGGCGAAAGAACGCTCCCCGACAGTTGTCTGTTTCTGCCGTCGGCGGAGTAAGACGTGCCAGTCTTCTCTCCGTCGTGCAGCCAACCGTGACGCCCTAGTCATTGCATAGAGGATACTGAAACAGAGTCCGTTTTCTGTTTGCTGTTTTTTTTCTGTAAACTGTGAATATTAAGTTTATTCTGTAACATTTTGTGAACTGTGATTTTTAAACTACTTTATTCTGCTGGCTGTGAGTAGTATGGTGTATTATGGTGTCGCGGTTGCGGAATTGTGATATATTCAAGTGTACACGTGGACATGCTCCATATCTCCTGTTGTTTGTATCGTGCTGTGACAGAGTGGATTCCTGACTGTGTCTGATGACAGCATCTTCGTACGAGGTAACCTTAAACTCTCTAACTAACATTGAAATCAACGCTTTAAAAAAAAATGTTGTTGTGAGTTCACGTGTATCTATTCTGACTTCTACTATTGCAAAAATCACATCGTTGTCAGCTTGTGGTTAATGCAGTCCGTTGGTGAACCCCCTGTTGCCAGTGTATCGGGAACAAGTACTTATTACCATGGATCTAGGCGGCCAATGTTTGTTTTTCGGCTTACTGACTCTGTGATAAATTGCTGTATCGTATCCACCTCCTCACCTGACTCCACTCCAGACAGCCTTGTTGACACGTTGGCACTTCCTGAGGGCTGCCATAATGTTTTGCTGATACCATCGCCCTCCACACCCACCCCTGTGTTTAAACTCTCTGAAGACGGTGTTGAGTGCCAGATTACAGCATACCAGGAAGTCTGAGTCGAGCGACCAGCGACAGCTACAACATTGCTAGTGCTGCCCCTACGTCAGAGGTCGGCGGCACTGGCACCATCAATACCAGCGACAGCGACAACAGAGCTAGTGCTGCCCCTACGTCAGACGTCGGCGGCACTGGCACCATCACCGGCAACGACAACAGAGCTTGTGCTGCCCCTACCTCAGACGTCGGCGGCACTGGCACCATCACCACCAACGACAGCGACAACATGTTTAGTGCTGCCCCTACGTCTGACGTCGGCGGCACTGGCACCATCACCGACAGCGACAACAGAGACATTGCTGCCCGTACGTCAGACGTCGGCCGCACTGGCACCATCACCACCAGCGACAGCGACAACAGAGCTAGTGCTGCCCCTACGTCAGACGTCGGCGGCATTGGCACCATCAACGACAGCGACAACAGAGCTAGTGCTGCCCCTACGTCAAACGTCGGCGGCACTGGCACCATCAACACCAGCGACAACAGAGCTTGTGCTGCCCCTACTTCAGACATCGGCGGCACTGGCACCATCACCGACAGCGACAACAGAGCTAGTGTTGCCCCTAAGTCTGACGTCGGCGGCACTGGCACCATCAACACCAGCGACAACAGAGCTAGTGCTGCCCCTGCCTCACACGTCGGCGGCACTGGCACTACCATCACCACCACCTACAACAACGGCAACAACAGTGCCCCCACCTCCGACAACGGCGGCACTGGCGCTACCACTATCTCCACCATCGACAGCAAAGCTAGTGCTGCCCCTACCTCTGACGTCGGCGGCGCTGGCACCATCACCAACGACAGCATCGACAGCGATTGTGCTGCCATCACATCTGACATCGGCGGCATTGGCACTCAGTCTCCCGCCCCTGCTGACTATCGAGGTCATCGAGTCTGCGTGCCAGACGGTGTCTGCCCTGTTTTTCTCAACCCAGACCCCCTGGCCATGGAGCGCGTAATGGCAGAGATAGCTGCTCTCCGGTCAGCAGTTGGAGAGATCCGCCAAACCTACAATATTGAGGTGGATTTGCTGCATACTGAAATTAGACCTCCGACAATGGATTACCCAGCTGGAGGGGGAGAAGGAGGGACAGAGGACCGGCAAGAAAGGCAGCAAGAAAGGCATTTCTCCCCCCTCCCCCCCGCCCCCCTCCAACACCCAGGCAAAGCAAGCGCCTGAAAAATCGCCTGCCACCACTAATTCCCTGCCACCACGACCACATCTGAACCCCCGCGTCCAGCTCACGACAACACTGCTATCCTGTAAACGCCCGAGCGCAAGGAGCCGGCACCAACACCCCGACCCTCTCCAGGCGCTGACAAACCCACCGACCATGCTGGGATTCCAGAGCTAAAGCTTGTCATCCAGACGCTGCTTCTAAGTGACTCTGTACTACGCGGTCTGCACCGAAAGCTGATGTCCGACACTGGCAAGTACAAGCCGCAGGTCATCCTCCAGCGCCTTCACTATGCCGAACCCACGAATACAGTCAGCACAGTCGTCATACATGTTGGCATCAACGACTGTAAACGTGGGTTCTTCATCGGCAAGAAGGGCTGAAAGAATGTGATTTCTACTGCCAGACGAGTCTTCCCCAAGGGAGAAATCTTCATGTCTTCCATCCTGCCCACGAACAACCAGCGTCAGCAGCCAGACCCATGCATCACTGACATCAACGTCTGCCTCAGGGAAACGTGCTCATCCCTCAAGGTCAACTTTGTTGACAATGACTACGCCTTCTCTACAAGAACCGGCGAGGTAAAGAGCGGCTGGTTCAGAGACACCATCCATCCCAACAAGCGGGGCACCAGTGCTCTCGCTGTCAACATCAAGCGTTCGTACTCTGGCCGCACCTCCAACAACGCAGCCCGGCCAGAACCAAATCACCCAAAGTCTCGCCGCCATCAACAGCTGCCCGGGCACGGTGACACACACGGCAAGTCTGGTGCCAGAGACAAAGAGCCTCAAAGAGACCGAGCTCTCAGCGCCCAGTCAGTTCCAGCCTTGCACCCGGATTCCGACAGGAGCATGCTGTGGAAAATGACTGCAGTCAAAAGAACCACAGTCAAGCCGACTGCACACCGCTAGTCACTCAGCAAAGAGTATCTTAATCGCCAGGCGACAAAAACATCAACGCCGACTGCAGCCATTACAATTACATTTAAACGCTGAACCTGTTGAACAAGTCACTGAGCGTGAATTCTTAGGAATACATGTTGAACAACTGTGCTGGGTGACCCATATAAATGCTGTTTGTATAACCATTGCTAAAAACACTTTCTTATTGTCCCAGCTTAGACATGTAACGGATACAAATACCCGTAAATTGTTATTTCATGCTCATTTAAATTCCCACGTCGATTATGTCTCCACGGTGTGGGACGGCTGCAGTGATGTCCACATGAAGAGGTTAAACTCTGTATACAAAAAAAGCTGCCAAAATGATAGAGAGACGCCCCATCCCTACAACAGACAAATTTAGACACTTAAACATTCTCGGTCTGCGTCAGCAACTTACTTTATACAAATGCGTCTTTATGCATCAGATACTGAATAATATGACACCCCAGTGTCGAATCACTAAATTTATATCTCACCAACAACGTGAACGGACCTCAAGAAACAATACCTTACTCCTACAACTGCCAAGAATCCACCTTTTTGAAACTAGTATGTCATTCTCTGGTCCGTTTGCTTGGAATTCTATCCCTGCACACTTGATACCTATTACCTTACCAGGAAGTTTTTAAAGAAAACTTTTTGATTACCTGATGAGTCAAACCTAGTACTTCTCTGAGGTACTGTAATATCTCCTGTACCTCATGTATTTCATGCAGATGGTTGGTTTGTGTGTGCGCGCGCGCGCGCGCGCGTGTGTGTGTGTGTGTGTGTGTGTGTGTGTGTGTGTGTGTGTGTGTGTGTGTGTGTGCTCGTGTTTGTTTGTGTGTATGGGTATATGTGTGTGCGACGCGAGCGCGTACGTTCGTGTGTGCATGTGTGTGTGATGAGCGTTATTGTTCTTTCTGTATATAATGATGCTATTGGGTTTTGTATGTAAATATATTTTTATAGTTTCATCTTTTTTATTCTGTAGATGTTTGCAAGGGCATGTCTGTAAAATGACGATTTGTTTTCTGTCAAAACTTTTTACCGTTGAAAAATAAAGTTTCATCATCATCATCATCATCATCATTATCTTCATCATCATCTCTCTCTCTCTCTCTCTCTCTCTCTCTCTCTCTCTCTCTCTCTCTCTCTCTCTCTCTCTCTCTCTCTCTCTCTCTCTCTCTCTCTCTCTCTCTCTCTCTCTCTCTCTCTCTCTCTTACTGCTGATACATTCAATGACCATTTTCTTTCGATTGCCAAATCTCTAATATCGACAAGCCAGGATAACATTTATCACCGCTCAAATTTGCTATCTGAGTTTTGTCAACAAAGAACAATGGGCACAGCCCCCTTCAACATCCCGATGTTAGCTGTTCATGAAGTGGGTTTACTCATAAGTAACCTTCCAAATAAAAAGTCCTCGGGGCCTGATGACATCAGCCCGAAAATACTTAAACTGTCTCTCCCATACATTGTAGAATCCTTAACTTATATTTATAATCTCTGTATCCAGCATAACACTTTTCCTAACGAACTTAAATATGCCAAAGTAATTCCACTTCCAAAAACAAAAGATCGTTCTGACCCTAATAATTATCGGCCTATTTCTTTATTATCTGTTTTGTCCAAACCACTGGAAAGGCACGTTCATAAACACCTGCTTGCTTACCTAGAAAACCGTAAGCTCCTGCACCCTTTCCAATCCGGATTTCGTCCGCAGCATTCATGCCACACAGCACTTACACGCCTTGTTGACACATGGCTCAAGGGTATGAATAAGTCACAGTTAACAGGAGTAGTCTATCTGGATTTTAAGAATGCTTTTGATCTGATTAACCATACTATTCTGACTGCTAAGCTTCACACATACCTCAATAACGGAGACGCAGTTGCTTTTTTCACATCTTACCTTGCTAATAGAGAACAAAAGGTTCTTGTTCATGGTTCATACTCCTCTCTCAAAGATGTAAGCTTCGGTGTGCCCCAAGGGTCTGTACTGGGCCCCCTACTGTTTTGCTTATTTATCAATGATTTGCCTCTACATATTACTTGCCAAGATGTACAATGCGACCTTTTTGCTGACGACACCTCAGTTCATACTACTAGTAAAGATATACAGGTAATTTCCGACAACCTACAACAAAGTCTTCATGAAGTATCAGCTTGGTGTATAAACAATTCTATGGTTGTTCATCCAGCCAAAACGAAATCGATGGTAGTCGCCACGCGCCAAAAACAGCAGATAATGCCTCTATTACTTAACCTTTCACTTAAAGGTAGTCAGGTAGAACAGGTAAATGAACATCGAGTACTGGGGATTACAATCGACAGTCAGCTAAAATGGCAAGCTCATACAGACGCCTTATGCAAAATAGTAGCCAAAAATCTCTTTATGTTATCAAAACTGAAATATTATACTGATTCAGATACCCGTAAACTATTTTATAACGCTCACATACGTTCTTATATCGATTACGCGTCATCGGTATGGGATGGGTGTAGTGAGGTCCATTTAAAGAGACTCAATTCCCTACACAGACGAGCGGCCAAAATAATCTGCCCTGATCCACACCTAAGCACTGAAGAAAAGCTCTCAAAAGCAGGTCTCCTGCCACTTCAAGATCATTTTAAATATAACAAAGCAATCTTTATGTTCAAAGTGTGGAAACGCAAAACACCTGAGTACATCTCCACTTTGTTCCGTAAGTCTGAGTCCAAGCTTGGAAACATCAGAAAGCTTTTCATAGTCCCAAAACCAAGGATCGATCTATATAAAACTAGCTTATCCTTCTCAGGGGCACTTATCTGGAATGCCCTTCCCGACCATGTAAAATCCGCCTCCTCGCTAGCCTGTTTTAAAAAGGGTATCTGCAAATATTTTGTGGATCACTCGTAGGGATGACTTAACCACTTGTATTATATGTTTCTTTTTATGCTGGGTCCAATTTATTCCCAATTAAGTCTGTTATCCTTTTCATCTATCATTTGGACTACTTAGCTCTATGTGTGAAGGGGGGTGGGTGGGGTGGGGGGTGTCTGTGAGTCTATGAATATGTCTGTCTATGTGAATAGTGTTGTCATCTCTTTGCAAGTATTATGTTTACTTATATGTATGTATATTTGTAGTTAGTCTTGTAGTTGTTAGCAACGGCAGGTTTGTAAAATGGCTGTGTCGATGACGATGTCAATGCCTAAACCGTTGTAAAATAAAGTTTCATTGATTCATTGATTCATTGATTCATTGATTCTCTCTCTCTCTCTCTCTCTCTCTCTCTCTCTCTCTCTCTCTCTCTCTCTCTCTCTCTCTCTCTCTCTCTCTCTCTCTCTCTCTCTCTCTCTCTCTCTCTCTCTCTCTCTCTCTCTCTCTCTCTGTACATTCATATTACCGCAAACTTTTATATTTTCAGCCACCGCTTACGGACAAGGTGTGTACTTTTCCCCACTCTCCGAGTACTCAGCGAGGGACACATACAGCAAGGCTGACGTGTTTGGACAAAAGCACGTGCTCCAGTGCAAGGTGCTTGTTGGGCACACAGTGAAAGGGTATCAAGACATGAGGTTTCTACCGGACAGGCTTCCTGGAATTCCTTACGACTCCGCTACGGATAGTGTTATGTCACCAGAGATGTACATCATTTTCAACGATAATCAGGCTTACCCGGAGTACCTGATTACCTTTATGGTAAAATGACACCTGAGAGGACACTTTTGTATTTGTACACTTTTAAATGTTTAAAATATGAGCTAAAACGGCAACGATAAATTGGTATGATAAGCACATTTTAAAATATTTTGTCCCAGAATATATCGGGGTTTTTTTTATCGACCATACAAAATCAACCCACAATATTTACTACGCACTACAAAGACAACAGCCTCAGAAGTGTACGCTTGGGAGTGGTCTCTCCTACTGGGAAATTTATAAAACTTCCATAACTGTGAAAAAAATATGTATTGGAAATATAAATGAGCATTGTTCATTAGTGTTCAGTGATTGCCGAAGCCTCCATCATTGAAAGACTTGTGTAGAATGCTCTTTACATTTTCGTTATGTTTATTAAATGATAAAAAGACCTGCGGGCATTATCCGTTCCACTCAGCTGCGGATGACTGCTCAAAGGACTGCAAATTATCAAATCAAACAAGCATGACGAGTATATCATGCCTATGTATTCACATCGGCCGTACTTGTGTCACATACTCCTTCCTATTGAAAGGAGAGGAACGCCCCTGGTGCTTCGCCTGTGACGAGCAGTTTTCGGTGAAACACTTCTTGACATCATGTGCTGACCTAACCGATATCAGGCTGAAACATTATACAGCAGACTCTTTGAAGGTTTTGTTTCGGGACGTTCTCCAGGACAAAAAAGTCAGCTTTCTAAAGGAAGCCAATTTGTTTTACAAAATGTGAGTCTGTAGATTGTATACATCTGACTGTTTTTATGAACTTCAAAAAGTCTGTAGACTGGTACGAATGACCTTGCGAATTTGTAGCCGAGATTACTTTAAAACTATATTGAAAACCTGTTTTACTACCTTTCTTTAAGTCTGGCTGGCCAGATTTTTACCCTTCCCGCTGAGAGATGGCCCTAGCCGCCTGCTCGGCGTTATACCTCAATAACCTGGGCAATTTTGAAGTAAATGCTTGTTTTATTACCAATTCTCTCTCTCTCTCTCTCTCTCTCTCTCTCTCTCTCTCTCTCTCTCTCTCTCTCTCTCTCTCTCTCTCTCTCTCTCTCTCTCTCTCTCTCTCTCTCTCTCTCTTTCTCTCTCTCGACAGAAGGTGTACTCAAACGGAAGGTATTCGAAAGAAGGTATAGTGAGGCACGGAGTCCCCCAAGGATCTCTCATAGGGCCTCTTTTATTTTCTTTATTTATCAATGACCTACCTCTTTCCATCTCAAATCCTGAGGTTAAATGCGAACTCTTTGCTGACGATTCAACGCTACATTCATCAGACAAACGTGAAACGACGCTAAATTGTATCCTCCAGCAAAGTCTCGATGAAGTGTCAGATTGGTGTACGCAAAATCGCATGCTAATCAGTACTTCTAAAACCAAAAGTATGTTGATAACAACCCGCCAAAAGCGTCAGCTACATCCTGCCCCTGTGAAACTGTCACTTGGCAATAAACCTATCCAACAAGTATCCAGGCACCGCCTACTGGGAGTTGTAATTGACGACCAGCTGAACTGGTCGCCGCATATCTTCAGTTTGTGCAAAACCTTGTCCAGGAATGTATTTCTGCTCTCTAAACTTAGACATAGTCTTAGTACAAAGTGCTGTACATTGTTCTTTCACGCACACATTAAGAGCCACTGTGATTATGCGTCCTCTTTGTGGGACGAATGCAGCGAACTTCATTTAAAAAAAACTAAACTCGCTGTATCGTCGTTCAGTTAAGTTAATTATTCCTAACCCTACTTCCATGGACGAGAAAATAAAATCCCTTGGCCTGCTTACACTGAAGGAACAACTCAAATTTAACAAATGCGTCCTCATGCACAAAATATTTCATTATCAAGCCCCGGAATATCTGCGGATGATATTTAACTTCAGCCCTCGGCATCAACTACATACGAGGAATGACTTGCTTCATTTACCCCGCCCACGGATAGATCTCTACAAGTCAAGCCTTCTATTTTCAGGTAGTTCTGTCTGGAACTCATTGCCACTAAACATTAAATCATTTTCCGATAAAACCATTTTTAAACGTACATTGCACACTCACTTCCAATCAGCGTGACTTCACAGTTTGCCATATAAGAATAATACTGCTGATAACACGTAAACGTCAAATATTTTCTCTTTCTCTTTACATTTGCTACCTGATCATCTATTATCTTGTCGGTGTCACTATACGCTATTGATGCTGCTGATTCTATGACACTGTCTTAGATGAGTATAATATTAATGCTGTGCACGCGTTTCGTTCTCTTGCTTTTTGCATCGGAGGCAGTTACAAATTCTCCATTGTCATTTTTTCCCCTCATTTTGATGATTCCCCTATTGCGTTTTTTGTTTTTTTGTTTTTGTTTTGTTTTTCCCGTAGTTTTGCTTCCTCATATTATTATTATTATTATTATTATTATTATTATTATTATTATTATTATTATTATTATGATTATTATTTGCATGCTATGTTTCTTTTCCTGTTGTGTTCTCTTTTGTTTACAGGACAGCTTGTAAGACAGGCATTGAGTTGCCTAATGGCTTTATCCTGAATAAAAAAAGATTCATCATCATCATCATCTCTCTCTCTCTCTCTCTCTCTCTCTCTCTCTCTCTCTCTCTCTCTCTCTCTCTCTCTCTCTCCTCTCTCTCTCTCTCTCTCTCTCTCTCTCTCTCTCTCTCTCTCTCTCTCTCTCTCTCTCTCTCTCTCTCTCTCTCTCTCTCTCTCTCCCCACCCACCCAATCCTGACAGTGCTCTCTCTCTCTCTCTCTCTCTCTCTCTCTCTCTCTCTCTCTCTCTCTCTCTCTCTCTCTCTCTCTCTCTCTCTCTCTGTCTCTCTCTCTCTCTCTCTCTCTCTCTCTGTCCCCACCCACCCACCCCTGACAGTGCTTTTTCCCACCTGGTGGTTTCATCATCAATACATGCTCGCATTACGTGCTCAAACTGAAGATTTAACACGTTCTGCGCCAGGACCGAAATCCACAAATGTTGAAGTTGCCCTCTGTAGGACTGTATTACAATTCTAGAGACAGATCGAGAATGAAAGTTGAAGGGTGGTGCCAGAATAGCTTGGCGCCTGTGGGCGCCAAGCTATTCCGGCACCACCCTTGAACTATCATGCTCGATCCGTGTCTGGCTGTGGAGCGTCTGGGATGAAAGAGTTGACCGACGCTTCTTGAATGTATACGCCACTTCCAGACGACAAGACCACAATCTTTGAGCTTGTGAAGGACACACGAACCTCCTTATGCTCATCCTTTACTGACAGGTTTTCAGTAGGGGCGACTAGCCGAGAAGTGAAGAATAACAGGAAATGGTGGATCCACCGCTTTGTTGCAAAAACCGGAAAGTTCTGCATAAGGACACCGCACATGCGTGTTCGCGGTGGTCTGCAGATACGGGCACCATGTTGTTGGTACGCAGCGTGATAGCGCCAGTCAGGGAGTTTCCACTGTCTGGCCAGCTCAGTGTTGATCTTGTCGGGTTTTTTTATTTATTTATTTGTTTATTTATTTATTTATTTATTTATAATTAATTTTATTTATTTCTTTTAATTTTATTTATTATTTCTTTTGCGCTGGGAGGGTGATGGTATTTATCTATTAATTTTTGTATTATTTTTTATTAATTTTATTATTATTAATTTATTTATTTTAGTTTAGTTGGGTTTTTCTTGGCGGGGGGAGAGTGATGGTAGTGGTGTGTGTATGTGAGGGGGGGGGGGATGCCCTTTTTTTAAACAATATACAAGATATTGTGTCATACTGAAGCTATAGCATACAACAGGCCATGCGGTACAAAAGGAAGTGCTTATTTCTTTACCCCAGCTTTTTCTGACAATCTGTGATAATATTTATTGACCGCACGAGCTAATAAGATGTACGCGTATCTGCCATACAAGTGAGAGTGGTAACCCATTCCAGTCGCCTCGCATCAACAGCTGCGGAAGTGTCATATGACATTGTTGGCATACTAAAACATACACTCCCGAGCAAAAGAAACGCGACACTAAAGTGTTTCCGACGATTCCCAAAATGTGGCATTTCTTTTGCTCGTCAGTATAGTTACTGTTCCTAAGAAGCTGGGCCCACGCCTACCACCAACACCTAGGGCCGGGCGCAATTTGGTGGCGGCAATGTTGCTGCCACATTGCGGGGCCCCATCAATATTGCCGCCACAACTTGCCACCGGATACAAACCGATTCTATTTATTTGTGGTAGCCCGCAAGGCTGGAGCAATGTTTTCCCCTCTCAGCCAATAAGCGGTGTCTTTGCGCCACTTCCCGTTTCTTTATCTTCCGAGCCGCAAAAACTGATGGCGGAGAAGTTGAGCGACGGCTTTAAGACTGTTAACACATTGGAGACGCGCCGCATGCGGCAAAGCTGCGAATAGCCGCGCATCCGTATGCGGCACGGCTCCAGTGAGTTAATTGATCAACCTGGTCCCATGCATGTGGGACTCCCGCAGCTCCGAATATTTCAACCGAGCGCGTGAGAGCTGTTCCATATAATTATGGTAATGGCAGGTCAGTCAGTACAAACACATTGCGCGCACATTGAATCGTGTGCCACGAAGCCGATGTGGCAGGTGGCAAATTGTTGCTTACCACACATTGCCAGTCGCAAATTCTGGTAACGTGGGTCCGGCCTCTTAAGGCCTGGGTTGACGATATGACAATGCCATTCGGCACCGCCTTATCCTCGACACATAGCTTAACCCATTCAGCCCTGACGCACTACAGCAGGAGATGTGTCGACCATGATAAGTCAAAGGCAGTGCCAGATTAGCTTGGCGCCTGTCGGCGCCAATCTAATCTGGCACTGCCTTTCAATTATCATGGTCGATCCATCTCCTGCAACTGGCGCACAGTCGTTAGATGACCGCCTCCTAAAATTTGGGAAATACGTGCGCCGGGCTGAGTGAGTTACCGTCCACTCGCGCCCAGGCGTTTGCGGAACGAGCTCTCGCGTCTGTGAGCACGAGTGGCAACAGATCGATCGTTAACGTAAAAATACACTCTTTTAAGCGAGTGTGACCGATATCTGGCAATGTCATTGTGAAACTTGTTGGTGTTTTTCTGTGCTATTAGTATGAATGAAACATCCAGTTGTGTCCAGTGAATTGCTGCTAGTGTGTTTGTATGTACATTGTCTGGCTGTTTGTTAAGGTGAACTGAGGGTAACTATATATTATTGTCAATGTTAGTGTCAATAGACTAAGCCGTAGGGTCTATAGCCTAACGTTTTGATTGACAGATTGAAAGTGACGTATATTTTGTGTGTTTTGTTCGTTGAAATTGACATTTAAAAACAGCAACACAACAGTAACGTACTTTGATGACCCCCGCTGAATTCTGCCCTGGATTTGGGTGAAATTACTTTAAATAAAAAGATTGTTATCGACATGTACTTTACTCTCTTTCAGTGAAATGGTCGTTTTGCACATTAAGTCCCCCCCCCCCTTAACCCTCCCACTCCCTTGACACACACACACACACACACACACACACACACACACACACACACACACACACACACACACACACACACACATTGACATTAAAACAATTCGCGGCAAGCCCTTTACTACGACAGGCCCTTCAACTAAACACTACCACCCCCCTCCCCAACCCCCCTGCGATACACACGGGCCCTGTTATCCAGAACGCAAAAGACCATCTGGCCGATGTCGGCCGCCGTTGCCGTGCGCGGGCCAATGGTGGCCGAGGTCGGCCCGATGGCTTTTTGCGCATTGGGCAGCGGGACTAGACAGAGGCTTGCCGCAGAGAAGGACCTGGTAGTAATAATAATAAATAATAATAATAATAATAATAATAATAATAATAAATAAATAATAATACATAGTATTTATCTGGCGCATTTCTCATATTTATAATATAACTCAATGCGCAGGAACCAGTCGTCCGTTTAGCGTCCGTCAAACACTAAACTTTGCATTAGTCTATGTAGTAACAAGCCTGACGTAGTAAACGATCTGCGGCTGTTGCCAGCTAGCCACTGCCGGCTAGTAACTGTGAGGGCTGCCATCGCGGACACAATGAGATGAGCCCGCCTGTGTGGATCACAGAGAAGGTGGCAACACGGGGCTGACACCGGTTAATACATATGCATGGGTTGTTACTCAAAAGGAGGTGAAAGCAGATAACCTGTCGTCTTTAACCCCATTCAGCCCCAACGCCCTACAGCAGGAGATGGATCGACCACGATAATTCGAGGGTAGTGCTAGATGAGCTTGGCGCCTTCAGGCGCCAAGCTCATCTGGCACTACCCTTGAATTATCATGGTCAAGACATATCTTTCAACTGGTACGTCGTGGTTATGTAACACCTGCAGGATTTGGGAAATGCGGCCCTGTGGCTGAACGGGTTAAATAGTTATACGTCACATTTAGAATGTAATTGAAGCAATAAAATGTATAAACGTCTGCAGATCTTATGTCTTACTGTGAATGCATCATTTCTGTGACTTGAGACATATTACACAACATGTGCCGGTCATCGTGGAATGCTGCGCCGGAGTTTACATTCACGCACCCACATCTTGCACTCCGCAAACACAATGATAAGCGTGCACTCATCGAGTCATAAAGTGGCACGCTTACAAACTCTCTATTTTTTTGGCATACACTCTCTCTGTCTGTCTGTCTCTCTGTCTCTGTCTCTGTGTTTGTATCTGTCTGTCTCTGTCTCTCTGTCCCTCTGTCTCTCTGTCTCTCTGTCTCTGTCTCTCTCTGTCTCTCTCTGTCTCTCTCTCTCTCTCTCTCTCTCTCTCTCTCTCTCTCTCTCTCTCTCTCTCTCTCTCTCTCTCTCTCTCTCTCTCTCTCTCTCTCTTACGCTGTAGTCTGTTTGCTGATGATACTACTCTCGACGTGTCCTCAGCGAATATCTCCACAATCACTTCCTCACTTCAACAGGGCTTAACTGATGTTTCACAATGGTGTCACACTAACTATATGGTACCAAATCCGTCTAAAACAGAATGCATGCTAATAACTACACGACAAAAGCAGCAGCTACATCCACCCCCTCTGAGCCGATTAGACAAGTTAGAGATCAACGCTTGTTAGGCGTCATTAACGACGACCAACTCACATGGCACGCGCATGTCAGCAGCGTATGTCGAACAGTATCCAAGAATTTATATCTTCTTTCAAAACTGCGGTTTTTTTTACAGATATACCGACAAGGAAAATATTCTAAAACGCACATATTCAATCCCATATAGATTATGCTTCCACAGTTTGGGATGGATGTAGCGATGCGTGCATAAAAAGGCTTAATGCTCTTCACCGTAGGGCAGCCAAATTAATCCACCCGGATAGTAAAGAAAGCACCGACGATAGACTCAAAGCCCTAGACATGCTGCCTCTGCGTAAGTTGCTCATGTACAATAAAGGCGTACTTATGTTTAAAATCTACCACTCTAAAACGTCTAGTTATCTAACAGATCTATTTAGCCCTGCTCATAAGCCATATAAAACGAGGAGGAACAATCTATCTATACCAAGGCCGCGCCTCGATATATTCAAAACTAGTTTGTCTTACTCAGGAGCCAAACTATGGAATTTGTTGCCTATCGACATTACTGGGGCTCTTTCTTTGTCCACATTCAGGGCCCGCTTATTTCGGCATCTGAAAGAAACTTAAGCCCATAGTTGTGTAGTTGCGTCGGGGTTTTTCGAGCGCATTGAGTTGTATTTTCGAGTTTGCTGTTGCTGCTCAAACTAAGCTTCTAACGTTCATGTTTAATCAGGTTCTTAGTGTGTGTGTGTGTGTGTGTGTGTGTGTGTGTGTGTGTGTGTGTGTGTGTGTGTGTGTGTGTGTGTGTGTGTGTGTGTGGTATGTGTGTGTGTGTGTGTGTGTGTGTGTGTGTGCGCGTGTGTGTGACTGCTAAATAGTGTGGGTTTTTTTATCACGTTTTCCCTTTCCAATTTTTGTAGTTTTAGTCACGCGCGTGAGATTGTTTTGTGAGTGCATGTGCAAGGACATGATTGAAAAAAGGTCTGTGTAGGCCTACCTAATCATTTATCCTTGAAAAATAAAATTTCATTTCATTTCTCTCTCTCTCTCTCTCTCTCTCTCTCTCTCTCTCTCTCTCTCTCTCTCTCTCTCTCTCTCTCTCTCTCTCTCTCTCTCTCTCTCTCTCTCTCTCTCTCTCTCTCTCTCTCTCTCTATGGTGATGTCTTTATTAACCTAAGTAAATCATTTGACCTATTTAGTCGATCTTGTGTACCCTTGAACTATCATGATACTGAGACTCCCAGCAAATTCGGCGCAGCCTTGAACTGGCATAATAATGAATCTCTAAGCTAATCTACAATTACGATACTGTGACGCAAAGCTACTCTGGTGTGACCTTTGAATGTCATCATACTTGAGCTATCATTCGTACTAGTCTAGTGCACCCTGGATAACATACGTTGAATCCCAGCCATGTGACGGGACTATCTCCTTATTACTTTTGTTCTCTGGTCTTGCTTTTCTGATTATTGTGTCATGCAAGGTTGTTTATTAGCATGTATTTTTATTTCAGTTTTTTATGCTGTATATGTTCAGTCAGTGAAAGTTAATCGACTTGACACTTAGAATGTGCTATGGTTGGGCCAAATTACTGGATATTTTAGTTTTCGTTTAACTCATTTTGCCCCAACGCATCACCGCAAGATGTGGATCTACCTTGCTAGTTCAAGGGTGGTGCCAGAATAGCTGAGCGCCCATAGGCTCTTGAACTATCGTGGTCGATCTGTCTCCTGAAGTGTGTAATACAGTCTTCAAAATTAAACGCCAAAATTTAGGGATGTAGACTTTAGGGCCCACTGAGTCAAATGTGTTTTATATATCTTTCACTTGTGATTCTTTGTGTGTCAAATTACTTGTCAAGTGGGCAATACGGGGGCATCATTCTGTGATTAGTCGTGTGCCTATTATTAAACCTGTGCGTGTCACTGTTGTGGGACCACTTAAGCGGCGAAAGCGAAACGGGAGTGAACATGAGATGTTTTATTCCGGCTGCTGACGGTGTGGTTTGGTATTACGACGCGAAGATAGGGGTTAATTTTAGATGGAGTGAAAGAACGAAGTGTAGCAATGTACTGCAACTATTTCTTCTGTTCACATAAAAACGTCTTTTCCAGTAGTGAACAGAGAAAATAAATAGTATCACATTGACGCACGCAATCTCTCCATCCCAGCCTGTATTGGGGGTTTCCCCGTAAAATTTCACTCATTCAACCCAAAAGGACGTATTTCCCAAATTTGGGAGGCGTCATCTAACGACTAGGCACCAGCTGCAGGAGATGGATCGACCATAATAATTCAAGGGTAGTGACAGATTAGCTTGGCGCTGACTGGTTCCAAGCTAATCTGGCACTACTCTTGAATTATCATGGTCGATATATCTTCAGCAGTATGGGTTCACTACGCAGTGCTTAATGAACACCGTTTTAACCCTTTGGTTGTCGGTAGCGGTTTTCGTCGCGATGATTCCTGCAGGAGTTCAGCGTGTTGCTATTCCTGCAGGTTGTCATTGTGTTTTTATTCCTGCAGTATGTCAAGGTGTTGTTATTCCTGCAGGATGTCAGGGTGTTTTTGTTCCTGCAGGATGCCAGATTGTTGCTATTCCTGCTGGATGTCAGGGTGTTGTTATTCCTGCAGGATGTCAGGGTGTTGTTATTCCTGCAGGATGTCAGGGTGTTGTTATTCCTGCAGGTTGTCAGGGCGTTGTTATTCCTGCAGGATGCCAAAGTGTTGTTATTCCTGTAGGATGTCAGTGTGTTGCTATTCCTGAAGGATGTCAGGGTGTTGTTATTCCTGCAGGATGCCAAAGTGTTGTTATTCCTGCAGGATGTCAGGGTGTTGCTATTCCTGAAGGATGTCAGGGTGCTGTTATTCCTGCAGGATATTAGGGTGTTGTTATTCATGCAGGATGTCAGGGTGTTGTTAATACTGCAGGATGTCAGGGTGTTGCTATTCCTGAAGGATGTCAGGGTGTTGTTATTCCTGCAGGATATTAGGGTGTTGTTATTCATGCAGGATGTCAGGGTGTTGTTAATACTGCAGGATGCCAAAGTGTTGTTATTCCTGCAGGATGTCAGGGTGTTGCTATTCCTGAAGGATGTCAGGGTGTTGTTATTCCTGCAGGATATTGGGGTGTTGTTATTCATGCAGGATGTCAGGGTGTTGTTAATACTGCAGGATGTCAGGGTGTTGTTATTCCTGCAGGAATCATCGCGACAAAAACCGCTACCGACAGCCAGAGGGTTAAAACGAACCAAATGCCACATCGATCAGGAGTTCAGCTGACATACAAATTTCTAGTCTTTGGACGAACGCGTTTGAAACAGCTTAATAGCAAGATACAGCGAGTTTGAATGGTTGACTGTAACAGCGATATTCGTAACAAATTATTAGGCTGCTGCTTGTGGTACAAACTTAGAGAACATTTTGACAAGTGTTACACAACTCTTTGACATCCCCAGGAGATTTGTCAGAACTGTTACTACGGCCGCGTGCTCATTTTTTTTCTTTGTCATAAAGCAGCGCGCAGATTGATGTACACAAACTTTGTAATACATGTTTTATCTTTACACACTTCCTTTGAAAGGAGTGTATCGTAGCCGCTCTACTTCCTTGAGTCACTTTGCACTTGGTTTAGGCCCTGATATTGTATACCCTCTTGGCTTAGTCACGTGATCTTTTTGCCTGATGTTATGTGACCGTGAGAGAGATGATCATGTCATCCAGGAGCCGTTTTCGCAGTCAGTCTTGTCATTGTCGCGTCATACAGCGTTGACAAGTTCGATGCAACACCCCTATTAAAAACCACCCATCCGTATTAAAGTGCCGGGTAACACCGTTTAATTTGATGCTCGCTTGTGTGATGCGTCCTTGAGTCTGCAAGATGCATAGATTCTCATGAACCCGTGCGGATGCACGGACTTATGAGAATCTATACCTCTTGCTGACCTAGATTAACCATTTATCTCTTCCCACCAATGCTTCTCAAAGTGAGTAAGTTTTTTTTGGGGATTTAAAAGCATTGACTGTGACGTGAGGGTTTATTTTAGAAACGGTTTTGTTTTCGTTTTGTTTTTCCCTTAGTTTCTATTTTTGTTCTGAGATGTAGAGACAACTATTATTTACCACACGACAGACACTGTCAACCAAGCCAACAACGTGACGTTACAGGTGAGTTTTACTCCGTTATTTATTCGCTCGTAATTCAGATATCACGTAGTGGCGAATATTCAGATGATTCAGGAAAACTTCACCGTCACATGCCAAGATGACAAGAGAAAGTTTCTCTTTTCATCCCAGATATAAATTATATAACAAAAATTAAATCTCACATTTTCCAACAGTCTCCCGACGCTCCTTTCCCCATTTACATACTCAGTTCCCATCTTGACGCTGATTCAGCCTGTGGACAAAGTCATAGTATTGGCATCATCTCAATACGCAAAAAGTCATAGGGCCGACATCATCCGCCGTTGGCCCGCGCACGGCTGTGGGTGTGTGTCTGTGCACGGCTGTGGGTGTGTGTGTCTGTGCACGGCTGTGGGTGTGTGTGTCTGTGCACGGCTGTGGGTGTGTGTCTGTGCACGGCTGTGCGCGGGCCAATGGCGGCCGACGTCGGCCCGGTGGCCTTTGTTCATTGGGATAGACATGCACTTCAACTGTAATGTTACTAGTGCGGGGCGCCATGGCATAACTCCTAAAATCGCTTTTGCGTGTCAGTACGTTGAAAACGTGGACGAACAGAAGGTGCAAACGATTGTTTAGGTGTTCATGGGACATGAAGTATGTTTGGATAAAATAAATTTCAAATAAAAGTCACCCGTGTCTTCAGAACTGTTAAGTATTTAATAATAGTTAGTTTAATTAGTCAGTTCGTTAGTTGGTTGGTTAAGTTCATTGGTGTCTGGCTGGCTGGCTAGCAGCTTGGTTTGTTGCTTGGTTGGTGAGGGAAACAGCTTTACCGTTAAAGTTACAGTCGAACACGCCCCAAAATAATAAGCATCATATTTTTTTTACGCGCTCCAGAACAAATAAATTTAGGTCTTCTCGGTGTGGGCATTGTCCCCTCTGTGCTTTGGGGACAAACGTGATAGCTCCAACATAGTCATAGTGGACTTGCCGTGATTTGCCTTCAGACGGCTGTACTGCCATAAACTAAGTTTGTGAGTCTGTGCGCGTGTCTGGGCGTGCGTATGATGTTAGTGTCAAAACGTACTATTTCATATTTTTGTCTAGTTAGAGATTTAGCCATGTTGTTTGTTTGATTTGTAATTGAGATATTATGTTATTAACCTTGACATACGCTCGGCAGGCAAAGACAAATATCCTGTAATGGACAATAACATATCTTGAATCTTGAATCTTGAAGTAATAGCGATAGCTCGCAAACTATGAACATTAACCCCGTGTCGTCAGTAGTTTTTGTCGCAGTGATTCCTGTAGGAATCAACGCGACTAAACCGCTACCGACACGAGGAGGGGTAAGGTCATCCATGCAGCTTTGACTTCTGAAGTGTTTATATGAGGTTTATTCACCCGTTCATTTTTTAACCGTAAAAAAATAAAATATTATGTAAAAAAAATTAAAATAGCCTACAAACGTGAACATCCTTTTTTGTTACTTGATGGGAACTGAAAGGAGGGCGACAGCAACCAAACCCTGAGAAGAAATGTCTACTTGGTCCGGTGGGTCATTTGTTCCAAATGCATCCTCTGCTATTTCTGTTTCCATTGTCCAAGGAAATCTTTGCAAGCAGCAGGTAAGTACTGATCAAAATACGAGGTATGATCAGAAAATAATGGTGGCGGGGCAGTCATCTGTAAACTATTAATAAATAAATAAAATTGGTATCAAAACAATTTTTAGCGTTCGCCCTTTATTTATGCACAACATGGGGCAGATATCTTTAACCATGCCACTGTGTGACGTCATTTAAAATGTGATGTAAACAGTTGTGCTTGAAAACGGTGGACTGTCCAAGATAATAAATTTAGCCTTACGTGTTTAAAAGAGAGAAACATTAATAAAGTCTTGTCAAAATACAAATAAATGTGAAAGTTGTTTGATATGGTACTTGTGTATTGTCTGGCGCTGACTGCAAGTGGACTGTGCAATCTTGGACTGAAAAAGAGGACTTAGAAGACAAGTACTGGTCTAACTGTCAAATTTCAACCGGGAACGAACACAATGTGCTTTTCATTTACACGTTGTTAGGGAAATACGCTTATATTTCATTTTGAGAAACATCTTAAACTTTCAATCTTTCTCCTGGAACATTTCAAAGTACAGTGTGCAATGACTTTGACCTCCAAAAACTATCTGCAATAATGATACTACATTTTTTGTCAGAGGCTAAGATGCAACAGAAATCTGATCACTTAGATTACTTACTCTAAACGTTTAGTATAAATCGCCTCTAACGACCGTGTGATATCATCACTAAAGACGACACTTGCTTGTCCTGCAACAGTGTCTCCAACTAACAGTCCAATCCTAAGTGATTGGCCTCTAAAGAGAGGAGACTAACGGGGTTTATGTCAGATTTTCATAAGTGACGGCAACATTTCATCTATTTTTTATTTTACTTAGAGGTCCGTGTTATTGTTCATATTTTGACATTGCAGCGCGCAGTCGATACAAAATATAATGTAAGACATTCTTTTGTCTAAAAGTGTTGAAGCCTGTTAATGAGCAGCGGCTAACTCTCCGTGGCCAACATATTTTCTTTTTTCTTGAAAATGCCCCTGACCACAAAACCAAGGCCGCTGTGTCCCACACAAAGAAGCAAAACATTCCGCTTCTTTTTCAGCCATCATAGTACAGTCCTTGCCTTGGCCAATGCGACTTTTGGTTCTGCCCTAAACTAAAAAAGAGGCTGTTACTACGGACCACAACCAGGACCCAGCAAAAGCCTTAAAATCACAAGTCCGACCTTGGCCTTCATCGGAATACCACACCGCCTTGAATCTTGACCGAAGTAGCTGCAATTTTGCATAAGCAGTGAAGAATAGGGCTATTACCAAAAAATGTGCAAATATAAAGTATATTGGGCCGACGTTTCCGGTTTTACGGCACAACTATCAGTACTTTCTGAGCCCGTAATTCTGCTCTTGTGGTGTCTGAGACAAAAGTCATGGACCGTTTGATACAGTCATTAACCCATTCAGCCCTGACGCACTACACCAGGAGATGTTTCGACCATGATAATTCAAGGGTAGTGCCAGATTAGCTTGGCGCCGACAGGCGCCAAGCTAATCTGGCACTAACCTTGAATTATCATGGTCGACCCATCTCCTGCAACGGGTGCATAGTCGTTAGATGACGCCTCCAAAATTTGGGAAATACGTGCGTCGGGCTGAACGAGTTAATATGATGAAAAAACACCCAACACTATAGTGTGAGTACGTCGTTTTTACTAGCCTTGTGTAGCCATTGTTCGCACGTGACCAGATGTACAAATAGCATCACAATGTAAAGAAAGGATGACGTAACAGATGATTTAAATCTTGTCAATTTGTCTGTGCTGCTAATTAAGTCTACCGCTTCACCGGATCAGTTGCTAGAATGTTTCGTCGAGTTCTTTTTTATGTTTGTTTTTTCCTACTTTCGTTTGGTTTGCTGAGCTTTGATTTAGATAGTATATGTTTCACTTTGACTTTTCCTACACGACATTTTGTGTCAATAGGCAGATATGTTGGTGAACTCCGCTCCGGACGAACTGACCACAAGAAAAGGAGCTGTCTTAGAGGCTCTGCTGAAGGCAGGTGGAAAAAAACTAGCGGAAGAATTCGCCGCAAACCATCCCGGTGAACTGGAGCCTGGTGACGCCTTCTACACCAGTGGACACCGACTTCCCTGTCAGCTGGTCTGCTATATGAGCCTGCCGGACTATCAGGCAGGAGCGCAACTGGTTCGTTACCTTTCATATCTTTCAGCATTGAAGTGTTTTCCTCGTTGCCGATGATCACGAATTTTGCGCATGAAATGAATGCGCCTGACAGACACTCGTATGCAAATCACAAATAAAATGGGATCAAACAAGGGCATACACAACGCAGGACTTACGAGAGATATTAATCCTAATGCTGCCTCATTTATCTCTAATTATTAAGGCACAGACGCTAGATGTCCGTCCACACCCTAGGTTATAAGGAGGTGTAGTTGTCTTAAACGCCAGCCAAGGTAAGGAGCTCAAAGGATGCGGCGTAGCGGGAGAGAGGGGGAGGGATGTGGGGTGGGGAAGGGGTGGGGAAGGGAGGTAACAATATTATCCCTGGTTCTGCCCCGCCATATACCTATCTCATCTAGTCCAGGTGTACTCACCGTCACGCTCACTACGCTCTGTTTCATGTGACACCCGCATTTGCCGCATCCCCCAGACTAAAACAGAAGACTCAGGGCCATCGTGCTTTTTGTTAGTGTAAAGTGAACGAGGTATGATCAGAAAGTAACGATAGTTGTGTCGTAAAACCGTACAAACTCGCACTATTTACCTGATATTTTCACATTTCTAAATAACACTATCCTCTACTGTTTATGCACACTTTCAGCTACTTCGGGCACTATCCAATCCAATCCAATCCTATCCAATCCAATCCAGTCCATTCCAATAATACTTTATTTACTCAAAGGAAATTCACTGTCTGCCCATACAACACATGACAGCATCACTCACTTATTTGATTAATTAAATAAACTATAACCATCCGTTAAAGAGATGAACTGTAACAGACGTACTGGTACCTGTGTAACACTCCTGGCATCAGAAACACGTATGGTTTATTACCCATGTGCTTCTGGTGTCAGCAATGTTGCAGTGAACTACTGAATGGGCTAGTAGTAAAGAACTAAAACGTGTTGACAGAAGCTATCTACTGATATTACTGTTGAAAAGGGTAACAGCCTGAGGGACAAAAATGTTGGCATAACGTGATGTGCTACTTTTGGGTACTCGAAGTCTGCCACTTCGTTCGATATTTCTGATGTCAAATTCATGTCTAAGTGGGCGCGGTTTGTCATCAAAATTAACAATGTCAGCCAGTTTGTTTGTAATCCGTCTGTTGTACAGTGTGTCCAAAGTATCTTGTGCTCTAGCTACCAACCACCCCGCCCGTTTTCTTGATTACTTTGTTAAGACAATCTTGATCTCTTTTACATAAATTTCAACCCCAGCACGTCAGTCCAAAAGTTAGAACGCTAACAATACTGGAGCAGTAAAACATCTGTAAAAGCTGACTGCTTACATTAAATGATCTGAGCTTTCTCAAACAGTAAAGACGGGTATGCGCCGGTTGAGCGGGTTGTCAAGAAGAGTTAGTTAGTTAATTGGGTTTAACGCCGAGCAGACAACTAAGGCCATCTCACGGGGGGTTGTCAAAAAGAACACCAAAGTACCTGTAGGACCCTACACTCTCAACTTCTGTTCCCTTTATGACAACAGCTAGGATCAATGACCATCTCTCTTGTATTGACAACACGTAACTCAAGATAGTTCCTAACGCACCAATCTACAAACTCGTCATCTCTTGTAGATAGTGTCTGTCGTCCTCGTCTGTAATCTGTCCTGTCAGATTAAAAGGCGCTGTGGTATTGTGATGAAAGTCAGGGTCGGATCTGTGAATTTACGGCTTTTGACAGATCCCGTATATGAGAAAACTGCGTCCTGCCAGCCTTTCTTTCAGTCTGATTGGTCAAGGCAAGGACTGTATGGTGGTCGAGGAAGGACACGAACGTTCGCCTCTCAGGGACGTTGGCCTTATGGTCACTGGCATTTTCAGGGGAAAAAAGATGTTCTGTTTATTGAGAGTTGGCCGCTGTTCATGAACATACTTCAAAACTTTCAGAAAAAGAATTCTTACATGATATTTTGCATTGAATGCGCGCTCTTATGGGAAAATACAAACAATGGCATGTACCTCTCAGTTTAAAAAAATAGAGTTCTGACAAAAGTGCCCCAAGTCTCTTCTCATCAGAGGCCAGCCAGCTACTCCTGATTGGACTATTTGTTGGGAATGCCTTTATAGAACAAGCAAGTATCGTGTTCAGTGATGACATCACACGGTCTTAGAGGCCTTTTATGCTAAACGTTTGAGCAGTTAATCTAAGCGATAAACTTTATGATGCATCTGAGCTTCTGTCAAGAAATGGGGTATCCTTATTGTGGGTAGTTTTGGGAGGTCAAGGTCATTGTGCACTATTCCTTGAACTGTTCCAAGAGAAAGATCGGTAGTTTAACTCCTTCTACCCCAACACCGAAATCTTGAAATTGTGTTGTTGTCCTCTGAAGACTGCATTGCAGTGCAGGACACTGATCGACCATGATAGTTCAAGGGTGATGACAGAATAGCTTGGCGCCCATAGGCGCCAAGCTATTCTGGCATCACCCTTGAACTATCATGGTCGATCCATATATTGCTGATTTGTGTCTGGGATAGAATGAGTTAAGATAATTCTCCAAAAAAAAAATATGCGTCTTTTTCTGTCAGTGTGTAAATAAAGAGCAAACTTTGTTGGTTCCCGGGTGCACTTTGACAGCCAGACAGGTACTAGTCAGTGCCAGACAATACACAAGCACCATATGAAACAACCTTCAAATGTGTTTGGATTTTGGCAGGACTCTGTCAAAGTTTCACTCATTTACAAATTCAGAAATAAATGTACTATTTTGGACGGTCCACTGTTTTCAAACACGGCTGTTTGCATCACTTTTTCAATGACGTCACACAGTGGCATGCCTGAAGATGTTAATCTCCATATTTTGCACAAAGGGCAAAGGCTGAAATTGATTTTGATACTGCTTTGATTTATGCGACTTTAGTAGTTTACAAATGGTGGTCCAACTATCTTTTTTTTTTTATCATACCTCGTAAAAAGCGCCTAGAGCGCCTACAGTGATTACAAATTGATATTGTTATATTATTATTATTATTATTATTATTATTATTATTATTATTATTATTATTATTATTATTATTATTATTATTATTGGTGTTATTATTATTATTATTATTATTATTATTATTATTATTATTATTATTATTATTATTATTATTATTATTATTATTATTATTATTATTGGTGTTGTTATTTACGTTAGTCAGTTTCAATCAGCGATGGTCATTTCCGCCAGGTTCTGGACACGTTGATCACATCCTGCCTGACTGAAGCCAACAAAGCGGGTTTGAAGTCCGTTGCCTTTCCTGTCCTCGGTACCGGCGGTCTTGGCTACCCCCCTGATGTAGTGGCGCGGACCATACTGTATGCAGTCAGCAAGTTTAACAGGACCGTGCCCGCTACTACCCTGAGGGACGTCAGGATTGTAATTGACTGCCAAAACACAAATATGTTTAGAGTAATGATGTGTTCTTTCTCCAACTAGATCTATTATATTCTATTCTATTTATTCTGTTCTATTCTATTCTGTTCTACTCTGTTCTGTTCTATTCTACACTATTATATCCCTCTGCTAGACCTGGTCTGTTGCGGTTATTCTGATCTGGTACTGTCACGTTATGTGTTTTCAATTATGAACTATGTCTGACAATCGATTATTGCCGGTTTATGTGCTTTCTTATGCTAGACGGAGATACCATGTACAGGCCGTGATTTCGCTGTTGTTTGTTTTACTTCACTAATGCAGCTTTCCACGCTAGGTATACTGACAGGCAAAAGTGTTGCACAGTTGATTTAAAAAAATCGTAACAAATAAGCCGCTACCTCAATTTCAGTTAAACTTTGGTATATTGTCTCTGGACCATTTCGGCACGAAATGAAACAAAATAGTTAAAATTGCTTTTAGTTACGCGGATACACGGTGACGCGAAACAAGCAAACCGTCAACAGCTCCATGGCGGGCGCACCGTACACAGTCAGAACAGTTGACATTTTACGGTCTTTTGTTTTATTCTTGTTCTCCAGACAATCTCATAGGCAATCTGGCACGAAACTCGTCAGATGGAGCATATCTGACCCAACAAATATCGTTACAGGAACACTGCAAGGTGAAAATTCATCTTTTCATGTTTTTGAGGTCTGCTTTCATTCTATTCCAATAACGCCCAGAAAGTCGATCATATTTCCTTGCAGTGTGGCGATGTTATCATGTCAGATTCGTAAAGGAAATTCATTCAATGACGCTTTGGAGTGATCCTGTATGATTTTGACGACAAAGAAGCGATTACTGTGTATTGAAATAATGACGAAAGATGTAAATGCAAAAATCAACAAAACCGGAAGTTAACCATTTTGGCTGGTTTTAAGACAATTTTGCGCCTTGCCAACACCATTTGAAGCGGAAAAATATTGTACTGAAACATTTATTTTTTAAATGCAACCTGTTAAACAGCGATGCTGGAGATGAGGAGATGACTTTCAAACATGTGTCAATTTGTATTCTTATTGGTGAACCCAGTGGTCTTCCTTTTTCATTAACTTTTGATATCCGTTTTTATGGGCTACCCTTTGGCTGTCTAACGTGCACAACAAAAGTGTTTCCATCAAGTTCAGTTGTATCCTGTTAAATGACGTTATGTGCTTTGATACCAATTGCAAAATTCACATGTCACAAGTTTCAAAACAAGCAACTCCCAGTAATACCCTCTCTGGTTTGATTGTCTCCACGTTTGATAGATTAAGAATTATATCATACGGAAGCACGTGCAGAACTTTTGCCTTTCAGTGTATATTTCGGAAAGATTCTAACTTTCTCTCCTTTTTCCAGTGTTTTTATATAACTATCAACCCTTGTAAACTATGTCTAATTAGGCCTATATTTTTGTTCCTGACCCTAACTTGAACTCTGAAAACGTTCACTACAGTTACTCATTCATGAATTTAACCCGTTTAGTGCCGAGAAAATGTGAACACACTCAGCTGCAAGAGATATAGATCCTCATGAGCCCCCGCAGTTGCAGTTCTCATTAGAATCTATTACTCTTGCTGACACCACTTGAAATCAGCTAAGGTTTGTTGACGTTGAACTGACGAAGACTGCGGAAACACATTTTACGTCAACGGGCACTAAACTGATAACATTCAAAGTAGTCATTGGTTTGTAGTGTTCTGCAATAGAATGATTTACGTGTGTTATCAAACTCTTATGCAGATCGTCCAGCAAGTTCACAGCCAGATGGGGAGCGCTGAGACTGCTGGTATGTTGATATAAACAAGCGTGACAGTTGTATGTCACATGCGAGGGTGCATGTTTGTGTGTTTATATGTAAATAAATACACAAACACGATGGATTATTTCTTCATGTTAAAAGTATATATATATATATATATATATATATATATATATATATATATATATATATATATATATATATATATATATATATATATATATATATATATATAATTTTTCAATAAATTCTGAGAATGCTGTGCTAATGCCATGGAAATCCAGGCTGGTAAGCTTGCATTGTGTCATCAGGACTTCAGCTGTCCTTTTGTGACTGCATCGCTTATTAGATCTTTTGAGCCTTCCACTGAACACCTACTACATAAAGTAATAGGGACTACCCCCAGGCGCCCCGCAACCCGCTGGAGAATATCCAGTCCTCCCCCCGAGAGGGGAGGCTAGTGCATGAATATTCCCAAACAGATCTTGGACCTGCTGGATAGATTTAAGATTTTGCCGCCTACGACCGGTTTCGACCCAAAATAGCTAGTTGGAGCTACTCTGATTGAGTGCATTTTTTTGGCTTGGGCGACGCCTTTGTTATAAGTAATGAATAATTGTACCACAAAATTGCCTAGGTGTTGCCTTTTCAAAATTAGTCAGTCTTCTTCCACTGCAACACACCATAAAGCTTTAGGGATGCAATCCGGGCCTAGTGGTTGCTACCAGTCAAATTCTGGAGGCGGCTTCTAGTATATGCGTTGTATTTGCAATTTCAGGTTACGCCGTATGCCTACCTGATGAGACCCACCTTGGGTCGAAACCGGCCTGGATTAGCACAGTATTCTCAGAATTTATTGAAAAATTATATATATATATATATATATATATATATATATATATATATATATATATATATATATAATATATATATATATATATATATATATATATATATATATATATATATATATATATATATATATATATATATATTCTTGTGCATGCGTGCGTGGGTGTTTGTGTGTGTGCCTCTCAAGTTCTTCGTCATTTCCTTTCTCTCAGTCAATGTCACCTCTGGACTGCCTGCAAACTGGAGATCCACACAGAAGGACCGAGTGACTCTTAAGCCGTCGAGCACTGAGTACCGGGCAGTGATGGGCAATTTCACATCAAGTCTCGAGATGCCGACCACGATAATCAGTGTATGTAAAGGGTACACCATCACGTTCACACCTACCACCCTATCGACTGAGATGGAAACTAGATGAGGAGTTCATTCCAAAGTCTGCTGTGGGTGCTCACATGCAGTCAAAATAATCTGGCACAATGTGCCTGCACAAATCAGTAAAAATAATATAGGCTATCCCTGACTTAGAAGTAGGTCACAGAGAGAGACAATGACAATGACAATGACAATGACAATGATTCTTTATTTTACAACGGTGAAAGTTTTGGTGAAACCATTTTTCGAACTTGCCGTTGCTAATCTACTTTACATATAATGCACAAATCACAAAAAATACTATCATTAAATAGGGAAAAACTAAATATATAACTAATAAAAATTGAAATATAAAGTTTTAAAAAAAGAAATCATTGAAAAAGTGGAAATAAACATAACAAATCTCACACATACACACAATTATAAAGGTATAAATCTTCATACATACATTCATAAACACAAGCACAAGCACAAAACACACACACACACACACACACACACACACACACACACACACACACACACACACACACAATACATGCAGCATTAGCATCTTGTATTAACTGAAGATATAACTGAATTGAAGAGTTAGAAAGGGGAAAATCGTACACTGCAAGTGCAGGTTGCTGTGAAAATCTTACGATGCTGAGGTGAGGTACTTAAAGAGAGCGGTTTTAAAAGACGAAAGCGTTGTTGATGTTGTAACATGTTTGGGCAATGTGTTCCACATGCTAGCACCTGAGAACGCTAAACTAGTCTTATAGAGATCGATTCTAGGTCGTGGCACAGTAATGGACTGCCTTGATCTGGAGTATGTTGATGCCGGGAGGGAAAACATTTTTTTTATATACTCGGGGAGTCTGTTATTCAATACTTTGAACATCGTTAATCCCTTATTGTATAATAAATGTTTTTTCAAGGGGAGAATTTCTAAGGTTTTCAGTTTATTATCCGTTGTTGAGTTAGGGTTTGAAAGGATAAGCTTCGCGGCTCTACGATGAAGAGAGTTCAGTCTCTTTAACTGGACCTCGCTTGCGCCATCCCACACCGTAGAAGCATAATCTATATGTGACCTGATGTGGGCGTTGAAGAACAGTTTTCGTGTTTCTACATTAGCTATATGTTTTAACTTGGATAAAATAAACAGTTTCTTTGATATTGTCTTACATATATTACTAAGATGGCATTGCCATTTAAACTGGTTATCTACAGTAACGCCGAGAAGACGATGTTCCGTTACCTGGCTGATAGATTTGCCTTGAAGGGACAAGCTGAGTGAGAGAGTGCCGAGCTGGTGCTTTTGGCGGGTACTTACAACCATACATTCAGTCTTTGCAGGGTTTAAGATCATGGAATTGTTACTGCACCAGCTGTTAATGTCCTGTAATGTGTTTTGTAGGCGCGTGTCAATTACTGACAAATCTTTATCGGGAGTGTGTATCGCAGCATCATCAGCGAACATATCGCATGCAACACTATCATCACTAATTGTGAGTGGAAGGTCGTTAATGAACAAACAGAATAAAAGAGGGCCTAAAATAGAGCCCTGGGGCACGCCATGCTTTACTTTGCAGTGACTAGAATATGTACCATTAAGGAGAACTTTTTGTCTTCTGTTTTCTAGGTAGGATTTGAAAAACCCGGCTGCGCTTTTAGTATATAAGGATATTTTCTTTATAAGTATGTCATGGTTCACCATGTCAAAGGCTTTCCGGAAGTCTAAGAAAACTACACCTGTTAGTTTGGAATCATTAATAGATGATAACCAGGTATCTGCCATCCTTATCAAGGCAGTGTGACAGGAATGGTTTGGTCTGAAGCCTGACTGCAGTGAATGGATGAGATTTTGTTTTTCTAAGTATTCAGATAGATGCTTATGGATGTGCCGCTCTAAAGGCTTCGACAAAACAGGTAATAGTGATATGGGGCGAAAGTTGTTGATTTCACTCAGATCTTTTGATTTTGGTAGGGGGATCACTTTTGCGTCTTTAAATGCGTCCGGAAAAGAGTTTTGGTTTATACAGAGATTGTAAATATATGTAATACTTTCGACGATGTATGGAAGAGATATCTTGAGAATTTTTGAGCTGATCTCATCAGGCCCGGATGACTTTTTATTTTCCATCGAGAAAATTAATTTACCCACTTCGTGGACTGCTATAGGCGGTATCGTGAATGGTTCTTTGTCCGTATTTTCCCGGTTACAGTGGTGTACTAGCGCGTTTGGACAAACATACTCACATGAGTTATTTCCTGTTGGGATTAACGATTCGGCTATAGAGGTAAAGTGGTCATTAAACCTATTTGCAGTGAGGTGGGGTGATACAGGCGCACTATTTTTATTTGTACCTCTAGTTACTAAATTAATGGCACGCCATACAGTAGATGAGTCTTTGCTTTGCTTAACTACTTTATCGAAAAGAGATCTCTTTGCATTTAAAACCATATATTTAACACGATTACGCTGTGTTTTGTATTCAGTAAACCGCTTCTCGCTTCTCAGCTGGTCTCTAATTTCCATTGCCTCGATCAGATCCGCAGTCAGCCATGGTGGAACGGTAGCGTATTTCACTCTTTTGTGTCTCAGAGGCGCGTGTTTGTTTAGCACACCAAGAAAAATCCGGTACCATGTATCTAATGCTTTATTTGGGTCACTATCGTTATACACGTCGATGAATCGTGCTGTGGCTAAATCAGCCAAGAAAACACTTTCATTAAAGTTTTTAAACGATCTGTAAGTTATGCAAGTGTGGACTTGCTTTTTTAGCTTTGGAAGTTTTGACAGCCATGTGCAGCTAACCGGATAGTGGTCACTTACACTAAGACTATTTACTTGAGTGTTGCTAACTGCTTGAGGTTTGTTGGTATAAATATGGTCTATAATAGTGGCTGATGATGGCGTAATTCTGGTGGGTGATGTTACCAATTGGTGAAGACCGACAAGGGTAGTAGTACATTCCCATGATAGATGGGGTTTAAGAAAGTCAATATTAAAATCTCCAAGAAGGAGAACATCTTTGTTGTGAATGTCTGTTTTATCAATCATGTGTAAAAAGCTATCGTACCACTCAAAGGTGGCTGCGGGGTTTCGATACAGAAACCCAACAAGTAAGGGCGGGGATTTAGAGTTTTTGATTTCTACCCAAATACATTCTACATCACCAGTTTCTAGGTCTTGTCGCCTGCGGGTTATGTGTAGAATGGCCTGATGGATATATACCGCTACACCTGTCTCACCCTGTACTGACGGGTCTCTCCTGATAATAGAATAATTCGGGATGGCGATGGCTTCATCACTGATGTGGGCGGCCAAACGAGTCTCAGTTAAACCGAATAGATGGAAATAGTTGGGGGTATTAACATAAACACAGACATCCTGAACTTTGTTTGCCAGGTGGTAGATATTTAGGTGACCGATACGAAATTGTTGGCCTTTTTTCGAGGGTCTGTTCATAGTTGTATAAATCATGTTCAAATAATAAGGTAAAAAACCAGGAAACAAAACTAGGGTACAGAATACAAATAGTAGAAGGTTACGCAGTTAAACCAGGAAAGAAATTACATGTACAAGTAAAATATCCGATGAAACAAATAAAGACTAATAAGATAAAGAACCAGGGGACAAAACTAAGGTACAGGATACAAATAGAAGGTTACGCAGTTAAACCAGGAAAGAGATTACATGTATAAGTAAAATATCAGAGGAAACAAATAAAGACTTATTCGACTTTAGTCTCAGTACGTCAGCTGAACGGCGGTTCACGCCAGAAACCGTGTATTACAGCACACGCAAAGAACACAAAAAACAACAGCTTGTAGTAAAGAGTAAGAAACGACAAGTGTACGATCTCAGAAAAACCCGCTATAAAAAAAGCGTTTATGTCAGAATTCGTGTGTATCGAAGTCCTTATGTTATAACAACACACTCGCTTTTCATTGAAAATGTAGGACAGGCGATAATCTCAGTCACCTGAGAACTTAAGTAAGGTTACTAGTCAAAAGAATTCACGCAATGATCGTGCACGGTGAGTCGGGTGTTCCGACTGTCCGACAAAGCGGATTCCGGTCATTAATAACAAATTACACGGATAGTTTACAGTTTGTTCACTGTACTAGAAACACTGTTTCACAGAGCAGTATCGCACTAATGATCAGATGTGGTCATCGTTCATGTGTCTCTGTCATCAGATGTGGTCATCGTTCATGTGTCTCTGTCACCAAAAAATCGGTTAATCCATAGTAACTGTGACAACCATCAGCAGCTAACCTGAGTAAGTCGTCGCCGAGTTTATGCCAATTTAACAAGCGAAGTTGATGACACCTTCACGCAAACTCATACCATCACACACACACACACACACACATACACACACACACACACACACACACACACACACACACACACACACACACGACCCACTGGTTTGTACACACATACCCTTTTTACTTCCAGCGCCAAGTCGGTAGGAGCGACTGATTGACACTGAAAGCAGAAAGGCAATTCCCGACCAGTTGTGCGCCCTGCAGGGCGAAAACTGATCAGACAAAACCTTAGAGCAGTAAACGTCACTCATCGCTCCCCGTGTGTACACAGTGCAGAGATGTGATTCTAAAGACTGTGCAGCTTGGCCCTGGAAGTAAAAGAGGTAGCGGGATGTCCTTCAGACAAACGGCCTAAGAAACTGCGCCAGCAACTGGAGCAGGTGTTGGGGATCAAGGGTCGTCTTGGTCTCCGCTCCCTGACTCTGGAACCAGGCGTTGGTGGGAGGTGCGGTCACTGGAGTTCTTGCTGGCACTAGTAGCGGGAAATCTGAAGAGAGGAGTTGGGGGACTTGGAGATTTTGTCGCCCCAACACGTTGCTCGATGGCGGTTGGCTAAGCTGGCTGGTCGACGTTTGGCGTGTGGTTGGCGAGGACTGCAGGCGGCCCGGGGCGGCAGACATTAAGTGCTGCGATCCGCCACGGGTTGATGGCGAGTCCCCTTGCTGCCCGCTCTCGCCACGTGACCCGTTACGGTTGATAAGTGGGTTGGACCCGCCCCGTTGACTGTGCCCCCCGGCGTCTCTCTGTTGGTGGTAGGGGCCGCGGGGAGGGTCGCCGTAACGGATCTTGAGAGCGATCAGCTTAGTGCCCTCGTCACTAGGGTGGGTCATGGTGTTTTCACGCCTGTACATGACCTGCTTGGGGGCGCCTTTTTTGGTCAGGAAGGTAGAGGTATGGTCAACAAACTGAGTGTTTGTTTGTTGACAGGCCTGTTTTAGGTTGAAGTTGGACAGGCGCGCAGGTCGTGACAGGGCGTGGTGACTGCTGAAGGGAGGGATGATGGAAGAGGCCTGGATCGTAGCACGTGGGAAGGCGGCGGACACCAGACGGATTAACTGTAGCCACGTGTCACTTGCAACTGGACCCTGGTTGACACTGCAACTGTTGATTCCTACGTGGAAAACCACGTGCCGGATACGTGGAGTAGGGGTGAGGTGGGTCAGCCATTTGCTCAAAGCCTCGACTGAAAGGCCGGATACAGCCAGGTTCTGCACGCTGCAGTCTGTACTCGACATTTTTCGCTCGCTGACTCGCTTCATGACGGAGTCAC
>BTPG01000001.1:264695532-264713032 GCA_036245525.1 Semisulcospira habei
ACTGAACACGCCGTTTGAGGCTCTCCTAGAGACAACGTTTATAAAAAAATAAAAAATAAATAAAATTTAAAATAAATAAATAAAGTTTCAAGTGTACAAACACCGGAGATAGTACTAGTTGTTCCCAATGCGCAAAAGGACATCGGGCAAACGTCGGCCGCCTTTGGCCAGCGCACAGCCGGGAGAGGGCCAATGGCGGCCGACGCCGGCCCGATGGACTTTGCTCACTGGGAATCTTGGCCTTGTTTGTTTGTTTGTGAATGATTCTGTGCATTTCACATCCGATTATCTTTTTTTTAAAAACTTTCAATTTTACAATCAGTCTGACGATTTATTTCTGTTTCTATATCTTCAACGCTGTCATCAGATCGAACGTGTTCAAAACGCGCACCTGTGGAGACAGTACACTGCCAAGCAAGACCACCTGGACAAGCAGAACCCTGGACAGATGAACCAGATGACACTGTGGCACGGTACACACCCCGCCGCAGTGAGCCGCATCATACATCTTGGGTTTAACAAGAGCCATTGTGGCATGAATGGTCCGTTGCTTGATTGGTTAGGTTGTTTGCATCCCATTACTCTATTACTCTAGGAGACGTAATGCCCAGAAATGTATAATGTACTATCTCAGACACTCCCAATCACTCAGTGGTGCTCTCTCTCTCTCTCTCTCTCTCTCTCTCTCTCTCTCTCTCTCTCTCTCTCTCTCTCTCTCTCTCTCTCTCTCTCTCTCTCTCTCTCTCTCTCTCTCTCTCTCTACCCCGCCCCAAGGTTAGTGTACTTTCTCTTAGTGTCAGAACTTATAGTTCAAGGGTAGAGCCAGATCTGGTGTAGAAGGTGTCTGAACATCGCCTACTATTATTGTTTATGATCTGTTAAAATGGAAAATCATGTATATATACTGCAAAGCAAAAGAAATGCGACATTTTATTATTTTAGTGTTCCGATGATTCCAATAATATCGCATTTATTTCGTTTGTCAGTATCATTTTTGTAAAACAGAAAACAAAAAAAGCTCACGGAAAACAGACATTAATTGCTTTCAAAACTAACACTTTGTTGATGTGGACAGTCATTTGGTCTTTTACAATTCTCGTATTCAGTCCCCCGCCTGTTACCTCTGTATCGTTTGGGATTGCTGAATTACCCTGCTTATAATGTGAAGTTGATTGATTCTTCCCGACAACTCTCTCTGTGTCAGTGAAAAATGCGACACTTTGGGCTTTTTTACAAAACCACTGCAGATTACTAAATGCATTTTTGCACACAAAGTAGTCTTTAACTCATTGTGCCCGAGCTCCGAAATATCCACATTTTGGAGTTATCCTGTGAGGACTGCATTACAATTCAGGAGATAGAGCAACCATGATAGTTCAAGGGCGCCAAGCTAGTCTGCCACCACCCTTGAACTATCATGGTCGAGTCATATCTTGCTGTGGTGTGTCGCGGGCAGAATGAGTTAACATCATTCCTTTATATCTTCATGATATATGTACACACTTCAGAAATATCACCGTATGTTCCCACTCCATAACGTTTTCCCTTCTTTGACACATGTACTGATATTTTGTGTAACAAGCAAATTAATTATTCATGAGCTTGCTCGATATACTTTCTTTCCCGAAAAGCCTTGCGGCCCTGGCCCGAAAAGTTGCTGATCGATTCACGAGCCAGGGTCTTACGAAATAAATTACAAAATACTGTTTTGCTGCAACACTAATGCATTTCTTTCAACTATGACAACGTTAACACTTTGATTAATTTTAAACTTGCCGTTCTTCACCAATGTCGAAGATACTTTTTTGGGTCCGTGTACGTGCCATCGCTGTCATCGTGTGCTTCGGCACTCGCATTGTACATGGAAACCCGTAAAAAGCGACGCAAAGAGTAAAAAAGCTAAAGACACTAACCTATAACTTGAAGCCTGCATTGTTGTAGATATTTAACGCAAACTAGAGTCGCGAAATGCAACATTTCAAGCTAAAAAACAACAACAACACCGAAACTGTATTAGCGTAGGAGGTAGTCGGAACAGCCAGACGCTCAAAATCACTCAACACAGTTAGCTCTCTTGCGTCAACAAAACTGTCGTCTGCTTCACATAGCACCTATAGTGGAGTCATGTTTTCTTGTTTGCTACTATTTATTTTTTCAAGTTATTATCCACATTGCTGCTAAAGGTGTTTCATTGCTAAACTTTGCTTATGAATTAAACTCAATTTAATCATTTTGTGAATATGCATGTTGTGTTTTGGTGCGCATTATAGTCTCGGTATGCAAACCTAAAATGATCGCACAGAGTGGAGGGCGCGAAGCGAAGGTAAAAGTTTGTCTTGGACTGGGTACACAAAATTATATTGAGCAGCAATTCGCTTGATAAAGTGCCGAAAACAGACAGATGTGATTACTCGACCCGATCAAAATGTCCTCGTCGTACCGACTCGGACATTTTGATTCGGGTCTCGTAATGACATCTGCCTGTTATCGGCTCAATATCAAGCAAAATGCTGCTCAATATGATATAATAACTACCACTGATTGCTTATAGTTTATGTTCAGCTTTATATATACTACGGACCACGTCTTCTGTCCATAACATAAGTCCCTTTACCAACAATGTTCTGTGATGTCACCCTCTATTAACCACTCAACTGTCGGGGCCAGGCGAACTCTACCCATCTGCAAGAGACATAAATCCTCATGAGCCCCCGCTTTCGCGGGGGCTCATGAGGATTTATGACTCTTGTTAGTCCTGTGTTCATTGTGCCCGCGTCTGGTCCGATTTCAGTTGCGTTCTTCACGCGACTGTCGGTCAGAGTGCATTCGTTTTAGGACTCGATATTCGCGATCACAGACAGCAGAGGAGTTAAGATTTCAAAACCGTATGATTATAGAATTATTTACATCTCGCTTTGCTTTACAGTTTCTTAATTTTATTTCTCATTGGTCTATTGTTTGTATTATTGTTTTACAGACAGATGGTAAGATGGATCACTGTCCGTGACATGGAACTTTATTCAATGAGCTATAAAATCACTTTCATAGTGATGTCATAGCTGCGTGTGATATTTCTAACGAACATCTACATCACCTATTTCGTCATTCTTTGTTTACATTGCGATGCAATTTTTACGTCTGGTCACGTGGCAACACTGGCTGGTAAAGCCGACGTTCTCCCAGTATGGTGCTGGGTGGGTTTTTTTTTCCTGTCATATTGTTCTTTTGTTTGTATTAACTCATTCAACTCCGACACACTCCACGCAACACATGGATCGAGCGTGATAGTTCAAGGGTTGTGCCAGAATAGCTTGGCACCCATAGGCGCCAAGCTATTCTGGCACAACCCTTGAACTATCACGCTCGATCTGTTTGGAGAATTGTAATACAGTCTTCAAGGGACAACTTCAAAATTTGCGGAATTCGGTCCTGGGGCAGAATGAGTTAACAGACAGATTTTAAGATGGCATCTCAAGCCTAAATCTATATACTAATGGTCAAAACTTAAGGGCCACTTTTTATCGCAGACGTACCGACAACGCCACACAAATAATGTAACAATACTTGGAGTCAGTACTTTGCTAATGTATTCAGTAACAATTTCATTTACGTTTTGAGTAAATCACGCAATTGTCACAACAGCAGTATGTTAGAATGTTCACCCACCCCTCAATTAAAAAGTCACACAAGACTGGTCCAGTCAGTAGCGAGTGTACACACCGTTTGCAGCCAAGCATTCAATGCAGATCGGTGTCCGTCAAGGATGCCTGCTCTCTCCTGTCCTTTTCAACATATTCCTGGAGAAGATCATGCAGGAAACCCTCCACGACCACCATACTTCAATCTCTATTGGTGGCAGATCCCTGTGCAATCTTCGATTCGCAGACGACATTGACCTCATGGCAGGCAGCAATAGTGAGCTCCAAAACCTGACAGACAAACTTTCAAGTAGCGCAGGGTCTTATGGCATGGAGATCAGAACGGATAAAAGCAAAGTGATGATCAACACCACAAGCGACAGCAGCAGCAACATTCACATGAACGGCCAGAAGCTAGAAGAGGTCAATAGCTTCAAGTACTTGGGAGCCACCCTGTCCAAAGACGGTAGTTGCATAGCAGAGATCCGTATCAGGATAGGTACAGCAACATCCGCAATGGCCAGGCTGGACAGGATATGGCGAAGTAACTCCATCAGCTTCACCATCAAGTACAGGCTTTACAAGTCCCTCGTAGTGTCTATTCTACTCTACGGCTGTGAGACTTGGACGCTGCTTGCAGACTCAGAAAAGAAAATCCAGGCCTTTGAGAACAAGTGCCTGAGGAAGTTGCTCCACATCTCGTACCGCGAGCACAAGACCAACGAATATGTACGGAGCATCGTCACTTCCCTGGTGGGCCCACATGAACCCCTTCTGGCAACCGTGAAACGGCGCAAGCTTGCTTGGTTTGGCCACGTGACCCGACACAACACCTTGTCCAAGACTATCCTCCAAGGCACTCTCGAAGGAAGTCGTCGGCGAGGTCGTCAGAGAAAGAGTTGGGTCGCAAACATAAAAGAATGGACCGAACTCGAGATGCCAGACTTGCTTGCCACCGCCCAAAATAGAACTCAGTGGAGAGCACTGTCTGTTGCTGCTGCCTTTCAGTCCCCCCAACGCCCAGTTCGGGCAAGGGACTGATGATGATGATTCAATGCAGCGTTGACGCATGGAGTTTACCAGGGTTCGGAGAACATGTCGTGGGATCGCTTCCCACTCTTGATTCAGGAACTGAATCAGCTGGACGCCTTGAGGTGGGGGGGGGGGGGGGGGGCCGGGGTGGATGCTGACTACACGTTGCCCCAGCACGTTGGTGCTCGATGGGAGCCAGATCAGGTGAACGAGCTAGCCACTCCATCCTCATGATGCCCCGTTGCTCAAGGTACTCATCCACCACACGGAGACGATGAAGTCGAGCGATGTCGTCCTGCAGAACAGCATTGTCGCCTATGGCTTGGAGAGTTGACTGGATGAGGGGCTGCACAATCTCGTCCCGATAGCCCAGTCCAGTCAGGGTGACGTGGAGGGGGGTCCTGCCTTCCCTGCTGAAGCCTGCCCAAAACATGACTGAGCCTCCTCCGTAGCAATCCACCTTTTGGACGCATCCATCCATGAATTGCTCGCCCTGGCGTCTCCAGACCCCCACCCTGCCGTCGTTGAAGGACACAGTGAACCGTGACTCATTAGTAAACAGAACCTGAGTCCACTGGAGTCTGTTCCAACTCACATATTGATGACACCAGGCAACCCGGGCTCTGCGATGAGCTGGAGTGAGGGGTATTCTCACTGATGCTCTGCATGAAGCCAGGCCAATTTCGTGCAGACGTCGGCAGACTGTGCTTCTGCTGATGTTATCGTTTGCAGCTTGCATCAGTTGACGTCACAGAGTGGTTGACGTGACAGTTCGGTCGCGCAGAGCCGCCACACAGAGGTATCTGTCCTCCCTTCTGCTGGTGCAGGGCGGACGTCCTGAGCATAGTCGTCGTTCTGCCCTTGCGGTCTCTTGGAATCGTGCCAGCAGCCCCTGGATGACTAAATGGGTCACCCCAAGACGTCTCTAACTTCTCGTCCGGAAAATTCATCCTGCAGCCATGCTAGCGCCCGGCCTTGATCTACTGGCGTTAGGATTCGTCGTGGTGGCATGGTTAGGAAAGTGACAATTATGCCCTATTGTACCGGTATTTGTAACGAAACAGAGGTGCTCAGTGTTCACAACTGACCCCTTTAGCACGTGCATCACGACTTTACCGAGTTTTTCCACCTGCCTGCCTTTGGTACGCTTGCCAATATCGCACAGATTTTTACAAAAACTGACGATGTTTCCCGTGTATTTGACACGTTCGTGGAAATTGATGAATTGTTGTCTATTGTTCCCTGTTCAGTGGCCTGTCTAAGGTCAACTTTTAACGCATTTGGATGGGAAAAATACATGTATTTTATTAGCGTACTTGCGACGATAAACAGTGACACAAAAAGGTGGGGTTGCCCTTCAGTTTTGACCATTAGTATATATCTTTGTACAGCTTATTAGGTCAAGTTTACTAATTCTCTCCATAAATAGACTTAACCCTTCTATTTCTTCTGTTTTCAGCCACAGCATACGGACAGGGTGTATATTTTGCTCTCAGATCCGAGTACTCAGCGAGCGACACTTACAGCAAGCCTGATGTCTCTGGACAAAAGCACATATTCCAGAGTAAGGTGCTCGTTGGGTACACAGTGAAGGGGAATCAACACATGAAGGTTCTGCCGGACAGGCTTCCTGGAATTCCGTACGATTCCGCCACGGATAATGTCGTGTCGCCACAGATGTACATAATTTTCAACGAGAGTCAGGCTTACCCGGAGTACCTGATTACTTTCGAGGAAGATTGAATAGACTCTTCCGAGACTACAATATAAGTTATTGGTAGCAGGGGTTTGCAACACGGACCCTTGTCGGTCTGAGGGAGGTCAAAGGAACCATTGTACCCCGAAGGCCTGAGGGGTACAACGGTTAATTTGACCTCCCGTAGGCCTACAAGAGTCCGTGCAGCAGCCCTTTTATCAATAACGTATTTGCTTTCATTCTTCCACAATTTTCGTAAAAGAAATCAAATAGAAATCTTCCGACCTAGATCGCGCCAGGCATGACTGACGTAAAACGAATATATATTTATGCATAATAGACTATGACGTGATTCAAAATATTTCATGACGTTGCCGTCTCAAGTAGTGTGCTTGTTGTTTTGAACAACACTAAGTAACTTTTAACTTTAGAACGTTTTGGTGATCTTTTATAGAACAAAACTCGCCTCCAAGATGCGTCACAAAGAGGGCTACAAGAAGTCCGCCATTTGTCGCTACAAGGGTTTTTTGTAGCTCAGTCACATGGTACGGTTTGCGCTAAAGGGATTGGTCGTGTGACTTAGGGATGAAAACAATATTTTGTATATACAATCGCCTTCTCATAAAACCAGTTCGGATACAACAAAAACTGGACATAACAACTGTTTTAGGTGGTCCCGGCAATATGTTCTCTATAATTACTTTGCTGATAACAAACTTCAGTTATAAGGAAGAGAAAATGTGGATTCCCCGACGATTGGCTATACATAATGAGTTGACGGTCTTGTACACTTAACGCTTTGCCTACTAAGTAACCTTTCTGTATTATGGACTCTGCCACAAAGTCATTTTGCTACGTGTCCATTTTCATGTCAAGTGCCATCTTTCAACGACTTATTCAGCTTTAACCAACTTCACTGCCACGGTCCGTACACTGCACGTCAGAAATCTGTCCGTACACTGCACGTCAGTCTGAAATCTGTCCGTGCACTGCACAACTGAAATCTGTCCGTACACTGCACGTCTGAAATCTGTCCGTGCACTGCACGTCTGAAATCTGTCCATGCACTGCACGTCTGAAATCTGTCCGTGCACTGCACGTCTGAAATCTGTCAGTGCACTGCATGCCTGAAATCTGTCCGTGCACTGCACGTCTGAAATCTGTCAGTGCACTGCACGTCTGAAATCTGTCAGTGCACTGCATGCCTGAAATCTGTCCGTGCACTGCACGTCTGAAATCTGTCCGTGCACTGCACGTCTGAAATCTGTTTAAATTAAACGCGAAAGAGCCGACTCCAGCCGTCCCATCAACAATGGACACAAAGGGGTTTCAGCAAGAGGTACCGATCCTCAGGAGCCCCAGCAGTCGCGGGGGCTAATGAGGATCTATACTTCTTGCAGTTGACCGGTGTTCCTTTTTGCTGGGCAGTGACGGGGTTAAAAATAGCCATGCACGCGCGCTGCGAACTAACGAACATTGCCCCTTGCATACTGTTCTAGCGGAAGTCTATTCGCGGCGGCTGAAGTCGACATCCATTAGCCATATGCTATATTATACATTACTAATGAATGTTAACTCATTGCGCCCGAGGTACGAAAAACCTCACATTTTGGAGTTATCCTCTGAGGACTGCATTACAATTCAGGAGACAGATCGACCATGACAGTTCAAGGGTGATGGCAGAATAGCTTGGCGCCTGAAGGCGCCAAGCTATTCTGTCACCACCCTTGAACTATCATGGTCGAGCCATATCTTGCTGTGGTGTGTCGCGGGCAGAATTAGTTAAAGATGTAAGCACTTTTTTCTTAGTGGTGAATTGGTATGCTAAGCACAGTGCCATTTGCATCGGTTCTTGTTATCGGAAATTTACATGATATTGTGTCATGCTGAGACGATACAATACAATAGCGGCCTTACGAAAATCAAGTGCCTATTTCTTTATTCCTGCTTTTTTGATATATAACCCATTCAGCCCTGACGCACTACAGCAGGAGATGGGTCGACCATGATAATTCAAGCGTAAGGCCAGATTAGGTTGGCGCCTGTCGGCGCCAAGCTAATCTGGCACTACGCTTGAATTATTATGGTCGATCCATCTCCTGCAACAGGTGCATAGTCGTTAGATGACGCCCCCTTTTTTTTTTTTTAAATACTTCCGTCGGGTTGAATGATTTAAAGATGGTAAAAATTCGTCGCACTTGCAAATAGGATGTACGCGCATCTGATACAACTGACAGTGTTAACACATTCAACGCATCAACAGCTGCGATAGTGTCCGAAGTCGGGGCCGAAGTCAGCTGCAGTGGGCCCGCGCACGACTGCCCATCCAAGCCCACTGCAGCCGACCTCGACCCGCTAGCCTTTTGCGTACTGGGTAGGGTGGACGTGGGAATCAGTTGGCCTGCACACAGTCGTGACGGGCCGTTAATAACTGACACCAGGCTGAGGATCTATTGCTTTGTGGTGTGTGTTTTTCCCCGTCAGTGATTGGTTGCAAATAATGCTATACGTGTCTCGGTGTGAATGTTACTGTTCGTTATCATGGTTCGCCCCTGTGATTGTTCTGCAGTATTTCATTGGTAAACAAACTAAGGTAGGGTGATTTACGTTGGCCTGCTTTTACACGTAAGATATTATATTGGAATTTCGAGCTATTTTTTTTTAACCAATAAATATTTTTTGCAAAACTGAAAATTGAATGTGTGTGTGTGTGTGTAGGAAAGAGAGAGAGAGAGAGAGAGAGAGAGAGAGAGAGAGAGAGAGAGAGAGAGAGAGAGAGAGAGACAGAGACAGAGAGAGGGAGAGACAGAGAGAGAGAGAGAGAGAGAGAGAGATCCGTGAGGCGGTCCGTGGCGCAGTGGTTAAGGCGCCTGCCACCAATGCTAAAGGTGCGAGGTTCGATTACGGTTTCCGGCGTCGGATTTTTCTCCTCTAGTAAGTGTCACCGTTAATTCGGGCGGACCGTCGGGGGTTCTTTCTCCGGGTACTCCGGCTCTTCCTCCCCCTCCACTTTGGTATCAGTTTAAGCCCACTTAATCAAATTTCAAATACAAACGATTTTGAATTTCCAAAAACTACAGTAGCTCGCTTGAGCTTGCCCTTAGCACCACTTGAATGTTCTATAGTGTACAGTGTGTGAGTGAATGCGCGTGATTCACGTGAGCGTGCTTGTTGGGTTAAGTTCGCGGCGGCGCTTTGAGCCGATTTTCAATTGGGATAAAGCGCCTATTTAATGCGCTTATTATTATTATTATTATTATTATTATTATTATTATATAGAGAGAGAGAGAGAGGAGAAAGAGAGTACTGTGGTTGCCTCCCTTTCACGCGCGTACAAATCGACACAATGCACTACAATAAAGACAAACAATATAATGGAAGTTATGTCAGGAAAAGCATCATGCTTTATTACATCGTCATTTACACAAATTCGATTAAAACGGAACACACTCATTGACTGACTGATTGACTGACTGATTCATTATAACTCAGAATTTACACGAACAGAGACTATGGGCTATCCTAACTCATGTACAGCCAACGATTACAAATTATGTCTCTGAAACCATCGGAGATTTATTTGTGATGTCCTGAAATACACGGATATTAACGATGCCGGCGAGAGGCATAGATCCTCATGAGCCCCCGCGACTGCGGGGGCTCATGAGGATCTATGCCTCTTGCATTTGGGTGCAGATGTTGATAAATATCTTGGAAGTGAAGGGATAAACAAAAACCAAAAGAACAATTTGCGGCCCAACACTGACCAAACTCTGACCAGTTCAATCCAAGGAAGAAATCCAGACCACAAAGGTGCCTTCCAAGCGTGTAAAATGTAGAGAATAACCCAGCGAAGGAAGAAACACGCTTAGAAAAGACAAGAACAACACAATTTGTTTGGTCATTCTCATGCCAAGGACCATTTCTTTGGACTGAACAAAACTCCCACAGTTCCTCAGATATGTTGAATCAGCCAATAGTTTCCGGCAGTCTTTAAAGACGCATTTATTCCTTTAAACGTGCATTCACCGTTATAATTCTTCCGAGTGAGAGCTGTATAGTGTATCCGTTATTAGTTTTGTGGTACACGTATATTTTTTTGTGTGCGAGCCATTTTTGTTGGTGTGTTTATTTTGTTATTCTTATTTTTCTTGTGTATCTTGTTGCGTGAGTGTGTATGTTAGGGAATATATATGTAGGATGCAAGGTGTATGTATGTTAGTATGTCATTTGTACGGCGCCTAGAGCTTTTCTATCGAAAGTATAGGCGCCTTAAAAATATACATTATTATTATTATTATTATTATTATTATTATTATTATTATTATTATTATTATTATTATTATTATTATTATTATTATTATTATTATTTCTATTGTTATTATTATAATTATTATTATATTAATATTTTTAAGGAGTATGGACTTTGCTACTTATCGGTGCGTGTGATAAATGAAGAAGAGTATTCTTGTTTGTTTGTCTGTTTTGAAAAAAAAGATGGTTACTACACAACATATTATCAATATTCAAAACCCCTAAATATTGCTAAATTGTGTAGTAACTGTCTTTCTAAGCGTGCTTCTTCTTCGCTGGTTTATTCTCTTCACCTACTTAAGACTTTGAGACAAAGTAAAACTTACGTAAAGTCACAATTAACATAACTAACATAACTAACAGCCCACACACACACACACACACACACACACACACACACACACACACACACACACACACACACACACACACACACACACGCACACACACACCAATGTTCATATTACAGCCCGTCATGTTATCGTAGGACAGAATTAAAGCCGTAGCTTTGAACTCACAATATTGCACACGTATGCATGTATGCATGCTACTAAAGCCAGCCTGTGTTAACCATGGCTAGGGTTAACTTAGTACTGAAAATGTCCAGATAGCTGAGCACCACATCTGTACACGCTTAACCCTCTCACTGCCACTGTTCGTACGCTGTACGTCTGATATGTAAAACTTTTAAAAATCCCGAAGCTTAACATGAAAACTGTCGGGGAGCGTTCTTTCACCTTTTTAGCCCAAAGTGTGTGGAACTCCCTGCCAACTGAAATGTGGAATCTGCCCACATTGTCACAGTTCAAAGTTCACTTAAAGACTTTTCTTTTCTGTCGGACATTTAACACTTAGCTCATCTTTAGCTAACTGTTGACTGCCTTTTATTCTGATCCTAGAGGGGAGTGGATGTAAGGTGTTGGGAAGAGATGGGGTGGTTTAAAGTAGTGTATGATCGTGCGTGTGTCTGAGAGAGAGAGAGAGAGGGTGTGCTGTTGTGGCATGCGCAGTGAGTCCAGTGTTTTCATGGAGAACACCGCTATACAAGAACTATGTATTATTATTAGTAGTAGTAGTAGCAGCAGTAGTAGTAGTAGTAGCATTATATGTCCGTGTAGATTTAGCGCGAAAGTGCTCCACCCGTCCCATGAACAACGGACACAGTGGTTTCTGCGAGAGGCATAGATCCTCATGATTCCCCGCAACTGATGGGGCTCGTGAGGATCTGTGCCTCCTGCAGTAACGTGGTGTTCATTTTTTCCCCGGCAGTGAAGGGGTTACAAAGTCAGCTGATGTAAATCACAGCCGGGATCGAACCACAAGACCCAAAATCACAGACCTTCGCGCACGTTTCAACCCCATCATCGTCAGTGGTCCAAAGACTGTGTTTCTGAAATCTGCATTAGCTCTTTCAAGGCGCCCCGCATCAATAGTTGCGAAAGCGTCGTAGAGCGCTGCCGTCGGCAACGCTCTACGACGCTTTCGCAGCTATTGTTGCGGGAGGCTTTGAGTGAGTTGAATAAACTTAATGCAACACCAACATTCAACACTGTCCACGTTCGGAACATGGATGCATGAATACGAAATAAATTGTGTCAGACGAAATTGTGTCAGTGAATAGATCCGCCTGATGGTGATTTGTGTCGCGTGGTCTCAGAATAAATAAACTCCCTTACACCCCCACCTCCTCCACTCCTGTCCGCCCATTCCCCAAAATGGTGAGGCAACCGCTGATAGATACAATGCACATGCAAGGAAAATTACGCTTTCAAAGGCTAAGTACTTCCCCTTGGTGTGTGTGATAATCTGTCTCTTGTCGTTGTATCCCGCCCATTGGTCCTCGCCTTTGAAGTCAGTTCACACTATCGCTGAAATCAAGTACAGGGAGGGATTTTGGGTTGTCTGTATACACACTAAACTGCGTTAGCAAAAAGCATAGATCCTCACAATCCCCAGCAATGCGGGGAGGTGAAGGAAGGAGGTAGGGGGAGGGTGTGGAAGGGTGTCTCCTCTAACCTCAACTTGAACGCGATCATCGAGCAGCAACAACAACAAAATCCGGAGTCTGAAGCCCTCAATGGATGTTGTTCCAAAACAACAATGCGGGGGCTCATGAGGATCTATGCCTCGTGCTGGCGCATCTTCGAGATCATTTATTCTCGGTTGTGAAGTCATTTCACATCATCCTCGGCTCCACAACTCTGAAAGTTATGAGATAACCCGGGTAGGCGTTGTTGTCGCTGAAGATCACGTAGAGCGAAGGTTTGTCGAGGCTGTCAGTGGCGGAGTCGTACAAAACGCCTGGCGCTCTCTCCGGCAAAATCTTCATCCTTTCTGTGCCCACAGTGGAACGTCCGACCAGCACCTTACACTGGAACACATATGATCAGGTCGGGCGTAGCAGTTGAACGCCGAGTAGCTGGACTCCAGGGCGAAATAGACTCCCTCGCCGTACTTCTTGGCTGCAACAAGACACGAGACGCTTATTATGATGAGCACAGAAATAACTTGAAGAAAAGACCTGTCTTTATATGTGGGCCAGGTTTGAACCCGATCGCCGGACATTCGTATTTATGTCGGCGAGATTAAACTCATACAACTCCGACACCCCACGGCATGACACGGATCGAGCGTGATAGTTCAAGGACATTTTAAAATGGGAGCAAGAGCGGGGCTAGGGTGGGAGGTGAAGGAAGGAGGTAGGGGGAGGGGTGTGGAAGGGTGTCTCCGCTATCCTCAACTTCAACGCGATCATCGAGCAGCAACAACAACAAAATCCAGAGTCTGAAGCCATCAATGGACGTTGTTCCAAAACAACTGCCCAGTGAGCAAAAACCATCGGGCCGACGTCGGCCGACGTTAGCCCGCGCACGCACGTGCACGGGCCAACGGCGGGCGATGTCGGCCCGATAGCCTTTTGCGCAGTGGGCAGCCCACTTCAGCTGCGTGGAGGCGTATATTAATTTTCAGAGACGCAGGTTGTCTTGTGAGAATGAATACACGCCTCTTGCTCGGAAGGAGTCGCCTCACTGACTTCCGCAGACGGAGGTAACTTTATTAATCACCTCACCGCCAGGGAACAAAGGTTGTGCATCTGAAGTCTTCTTTCATTCCACCCCAAAGAACCCCATCCGCCCTAGGAACATGGATTCAAAGTGGTGTCAGCAAGAGGCATAGATCCTCATGAGCCCCCCCGTAACTGCGGGGCTCACGAGGATCTATGTCTACTTCTAAACCCATATTTTTCCCATCTTGATAATCAGTGTTCATGTAATTAGTCATTTTTTGTTCTTCTGTGTAATTGTACATGTGGCTTCTTGATTATTAGTGTTCATGTAATTAGTCATTTTCTGTTTTCTGTGTAATTGTACATGTGGCTTTGTCACCTTTTGTGTAATATTTTCCTTGTTCATATGTACGGCGCCTAGAGCATCTTACCATGTATAGGCGCATTATAAATCTTCCTTATTATTATTATTATTATTATTATTATTATTACTGCAGCTTGATCGTGTTGTCCTTTTCTCGGCAGTGTAAAAAGTACGACTGTTGTTAGTTAGTATTAGCAAAAGTGTTGATATTATATTATATTGAGCAGCATTTTGCTTGATATATTGCGATAACAGGCAGATGTGATTACGAAACTCGAATCAAAATGTCCGAGTCGAAGACGAGGACATTAATTGATTCGAGTCAAGTAATCACATCTCTCTGTTTATCCTCACTGTATCAAGCAAAATGTTGCTCAATATAATGTATGTACCCAGTCCAACACAAAACTTTACCAGAGTCCTTCCGATTACCGCCATTGGTGCTGAAGTGGGTCAATTTCGCTATATTTGGATATAAACTTCCCAGCTTGACACTACTAACCAAAATGTACTCAGCGCAAATCCATCAAGGCGAACATCTACACAGTGCAAATGTGTTCCTCTGATTTTCCAGCTATTATTAAAACTAAATAAACTCAGCGTGAATCTTCACAACATGATTCCACCCAGCATAAATCGACAAAGGCTTGAATTTACTCAAATAAAAAATATCTAAATGGAATAGCGACAGCACACACTCACACTGGGTAGATTTACGCCCAGATTCATTCAGGCTGTGTAGACCGTCCCTGGATATTTTCACTTTTTTTAGATTTGCTATAAAATATACCGAAACTTACCCATTGAGCGCCACTGATAGTGGCACTGTGTGTACTACACGTGCTAGAACAATCACGTCACCACAAACCTCTTTAACGTCACAATCTAGGACCCGCATAGTCTGGAGTTCACGTCAGTTCTTTCTGAAATGTTGTAAAAAATATAACAAAAAAGGTGATATGACGTAAAGTTTACATCATGGACTGAAGGGAACTTTACCGTCCAACACCAATTTAATGTATGCTTCAAACATACAGGACCCAGCAAATCTGACACTTCTGAACATGTTTCATCGTGCAAACTCCCTCTCGCAGGCCTCCGTTGTTGGAGAAAACAAGCGGATAAGTTGCCTTAGTGACCACAGACATTAAAAACTATGTCTATTTATGAACCTGGGTGTGATACTTCCGATGTGTGTTTGTCCAAAAGGTGACCCTGTTGAGTGCCACGTTTTGGACCGTCGACTAACTCGGCACAGAGGTTTCGTTTGACTGTGTAGACATCAGTGCTTTCTATAACTGTGCGTGTTGTTGAGTGAAGTCTACTTGTAATTTGAACACAGATAATGGCGGGAAATGCCGGCAGGTTTGTTTATTTAGTCCTTTTCTAAGGTCACAATCACTAGCGGACATCAGTGTCGTCAATCTCAATAATGTGGCGATTCGATTCGTGTGTTTGCTGCTGTCTATTCACCGTTTATGTGTGTGTATGGGAAAAAAAAGTTCGAAGGTGCGTACACACTAAGAAGTATTTCATTACTAGTGAGCATAAGGAGCTTGCTAATGTGACAGTATGAGCATGTTATAGCGTTAATGCATTGCGGGCAGGCAAACATCAAGATTGAGTCTTTCTGGTCTGCAATGTATTATGGGAAGGAAAGCATATCGAGCAAACTCGTGCATATTAATTTGCTTGTTATACAATAGATCAGTACATGTATCAAAGAAGGGGAAATTTCATGGAATGGGTACATAGTGATATAGTGTTATTATTAGAGTCCGAAATAGCTCAGGCGGTTAAGCGTCGGAGCAAGAGATCGAAGGGAATCGCCTGGTCGTAGGTTCGAGACCCCGTCCCGGCCCCGGTAGATGGACTCGCAATCCAGGGAAAAAAGACGGGCTTGTTCCATAGCATGTCCGTTGAAAGGTCCTGGTAATCAAAATAGCACAGTTGCAGTGCGCATGAATTGATCAGTGTTCAGGTCGTACTCCATAGGCAATAGATTTCCCTGTCCCCCACAGCCCGCCCGTCAGGGCTGTCCATTATCACTTCGGTGCCGTGTACGTTAAACCCGGAACTAACCAACCTAGTATTAGCACGTGTTACGATTGTGGTTGTGTTGGCCTGTGAGAGCATGCATGTGTTAATCGTAGGAAACGATCCGATATTTATTTGAGCTTTCTTGGTTACGTATCACGTACCTTTTCAGTGAGATTCTTTAGTGTTCGTGCATGATAGCGGATTTGGCTTTGTTATGTTACGCTAATTTTAGTCCGGAAGCTTCTAGCAAAGTCGTACGGAGAAGAGCGGTCGATTCTTGTTTTGCGTAGATTAGCTGAGTTTGAACCAGAACGTTCGAGAAAAATCGCACTGTCGAGTGACCTTAGATGTGACGTCGAAGTGTAAGCAACAGTTCGCTACACTGTAATAATTTTAGTCATAGTTGTTTACTGTGCGTGTGAATATAGCAGCCGTTCTTTGTGTTTTGTGAAAGATTGTGAATCTTCCAGAAAGTGTAGGCAAGGTCGCGAAACGATCTGCCATACTATTATTGACATCTTTACATAATTATTAGGATTTGGGGCTGAAATGAGCAGCCGAATTTTTGTAGACTATTTTAGTTTATTCCAGAATGTTCTTCTTTTATTCATATTTATGATTTCAGTTACCTGTTCCGTTCTGATTGGTTGCGTTAAGTAAATTCTGTTTATTAATCTAGAAAGTTGCTCTACTATATAAAAAGGGTGCTAGGAAACGCGGATGTAGATTGTCTTGCATTTGTCAGTTGTAGAGACACGCAGTTTATCGTAGGTACGTGGCCCGTATAGGGTGTACATTGTGTGAGACGCTGCGTATGAGAAACTTTGTGTTGCAGTGTGGACATTTGCAGAAGAGACTTTGTATCAGCATTTGTGCATTTGGAAGTGTATTTGTGTGGAGATCGCATCGCTGAATTAAAATATTGTTGGAACTGTTACTCCAGTATTGTCTACATCCTTAAGCCACGTGTGACGGATTGCAGCTGAATGCAGTTTATTTAAAAAGAACCTTACGTGCGTGCGTCTGGTGTGTTTATCATACTACGACTACGATTCAACCACGTAACAGCACGCATGACTCTGTAATCGGGGAGATCCAGCTGAACGGTACATACAGTCCTTACTATAGAGGGGAGCAACCTTCTGTCTTTCCTTACTACACACTGGCTCAACCTACTGTCTTTGGCCTGAATTTGATGTAGGAATAAACCTGTAGTTTGGCACTTACCTCAAACTATCATAGCCGATTGATCGTCTACAGCTGGTAGGCAGTGTGTAAGCCATTCAGTAAACGCAGATGGTGTTTCTGAAATCTTGGTTATGATTCAACACTTGACAGCTCAGCCGTCCAAGGAAATTGTTCTCAACAGGAGGCATAGATCCGCATGAGCCCCCGCGGTCGCGGGGGCT
>BTPG01000001.1:264718032-264725532 GCA_036245525.1 Semisulcospira habei
AAAGCTGGTAACATATGTACCCATGATCGGAGGCAGGGGCGGATCTGGGGAGTGAGGGGGGGGGATCCTAGGGGTTCTGTTCTAAAACGACTCAAAATTGTTTACAATGCTTTAACAAAGTCCGTTTTTGGTGTGTTTGAACCCCCCACCCCTCCATATTTGCACACACACACACACGCTACCCTCCCCCCTCCTCCCCTCCCGCTGTTGTTTGATATCACGCCTTCCGCAGGCACCCCCCCTCCCCCCCCCACACACACACACCCCTCACCCACCCACCCCACCCCCGAAGTTCGATCTTTCGGCCACTGGGAGAAGGTCTAGCATCGGGAAGGCCTTTTGTGTCAGGTTGAAGGTCCTAAACAATACTTTGCCCCCCCCCCCCTCCTCCCTCCCCCCCCCCCCCCCCGCCTACGAGGTAACTGATTTGCCCTTGGAGGGTATTATGTATCTGTGAGACAAACCTGTCGTCAGCGTACTGTGCACAAGACATTGCTCCTACAATTACCATCTCTCTGGCCGAGCTGCGGATGAATCACACAGTTTCGCATATGCAAGAGAATCTTTTGACAGCTGTTTGCAAATTAAGAAAGACCAAATAAGAACGAAGTGTTGCTGTCTTATAATATTTTTATGTGATCCAAGGATAAATGACAATATACATGTTTTTGCTTGCTTCGTGCGGGACTAGCTTGAAACTGCGTTTTATGGTCTTGCTGTCCAAATGCGCAAAAGGCCATCGGGCCGATGTCGGCCTTATGGCCTTTGCGCACTGGGGTGTTTCGCCTGCGAGCGGCAGCATTCCCTGTTACACGAAATCTCCAGCCCACGACAAATGCAGTGCCCATACAGTATATCAAGTACCAGGAACAAAGTTCGTGTCCCGGTCTTTTGCACTTCATCGCGCAGAAGTCGGTCACAGTGCGCCCCCACACGACTGTATAGTAAAACAAGACTGTGCGCTGGCCTCCTGCGGCCCACTTCGGCTCGATAACCTTTTGCTTACAGGGTTGTATTTTTCATGGACTATCGACTGGTTCTCGCCTACTGTACTTGCTGTGACTTAATTCCCTGTACAGGAGCCCAATGCAGCTGAACTTGCGCACGATGTTATTATGGGATTTTTGTTTTGTTTGGGGAGCTTCATTAACTGTGCACAGACACTGAACTGTACACGACTTCGTTTAGAGGGTAATGTGTTACACTTGCAAGCATCAAAACGCCAAGTTGTTTTCTGTTAAGTGGGTTTTTATGTTTGCTAAGAGCGTGTAATAAATTGGCCTCGTCACAAACACTCCGTGCAATCTGCCTGTCAATGCAGTGTAAGCACACATATCGATCTGTGGAGATCTTCCTGGTTACTGTGTTTCGGTACGAAAGCTAAGACGACTGACAGCGTTTTATGAGTCTACAGCGAAACGAGCACATGAAAATGTACGTATGTTTTGGACAGATTCTTTCTCCAGTAGTGTTGACCGTACCCTAATCCACGAGGTAAAATCATACCAATAGCGTAGGAAGATATTTTTTTCCGGCACTGGCGGGGAGGGAGAGAGAGGGAACACGAGCAGGATGTGTGTGTGTGTGTGTGTGTGTGTGTGTGTGTGTGTGTGTGTGTGTGTGTGTGTGTGTGTGTGTGTGTGTGTGTGTGTGTGTGTGTGTGCGTATGTGTGTGTGTGTGTGTGTGTGTGTGTGTGTGTGTGTGTGTGTGTGTGTGTGTGTCTGTGTGTGTTTTCCTAAGCTAAACTCAAGCAAGGCCGAGGGGAATGGGTAAAGGGAGTGCCTATCAGACAATGTTAAAAACTAGTGCGCGTGACCAGTTAGAAGGCTTTTCATGCATTGATACTTACACTGTTACATTCACAGTGAGTTCTCTACTTGATATCTTTCAGCTGACCAGGCATCATTACTGTAGACATTCGTTTGGTAGATGAAAACTGACTAAAAGTATGGCCACACCGAACGACTCCGCCGGAACAGGAGGCGATCAAGCCTGTAGGATGTTAACAATAAAAGAGAGGATAGAACAGCTTGAGATTGCATGGGAAGCTGTCAGAAACAAAAGCAATGCTTCCTCCATTAATGTGTTGAACCCGCATGAAAATCGAGAACCAGCCCCTCGACACAGAGTAGACGATCCACACTTGGGAGGGGCGACTGAACTAACATTACAAGAACATATCGGACATTCGAAAAACACAGATATGGCCACGCCAGGCTTTACTCAGCGCGCAAAGGCCATCGGGCCGACGTCGGCCGTCGTTGACCAGCTCGCGGCTGTGCGCGGACCAACGGCGGCCGACATCGGCCCAATTGCCTCTTGCGCACTGGGGGATGGCCATGATACGGCACGACTGGAGGGCCGAGAATCTGACCTTGACAAGCAACAAAGCACACCACCTGAATCATCATCGGCAGTCAGTGAACTGTATCCTTGCTCTAACCAACCGAGTCCGTCGAACATGAGGCACGGGTCGCAGCAAGATCTGACCCTTACGGACATACGGGAGGACCGAGCCTTCTCGAGCGACAAATCACAGCAGAACGTGGTTGCTTCTGAAAAAATTGATACAAAACACATAACGTTCTGTACACCACGACCGTGTAAAATGGTGATAAACAAATACGAGCTGCAGTTCATGAAACAAGGCAACATAGACAACCTGCGTGAGGAACTGAAAACTAAACATGCCTGTCTCCTCTTTCTTTCGAACGGGCTTCAGATTGACTGCACGCTTACGGGAGAAACACGTGACGCCGAAGAATTGGCAAATACATGGACAGAGGACGTGACAGCAATCGCTTTTAGACATGTGAGCAACATTAAACATCAGATAATACAAACAGTTGGAGATTATGCCTGGACGCAGGTAGAAGATTTTGTAGCCAATGCGCAGTTCGAATCATCTGAGCTGGTACTAATCAAAGTACAAGACAAACGTACCTATGTTGCCGTTGGGAACAAGGATGTTGTGGAGAAAGTTTCCCAGAGAATCCGAGATATCGCATGTGCAGCAGACGACAATCATGCACATGTGCAAACTGCAGTACAAGAAACTGAGAGCATCATTACTCTTGAGCCTCACCTGCTTCTTCTCTTGCAACTCACGGATTTTAAGGAGGACATGGAGACGTGTTTCCCTGACCTGACAGTCAACATAGCTCACAAAAGAAAGGAGGTCATTTTTAAGGGAAGCGCTAGCGACGTGCAGGCCGCCCAGACCCGGATGAAGGAACGTATTGACAAAGTGCGATCCGCCGAGATCCCCATGTCCCAGGCACAGATCACTCTGCTGAGCAAGCCGGAGACACGCAAGATGGTGATACAGAAATTAAGAGCGGACTCCATCGTTGGTGTGTGGCAGGAAGTGACTGGTCGAGGACAAACGACACTTGGATTATACGCCTTATCGGATCTGGACGTCACACGAGCTTGTGACGTCACGCAAAACTACGTTGTAGAACGTGAATGCGTCATTCCGTCTGCTGACTCTGAGGTGACACAATCCAAACAACTGCACAGCTTTCTGCAGACACTGAAGACCGCTAATGAAGGGAAAGTGGAATTCACCACCCCACAAGGGGGCAGAAAGATCGTAGTCACCTCAACCGTGGACATTGTTGATAAAATGGTAACTGAAGTAACAGAATTTGTACGGAAAAAGTCGCGCGTCTCAGTTACAATCCCTGTAAGCAAAGACATCCTAAAATTTCTCATACAATTTCGCAAGAAGAAATTACACACAATTGAAAAGGATCTCAAGGAACATTCCGTGAAAATTGCGCTCGAGTCGAAAGGTATACGAGTTAAAGGCACTAAAGAAGGATTCTGGTTAGCTTGCAAGAAACTTCAGATTATTATTGGAAAGATCTTTAAGTGCCAATATACGCTGAGAGATGAGCTTGAGATCAAGTTCCTCAACACAGATCAATGCAAGATGGAGTTGTTGTCCCTGCAGAAAAGTAAACACTGTGTGCTGTCTCTCGACCCTCACTTACCAGTAGGACAGGTAAGTGACCTGTTTGGATTTATCTGCTGGTTTCAGTTTGGTGTTCCTGTAAATATTATGAACTCACTCAGCCCCGACACACCACAGCAAGACATGGATCGAGCATGATAGTTCAAGTCTGGTGCCAGAATAGCTTGGCGCCCATATGCGCCAAGCTATTCTGGCACCACCATATTAACTGTCATGCTCCTTCTGTATCTAGAAATGTAATAATGTCCTTCTGCGGACAACTTGAACATTTTTGGATTTCGGTCCTGGGCTAGAATGTGTCACAGGGACACCAAAGTCAACACAGCATAGCAAAGTATTTTGTGTTCGAACACCACGTTATGAGAGAGCACAAAGACGTTTTAAAATCGGAGCAGGTGCTTGTCCACGACAAGGTGTTGAAAAAAAAACTTGTGGCCACAATCCCGCCACTAGGACACAGTACAAAATTATGCTCATCACTTCACAAAGCTCCAAAGAAGAATGTCTATAAAAAAATTGATGTCCGCGTCAGATATTTGTTGTTTTCATTTCCCATATCGTGTGCAGCAATTTGAAATTATAATATTCCGTTCATTAATGAAATAAGGTGACAGCTTGTACGCTCGGATCGACCAAGACACGACATTAAATTCGTGTATACTGACTCGTCTCACGTTCAGACGGTGTCAATTGATTGAAATAAATACAGGCACAAAAATAGTTTTAGTAGGTAAGCAAACCAAAAAAGCAACCCTCTCCTCCTTCCCCCTACCCCCCCCCCCAACCCCCCAGCCCCTCCCCGCTCACTGCCCTTATATTTTTAACGTGCGACAAATCAGGGCGTCTGAAATGGACGTTTGCACGGTGTCTCCCACTTCCTCTTTTACTCATGGTCATTGCCTTCATGTATCCCAGTCTTGTACTCTGAGTATGGGAGTTCCCCAGTGATGCGTTATGCCCCCCTTGTTTTACGCCCACCCCAATGCGCATAAGGCCATTAGGCCGACGTCGGCCTGATGGCCTTTGCGCACTGGGATTTTACAGTCAGTCATTTTTCTGCCAGAAGTCGCCAAAATGCACCACCGGAAGTGAAGCCGGCGCCTCTAGTAATGAGTGTCAAAAGCCATCGTCTGTCATTTCTGTTTCCATTGTCCAGGGAAACATCGCCGAGCAGCAGGTAAGTATACCTTTCAACAGACTAATGACGTAGTTAGGAACAAAACGTGTTGGGTGCCCAAACCATCATTCCTTGCTTAAGCTGCGTTCCGACTGCTATGTTAGCGGAAGCAAACCTTACTTCATTTCCTTACATTTGTCAGAATAGATTGTAAAGAAACGGGTGCAATGATTTCAGTTTTTGTTTCCCCCTGCAGATCTCTTATGTATTGTTTATTTGATATAGGTTTTGTAAAACATAGTGCATATTGTGCCTTGCGAAAATACGTATTTTTCAGTTTGATCCGATTTGGTAAAAACAAATAACAACAACAAAATAATCTCGATGAAGACACTCTATATCATTTTGTCAAGTTTTCTGGTTCAGTTTATCTTTCTTTGCCTGGTTGTGCTGAGTAGTTGCGTTTGTGTGTGTGTGTGTGTGTGTGTGTGTGTGTGTGTGTGTGTGTGTGTGTGTGTGTGTGTGTGTGTGTGTGTGTGTGTGTGTGTGTGTGTGTGTGTGTGTCTATATACTATATTTTCATTTTGCTTATTTTCATACAATATTTTGTGCCAAAAGGTAGATATGTTAGTGAGCTCTGCACCCAAGATACTTTCCACGATACTTTCCACGAATCTTGGGGACGTACTGACATCCCTGCTAAAGGCAGGTGGAGACGGGCTAAAACAGGAACTCGTCGCAAAACATCCAGGTAAACTCGAGCCTGGTAAAGTCTTCTACACCAGCGGACACCGGCTTCCCTGTCAGATGGTCTGTCATATGATTCTCCCGGCGTATGGATCGGGGGCGGAACAGGTTTGTCTCCTTTCAAATTGTATGCGTTGAAGCGCTTCCGTGAGAGAATTAAATTATATGGCTTTGCGTATATCTACTGGCCTCCATTGTAAGATATAAAACAAGATGAGGATTTCATCCCAAAGTCTACCGTATTGTTTGGAGCTCACATGCATTTTTCTCTTAGGAACATTCAGAGTTCATGTTCATATTTTTAAGCTTATCATTCTGATCCATTTCCCTCCTCTTCAACCCAACCTCGCAAAACACACCGGCGCACACAAATAAAGACGGACACATGGCGCTTCCCGCCATTAGTACGCTCTATGGGCTGATATAGCGACAAAAAATCTGAAAAGAAAGAATAGCGCGAGCAACAAAATGACGTCACATAAGCGTCACATCATGGCATCGCTAGTCCCACGGCGCCGCGTACACAGTGACACAGTTTCCCGGCATTAGTAAGCTCTGTGGGCTGGACTAGTGACAGGAATTCTGAAAAAAAAGAATAGCACGAGCAGCAAAATGACGCCACTATAAGATTAACGTCATGGCATCGCTAGTCTCACGACGCCGTGTACACAGTGACGAAATTGATGTTTCACGTCACTCATCTGAAAGGTACGCAGCCTCTTCCAGGGCTGGCTGTTTTCTTCCACACAGCCTTTTTCTTTCAGGGCTGACTGTCTAATGGGAGTATATAGTGGATCCAAAACTTGCAAAAATGAATTGATTATTGTTCAAAACGTTGAAGATGTACAAAGCTGGATAACAAACGCATCCAATGTCATTCTCCAAACTAGAAATATCCAAACTCTCAAGTAAATGTGACAAAAAGTACGGACTCTGATCTGGATCAACCGACTTTCTATAAATGGTGTTTTACATCTTCAATGAGACATCTCGTTACAACATGCTCGGAGGCTGTCTTAGCAACTCCTAAAATAACGTATTTCGCCAAGTTTCAAGCTTGTACGTACAGCAATATCTGAGATTCTCTTGTCTACATACATACGCGCGCACACACACACACACACACAACACACACACACACACACACAAACACACACACACACACACACACACACACACACACACACACACACACACACACACACACACACACACACACACGCACACACGCACATTACGGGCCCACACTTTTCGAACAATAGAGACGGGATTATTTACGTTCGCATTTGATGATCAAATCCCCAATGCGGATAAGGCCATCCGGACTTCGTGTTGTGCAAACGAAGGCAGACAGGCACTGTAATCCGAGTCTGCACGAATTTTTGCCTCATGGAATAAGGAAAATCTCCAACCATTTCGGCTCACCAGGGTACTAACCCCAGGACGTTCGCGCTGCTATTTGGCAGTGCTACTGCTCAGCCGTGTTCAAATAAGTGTGCAACAAGATGAGGATTTCATCCCAAAGTATACCGTATTGTTAAGTCCCTTCTATTTATAGAAGGGACTTTATAGAGCGGGTCGCGGTGGGCCGAATTCAGTTTGGAGAAAGACATAGAATGAGTTCGTTAGCCAGCTTTGTATCCTTTCAACTCCTTT
>BTPG01000001.1:264730532-264788032 GCA_036245525.1 Semisulcospira habei
AGGAAGCATACGACTGCTGCTTTATGTAATCCAGACCAAAAAGGTGACTGCCAAGCGTGTGAAATGCAAAGAAGTACCCAACGGAGAAAGAAACACGCTTAGAAAAATCGGTACAACACAATTTATTAATATTTCGGGTAAATACCCTTTGTCAAAATAGACAAACAAACAGAGACATTAGCCGCTACTTATCTTCAGATGCAGAAGGAATGTGGCAACTGAAGGTGATGTAAAAAGAAAAAGAAAAGAAAAGGAAAGGAAGAACAAAAGTAAAAATGACGTCAAAGAAAAAAATCGTAAGAGAAAGACTCCGAGAGAAACTAAACACGAGAGACAAGAGTGTGTGTAAGCGCGCGCAGGAGCGAGCAAATGTAAATGCGCGTGTGTGAGGCCGGGGAGAGAGAGAGAGAAGAGACAGCGAGAGAGAGAGAGAGAGGGGGGGAGAGAGAAAGAGAGAGAGAGAGAGAGAGAGAGAGAGAGAGAGAGAGAGAGAGAGAGAGAGAGAGAGAGAGAGAGAGAGAGAGAGAGAGAGAGAGAGAGAGAGAGAACGAACGGGGAGTACCCTTGGGCACGAAGTAGGCTGAGTGTCTAATACACAAAGCCAGCTAAACACCAACCCGAAGGCAAACCTTATATCACCATCGAGTTGAGGACTACCTCGGGGAAAAACGGGAGGACCCCGGGAAAAAAAAAACCAGCATTTAGCATGGTACACAACAAGGAATATCGATGAAACAAAGCAAATAATCAAATTCAGTAAGAGAATAATGGTATAAGAGGAGAGTAGGTAGTTGTGAAACCATCTTCAAGGGTAACTCCAAACAAAAACAAAACAAAAAAAAAAAAAAACCGGGTGTGGGGGGAGAGAAAGACAAAAGGGGCGGGGGAAGGGGAGGGGGAAAGGGAAGAGAGAGAAAGGGGGAAGAGAGAAAGAGAGAGAGAGAGAGAGAGAGAGAGAGAGAGAGAGAGAGAGAGAGAGAGAGAGAGAGAGAGAGAGAGAGAGAGAGAGAGAAACAAAAAGGGAGGGGGGGGGAAGGCAAACAAACAGAGCCACCAGCCCCACCCAACAGGCACCCTCCAGCCCACGGACGAACGCACAGGCATGCGAACAAGACGACCACATACATCCCCAAGGGAATGCACATGATCGCCCCCCACACCCGCGCATAAATCCAAGGACCGGCGATCAGGCGCCCGACAGGGAAGGGCAAGGGATCCAACTTAACGTAAGGCCAGCGCTGAAAAAGTCCCCATGGGAGGCACAAAGTACATATCAATCAGCGCCAGCCGCACCTATCTGGTTAGTGAGTAGTCATACAGAAGCGACTCGGTAAGGTAAATGACAGTTAGCAGAAGACACAGGTAAGGTCCAAAAAGTTAATCTTTCATATTCATCCCGAGTGGCGCCACAGTGCCCAGTTTATTAATCAAAAATTTTTCTCGGTCTTTCCTGGCCCAGACATTACTGGCTTGCATAAGCCAGAGGCCTTTAACACGAATGTCCGAGACGGAGTGATCGGCCTGGTTGAAATGTCGCCCGACCGGTCTATTGTAATGGTACTTGACCGACTGAAGATGTTCTTTAAAACGGTCGTTGATGGTTCTTTCCGTCTCTCCAACATAGAGTTGGCCGCATTTCACACAGGAGATGACATAAATCACGTTGGTAGTTTGACATGTGAAGTATCTGTCTATGTTGAATTTGTAGCGTGGACCATTCACCACTGTAGAAGGGCAAATAAAAGGACATGTCTTGCAATTTGGAACATTGCACGGTGTGGAGCCGGAGGGTCTGGTGGTAGAACGAGGCTTAAGAGTAGAGCGAACAAGCATGTCTCGTAAATTAATATCCCTCTTGAAAGCCACCAACGGAGGTTCAGAAAAGATAGCAGCGGACTCTTTACTGGATGACAAAAGACCCCAGTTAGAAAGAAGTATTTTACGAACCGGATTGGTGTGCGGATGGTAAACCATGGTTACGATGGGCCTGTCACTCTCAGCGGTAGGCTTAGTCTGCAGTATACTCGCGCGACTAAGTTTTTGTACTGTTTGGAGAGAACCTTGAACAACAGTATGTGGGTAATGTCTGTCGATGAAAAATCCAGCCATTTCTTTGGATTGAACATCAAAATCTGATTTTTCGGAACAGATTCTTTTAAGCCGAAGAAACTGAGAAAATGGGATGCTATTCTTACATTTGGGGTAGTGCGAAGAGCGGTAGTCGAGGTATGAATGTGAATCGGTAGGCTTGTAATGTATTGAAGTTTTCAACATTCCGCAGTTAATACTGATGCTCATGTCCAGAAAGTCGACTGAAGTAGCTGATATATTGTATGTGAACTTGATGGATGGGTGGAAATCCTGCACGAAGTGAATGAAGTCTAAAAGTGCAGCGTGGGTCATGTGTGTAGCTCCGATACCATCATCGATGTAGCGTTTATACATCTCAGGGACAGGCCCGGTGTATGTCTGAAGTATTTGGTTCTCAAGGAAACCCATGAAGAGGCAGGCATAGCTGGGTCCCATTTTAGTGCCCATCGCTACGCCGTCGTTGTATGGGACAGAGATCTGTACATCAAAGAGGCTTACAGACAGTTAGAGAACCCAGAACACTACCAACACCTTGACGAATGCTCCCTCCAAGCTGATCAAAAGCGCATCTCCAAGACAGTCAAAGAGATGATTCTTCAAGGAGAGCTTCCTTCAACAGCTAATCTCCTCATGAAAAAGCGGCCCAAGCAACCTAACTTTTACCTTCTCCCAAAAATTCACAAACTCAACAATCCCGGCCGCCCCATAGTGTCAGCTTGCAGCTGTCCCACAGAACACATCTCCGAATACCTGGACATCATCTTCCAACCCTTTGTCCAGTCTCTACCTACCTACATTAAAGACACCAACCATGCTCTAGAGATCATAGACCAAGTCAACCAGAAACAACTTTTCAAACCTGAACTGTTGTTTACACTTGATGTCACTTCACTATATACTGTCATACCGCACAATGACGGCCTCAATGCACTTTCGTACTTCCTCAACCAAAGAAGTCATAAACAACCTCCTACTCATACTCTTATACGTCTGGCTGAATTGGTTCTCTCTCTTAACAGTTTCTCCTTTGATGGCGTCACCTTCGCTCAGTGCAGTGGCGTAGCGATGGGCACTAAAATGGGACCCAGCTATGCCTGCCTCTTCATGGGTTTCCTTGAGAACCAAATACTTCAGACATACATCGGGCCTGTCCCTGAGATGTATAAACGCTACATCGATGATGGTATCGGAGCTACACACATGACCCACGCTGCACTTTTAGACTTCATTCACTTCGTGCAGGATTTCCACCCATCCATCAAGTTCACATACAATATATCAGCTACTTCAGTCGACTTTCTGGACATGAGCATCAGTATTGACTGCGGAATGTTGAAAACTTCAATACATTACAAGCCTACCGATTCACATTCATACCTCGACTACCGCTCTTCGCACAACCCCAAATGTAAGAATAGCATCCCATTTTCTCAGTTTCTTCGGCTTAAAAGAATCTGTTCCGAAAAATCAGATTTTGATGTTCAATCCAAAGAAATGGCTGGATTTTTCATCGACAGACATTACCCACATACTGTTGTTCAAGGTTCTCTCCAAACAGTACAAAAACTTAGTCGCGCGAGTATACTGCAGACTAAGCCTACCGCTGAGAGTGACAGGCCCATCGTAACCATGGTTTACCATCCGCACACCAATCCGGTTCGTAAAATACTTCTTTCTAACTGGGGTCTTTTGTCATCCAGTAAAGAGTCCGCTGCTATCTTTTCTGAACCTCCGTTGGTGGCTTTCAAGAGGGATATTAATTTACGAGACATGCTTGTTCGCTCTACTCTTAAGCCTCGTTCTACCACCAGACCCTCCGGCTCCACACCGTGCAATGTTCCAAATTGCAAGACATGTCCTTTTATTTGCCCTTCTACAGTGGTGAATGGTCCACGCTACAAATTCAACATAGACAGATACTTCACATGTCAAACTACCAACGTGATTTATGTCATCTCCTGTGTGAAATGCGGCCAACTCTATGTTGGAGAGACGGAAAGAACCATCAACGACCGTTTTAAAGAACATCTTCAGTCGGTCAAGTACCATTACAATAGACCGGTCGGACGACATTTCAACCAGGCCGATCACTCCGTCTCGGACATTCGTGTTAAAGGCCTCTGGCTTATGCAAGCCAGTAATGTCTGGGCCAGGAAAGACCGAGAAAAATTTTTGATTAATAAACTGGGCACTGTGGCGCCACTCGGGATGAATATGAAAGATTAACTTTTTGGACCTTACCTGTGTCTTCTGCTAACTGTCATTTACCTTACCGAGTCGCTTCTGTATGACTACTCACTAACCAGATAGGTGCGGCTGGCGCTGATTGATATGTACTTTGTGCCTCCCATGGGGACTTTTTCAGCGCTGGCCTTACGTTAAGTTGGATCCCTTGCCCTTCCCTGTCGGGCGCCTGATCGCCGGTCCTTGGATTTATGCGCGGGTGTGGGGGGCGATCATGTGCATTCCCTTGGGGATGTATGTGGTCGTCTTGTTCGCATGCCTGTGCGTTCGTCCGTGGGCTGGAGGGTGCCTGTTGGGTGGGGCTGGTGGCTCTGTTTGTTTGCCTTCCCCCTCCCTCCCTTTTTGTTTTCTCTCTCTCTCTCTCTCTCTCTCTCTCTCTCTCTCTCTCTCTCTCTCTCTCTCTCTCTCTCTCTCTCTCTCTCTTCCCCCTTTCTCTCTCTCTTCCCTTTCCCCCTCCCCTTCCCCCGCCCCTTTTGTCTTTCTCTCCCCCCACACCCGGTTTTTTTTTTTTTTTTTTTTTTTTTGTTTTGTTTGGAGTTACCCTTGAAGATGGTTTCACAACTACCTACTCTCCTCTTATACCATTATTCTCTTACTGAATTTGATTATTTGCTTTGTTTCATCGATATTCCTTGTTGTGTACCATGCTAAATGCTGGGTTTTTTTTTCCCGGGGTCCTCCCGTTTTTCCCCGAGGTAGTCCTCAACTCGATGGTGATATAAGGTTTGCCTTCGGGTTGGTGTTTAGCTGGCTTTGTGTATTAGACACTCAGCCTACTTCGTGCCCAAGGGTACTCCCCGTTCGTTCTCTCTCTCTCTCTCTCTCTCTCTCTCTCTCTCTCTCTCTCTCTCTCTCTCTCTCTCTCTCTCTCTCTCTCTCTCTCTCTCTCTCTCTCTCTCTCTTTCTCTCTCCCCCCTCTCTCTCTCTCTCTCTCGCTGTCTCTTCTCTCTCTCTCTCCCCGGCCTCACACACGCGCATTTACATTTGCTCGCTCCTGCGCGCGCTTACACACACTCTTGTCTCTCGTGTTTAGTTTCTCTCGGAGTCTTTCTCTTACGATTTTTTTCTTTGACGTCATTTTTACTTTTGTTCTTCCTTTCCTTTTCTTTTCTTTTTCTTTTTACGTCACCTTCAGTTGCCACATTCCTTCTGCATCTGAAGATAAGTAGCGGCTAATGTCTCTGTTTGTTTGTCTATTTTGACAAAGGGTATTTACCCGAAATATTAATAAATTGTGTTGTACCGTTTTTTCTAAGCGTGTTTCTTTCTCCGTTGGGTACTTCTTTGCTGCTTTATGTAGAACTCTTGTTTCGTATGTCTTTGGAGGATCTACACTGGCTGGTTGTTTAATAGACATAAGCACTTCAGATGAGACATGAGCACTTCAGATGAGACATGAGCACTTCAGATGAGACATGAGCACTTCAGATGAGACTTTCAAAATCTTGATGTCTTTGTCCAAAGTGTCTGTCTGAATGGACATTTTGCAGAAATGCAGCGACATCTGTTTCGTTCTCTTTAAGTTTATTTCAGGGAATGTCATACAGTCCTGATACTTGATCTTGACAACTCAGAATGTCGGATTTCTTTCCAAGAAAGGGTCGGAGTATACCTGTGGTTCTCGTGCATGAAAAACGCACTCGTCTCCGTTTCCCTGCTCATTGCCACAATGTACAGCCTCGATAAAAGATCCACGTAACTCCTCAAGTGCAAGATCGTTTCACCTTCTTTGGTTTGGGCTGTGATCCAGAGGGCTTGAAAAGTCATAGGGAGTTTCTCTAGACTGGATCATGTACTGTCTGTTAATGCTGATATGTAGAAGCCATTGTATTGGATTTTTTCAGGTGTTTTGATACTGCGTGCTGTTTTCGCCACAGAGTCGGTCCGAACATCACCAGTATCCAAAGTTAGCAGTTCTGGAGTCGATCGTTTAGGACTGCAATTCCTTTTATGGTCTGCGCCGGATATAATTCTTGCTGTCTAAATTGTATCTGAGGTGACAGGCTTTCTTCGTCGTGAGAGAGTGCATACTTCATGGAAACGTTTTTGAATTTGTTTAGCTGTCTTGCTTGGTCTGGTCCCGCCAGCATTTTGGCGAGACGCTGATGGGTTCTCAATTAGTCTGAGGGCACTTCCGGCACCTTTGAACATGTCATTGGATTGATCGTGGCACTGGTCCCGCGCCAGGAACAAAACCAGTGGGTTGTTTTAGAAGCAGTCCGACGACCATGATGCAGAACGCTTCCAAGATTGTTTGTGTATAGTTTTCGTGTCCAAAGTTTTTGTGTTCTTAACTTGTTAATAATGTTTGACGTCAGGTATAGACTTCTTTTTGTCACAAGTAATAGAACACATTACCAGTGGCGGCATCTTCCGAAATACTACAGTGTACGGTGATCTGAAGGAAATTTGTGGCAGAAACAGTTTAGAGTATTGTTTTCTCGTGAGTTGCCGGAACGGTATCAGCGATAATTATCGGGATTGTTGTCATCTGAAGCACATTTGTAATTTTGAGGCCAGAGACATAAACACGCCGAGGTGTAAGTCCGCCTTGAAGGCTGTTTCGGTCACATTTCAGCACACACAAATACTAAATAGAAGGAGGCACATGGTATTAACTGTTAAGGCAATAAGGCTCTCGTGGATTACAGAAAACAATGTTCACCTTCAGTTGCCACATTCTTTCTGCGAATGAAGATAAGTAGCGGCTAATCTCTCTGTTTGTTTGTTTATCTATTTTGACAAAGGGTATTTACCCGAAATATTAATAAATTGTGTTGTACCCTTCTTTTCTAAGCGTGTTTCTTTTTCCGTTGGGTACTTCTTTGCATTTTACACGCTTGGCAGTCACCTTTTTGGTCTGGAATGTTCACCTTGTACGTTATTTGAGAATGCTATGTGAACTTCGCATTCAGTGCTCCACCAATGACAGACCTATCATTTTTAGCCTTCCACTGAACACCTACTACATAAAGCAGTAGGGACTACCCCCAGGCGCACCGCCATCCGCTGGAGAATATCCAGTCCTCCCATCCCCGAGGGGGGGGGGGATGCTTGAAAATATGTTTGGGAATATTTTCTAGCATCCCCCTCGGCTGGGCGCCTGGGGGTAGTCCCTACTGCTTTATGTAGTAGGTGTTTAGTTGAAGGCTCAAAATGATAGGTCTGTCATTCCTTCTCTCCCACTACCCTCTCTTTCTAGAACTAGTGAGCGATGCAGTCACAAAAAGGACAGCTGATGTCCTGATGACACAATGCAAGCTTACCAGCCTGGAATGCCATGGTATTAGCACAGCATTCTCAGAACTGAATGAAAATTTACGTCCCTTGGAGCAAATCTGAGTGCATTTTTTAGATTTAGGTGAGGCCTTTGTTAAAAGTAAAGAATATATATATATATATATATATATATATATATATATTATATATATATATATATATATATATATATATATATATATATATATATATATATATATATATATATATATATATATATATATATATGAAATCGTTACATTTTGACGGCAAGTTAAATAACTTATGTCAGATCCAATCACATTGTTGCACAGATCTTTCAGGAAGTTCTCAGACACGTGGAGAGCACTCAATCTGATGGTATGTTTTTCGTTGTTTTTATGTGCGCGCGCGCGTGCGCGCGCGCGCGTGTGTGTGTGTGTGTGTGTGTGTGTGTGTGTGTGTGTGTGTGTGTGTGTGTGTGCGTGTGTGTGATAGTGTGTGTGTGTGTGTGTGTGTGTGTGTGTGTGTGTGTGTGTGTGTGTGTGTGTGTGTGTGTGTGTGTGTGTGTGTTTTCGTGCGTAAGTGAGTGCGTAAGTGTCTATTTTACTGTTTGGATATAGTGGTCGGGAGGGAAGACTAAAGGGGAATCATCTATGTCTTTCTGTAAAAATTTTACTTTTCTTTCGAGATACAGCGCAGTAGTCTATTGGGGTTTCTTGTGTTCTCACAAATCTGCTGTCAAACCTGAATCGGCAATTAATGGACAAACCTGTTCCACCTTTAAAAAAATACCTCCTTTCATAAAGTATGATAAAAATACTATACTACTGTCGCCAAGGATGACTTTGATCTTTAAACGCGTTCTTAACTGGCCGAACCTTTGATCGGCAAACCTACCTCGGAGAAGATCGGCGATCTTTTGGTTTGTTTCTTAATTGAACGAACTTAAGCATGTTCTTAATTAAACGAACTTTAGTTTGCGAACTCTGACAAACTACAGTTCACGATCTCGGACGAACCAGGTTGGTTCTTAATTGGACGATCTAAAGATACGGCGAACCTAGTTCGAAGTTGTTCACGAACCTCGGCAAACCATAGTTCGCTGTCGGAAAAGGTTCGCTGAACGTGTTGAGCAAACCAAGGCGAACCTTTTCTCTGATTGGTCAAAACTTTTACCCTATTCTGCGTTGGAGATAAGAAGACAGTCACTGATACAAACAAATATGGCGGACGGCCGATATTTCACTCGTGCGAAGAGCAAGACCTATTGATTTGTGGGAGGCGCAACGCTGTTTGTGGGGTCGCTACTGCAAGGAGTACAAAAACAAACATCGTTCAAATCGCGAAGCGGCATAGCGGCAGCCATTTTGAACAAGTTCGCAGACAGTAAGTACGCCGAATCAAGCACTTCAGTTAAGAAAGAGAACCATGGCAAACCTGGTTTGCTGAAGTTCGCCTAGGTTCGTTCAACCTCAATTAAGAAACAAACCAAAAGATCGCCGATCTTCTCCGATCTAGGTTTACCAATCAAAAGTTCGTCCAATTAAGAACAGCTCTTAGGCGAACTTGAGCAAACTAGGTTCGCTATTTCTTAATTGAAGTGCTTGCTTCGCGGAAGTAGGTCTACGACAGTATTCAAAATGGCTGCCGCAATGCCGCTTCGCTATTTCGAACAAAAATTGTTTTTTTACTCCTTGCAGGAGGGATCCCACAAACAGCGTTGCGCCTCCCACAAATAAAAAAATATGTCTTGATCTTCTAACAAAAGTGAAATATCGCCATGGTTGTTGGATCAGTGACTATCTTTTATCTCCAACCCAAGAAGAGGGTAAAAGTTTCGACCAATCAGCTTTGGATTGCTCGACATGGCATGCGATCTTTTTCCGACAGCGAACAATGGTTTGCTGAGTTTCGCGAACTACTTCGAACTAGTTCGCCGCATCTTTTCATCGTCCAATAAAGAACCAACCTGGTTTGCTCGAGATCGCGAACTCTAGATCGTCAGAGTTGGTGAACAAATGTACGGGTAGGTTTGTCCAATTAAGAACGGCCTTACACGTCTTTTCTGCATGGTGATCAATTTGAGGCGTCAATGTGTCAGACATCTAAGGTTCTTTATCGTGTTCCGCGATCATGCCTCACGTTCTGGGATTTTGCGACCGTCCGGCCCCGATCTGACTGTAAGTCCATTCAGAGTGTCAATGGAAGTCGGGAAATGTTCATCACTGAGCATATTGATCAAGATGGTTGTGATGAAACTCTATGCTCGTGCATAGTGTTCACACAGTAGGGTTAGTACGGTACGGTTTTTGTTAACGGTTTGTTTTGTGCCGATAGTCCGTGTGGCACTAGATCCACGTGAAACCTTTAAGGAACGTTTAACACGGAGTTTTTAGTGAGTTGTAGGCAGAGCTTAGTCTGGCGTAGCAGTAAATGCATTAGTACGGGCTTTCTTGTCAGAGTAAACAGATGTGTGTGAGATACCTAGCCCGTATTCCAAGACTCTGAAACCTAGAGTTCAGGTATGTTCTATATATGTATTATTGGCGGTTGCTTAGTTAAAGACGGTATGCGTTGGTAAGAGCAATTCGGTTGTATAGCGTTGTTGATTGGTTTGGTTCAGTTACTTTGGAATTTAGTGAGGTAACCGGTGTTTTCGTATACAGTTATTTACCGAGATAGATAACTAAAAGAATCTGAGGGGTGTATGTCTAAGTCGCTATGAAGGTAGTACGTGGTTGGTTAAGCATAGTCTTTTCCATTGTAGAGAATAGTGTATGGCGAGAGTGTTAGGTTATAGTCTGTTTCCAGGTAGTGACAGTTATGTGGGTGTTACGGAAGTAGTCGGGTTATGAAGCACGTGTGTGTGAATGAACGTGTGAATTATTTGTATCAGCCAGGCTACGTAATGTTTCTCATGTTATCCAATATGTGTGTGTGTTTAGCAAGTGTTACGATTTGAGTCCTTATTGTTGTTTAGAGTGCTTGTTGGAGAGAGAGAGAGAGACGGACGCCGAGACGTCAATCACCAGGACCTACTTACTTACTTACTTACGCCTGTCACCCCTACCCGGGTATAGGCCGTCGACGAGAGACCTCCAGCAACTCCTGTCCTGTGCTTCTCCTTCGATTCTACTCCAGGTGGTTCCCAGTCTCTTGATGTCTGCTTGGAGGTCTCGACGCCAGGAGTTTCTCGGCCTACCTCTTTTCCTTTTTCCCTGGGGGTTCCATGACAATGCCTGCCTAGTGATACTGGAAGCTGGCTTTCTCAGACTGTGACCGATCCATTTCCATCTTCTTCGCCCAATTTCATTCTCTGCTGTTATCTGCTCTGTTCTCTCCCAGAGTCTGACGTTGCTGATCTTCTCTGGCCAGTGGATTTTCAAAATTCTTCTAAGGCAACTGTTCATGAAGGTCTGTACTCTGTTGACTGTGGTTTTTGTCAATCTCCAAGTCTCTGCTCTATATAGGAGAACTGCTTTTACATTGGAGTTGAAAATCCGGACTTTGGTGTGTTTGTGACAGCTCTCTGGAACTCCACACTTTTTTCACCAGGACCTAACGTGAGGTCATATCTCCAGTTCTTCACTCAGGGAGTGAGCGATCGGGACCGAGACACCCGAGTCACAGCGAGAACTGCGCTACGGTACGAGTAACAAGGACGTCCGCGATACAAGAGACAGGACGACTCGAGGAGCGTACAACGAATGACTTGCACGCCTAGACGTGAAAGGACCAGCTTAACCAGACGAGAACACCAAGCAGGTTGGAATAGTGAGACACTAATACCTAGCCTGGCAGTAACATTGCCTCATCTGCAGCAGTCTCCAGCTCAAGCTTAGAGAGCTCCAGAACGAGTGGTGGTCCAGACTCGCACAGAGGACCCAGCTCTGCGCTGACAACGGTGACTACAGGGGCTTCTACGAAGCACTGAAAGCAGTGTATGGCCCTAGGCACCTGGTACAAAGTCCCCTGCGAAGCGCTGATGGACAGGCACTCCTCACAGATAATACCTCCATCTTGAACCGCTGGTCGGAATATTTTCAGGACCTCTTCGGCGCTGAGCGCACTGTTCAAGAAACAGTCATCCTCCAAATCCCACACCTTCCACTAAAGGTTGAATTGGACGAACCGCCCACCGCCGAAGAGACCCTCACAGCCATCCAGCAGCTGTGGCAAAGCAGCAGGCATTGACGGAATACCGCCAGAGATCTGGAAACATGGAGGCACAGCACTGCACAACAAGCTCCACGACCTCTTTCTCTGCTGCTGGGAAAAAGGAACACTACCAAAGGATCTCCGTGATGCAGTCATCATCACCCTGTACAAGAACAAAGGAGAGAAGTCTGCCTGCTCTAATTATCGTGGAATTGCCCTGCTGTCCATTGCCGGGAAAATTCTCGCAAGGTTGCTCCTGAAACGGCTGGTACCTGCCATCGCTGAAGACCACCTCCCAGAGGGCCAGTGTGGCTTCAGAGCCAACAGGAGTACCACCGACATGGTATTTGTGCTAAGACAGCTTCAGGAGAAGTGCCGCGAGCAGAACACAGGGCTGTACGTAACGTTTGTCGACCTAACAAAAGCGTTTGACACTGTGAGCAGGCAAGGTATGTGGCAGATCCTGGAGCGACTAGGTTGTCCCCCAAAGTTCCTCAACATGATCGTCCAGCTCCACGAGGACCAGCAAGGCCAGGTCAGACTAAACAGTGACCTCTCAGAACCATTCCCCATTCGCAACGGCGTGAAGCAAGGCTGCGTGCTGGCACCGACCCTCTTCACCATCTTCTTCAGCATGATGTTGAAGCAGGCCACAGTGGACCTCGACGATGACGACGCAGTGTACATCAGGTATCGTCTCGATGGCAGCCTGTTCAACCTCAGACAACTGCAGGCCCACACGAAAACCCTAGACCAACTGATTCGTGAGCTGCTCTTTGCTGATGACGCTGCCCTCGTTGCACACACAGAGAGAGCCTTGCAGCGCATTACGTCCTGCTTCGCAGATGCCGCCCAGCTCTTTGGACTTGAGGTCAGTCTGAAAAAGACAGAGGTCCTTCATCAGCCGGCACCCAAGGAAGAGCATCGCCCTCCCCACATCACCATCGGCGAGTCCGAACTGAAGTCTGTACACCAGTTTACCTACCTTGGCTGCATCATCACGTCAGACGCCAAGCTGGACAAGGAGCTGGACAACAGGCTGGCAAAAGCGAACAGTGCTTTCGGGCGACTATTCAAGCGGGTGTGGCACAATCGACAGCTGAAAAAAGGCACCAAGATCAGCGTGTACAGAGCTGTCGTCCTCACCACCCTGCTGTACGGTTCCGAGTCCTGGGCCCTCTACCGCAGCCAACTACGACTCCTCGAACGCTTTCACCAGCGCTGCCTGCGTACCATCCTCAGCATTCACTGGAGTGACTATGTCACCAACGTCGAGGTCCTTGAACAGGCGGAAACTGTGAGCATCGAGGCTTTGCTGCTGCGGACACAGCTTCGCTGGGCGGGGCACGTCTCCAGGATGGAGGATCATCGCCTACCTAAGATCACTCTGTTCGGCGAGCTCGCCACTGGACACCGAGACAGAGGGGCACCAAAGAAGAGATACAAAGACGGTCTCAAGAAGTCACTTAGTGCCTGCCAAATCGACCACCGCCAGTGGTCTTTGCTTGCTGCGGACCGTGACACCTGGCGCTCCACCATTCACATGGCAGCCGTCTCCTTTGAGGACTCTCGCAGAGCTAACCTTAAGGACAAGCGGCTCAGAAGAAAAAACAGAGTTGTCGTAATTCAGAACCCTGACCAGACTTTCCCTGCAGCCACTGCGGTCGAACCTGCCTGTCCCGGATTGGCCTCCGCAGCCACGAAAATGCCTGCAGACGACGTGGGCAAGCCCTATAGAATCTTCGTTCGCGAAGTCAAGCCAAGTGACAAGTGAAGTGAGTGAATACCTAGCCTGGCAGTAACATTGTGTGTATATGGATGTGGTGTTAAGACGTGATAGTGAGGAAGAAGGGGTGTATATAGTTGTGATAGTTTGTGAGTAATTTTCTTATATTGTTTATCTTGTATACAAGTTACTTTAGAAAGGGAGCCCGTGTGTTGAGTTTTACCGCATGAATGCGCCCGTCTGAGTCAGTGGCGGTGTATGCGTCTGTTGTGCGAGAGTCTGTGCGTACGACTGGATGCAAGTCTGCGTGCGTTACAATGGTCATCACCACTACTGTTTCGTTCACTGCCTTTCGTACTGCATTTGTTTGGGTGTAACATACCACACTTTGCCCCAGGACCGAAATCCACAAAGTTTGAATTTGCCCTTTGAATGGCTGTATTGCAATTCTAGAGACACATCGCGCATCATACTTCAATGGTGGTGCCAGATCGTCTTATTCTATACCTGCGTATTTCTCTGTGGGCTGGCGATTGGGTGCCTGATAGGCGGGGGCAGGGAATCTGTTTGTCTGTCCAGCGCTGAGTGATTCCCCTTGGTTTGTGTACAATTCTGCCAGCGCTAGCCTCACCTATCTGGTTTGTGGGTGCCAGAATAGCTTGGCGCATATGGGCGCCAAGTTATTATGGCACCACCCTTGAACTATCATGCCCGAGTCAAGTCTTCCTGTGGTGTGTCGGGGCTGAATGAGTTAATTGCAAGATCTACAGTCTTTGATCATTTTCGACTCTGCCTGCACGGTGTTACATTTCCTGCAAGGTGTTACATTTCCCTCTTTTCATTCACTTTATAAAATAATATATCGAAACGAATGCTATCGCTGAATAATCTATGATCTGGGTTACCACTGAAAGTGTTTATGGAAGTCGGACACCACTCAGCATTTAAGTGTTTAGGGACCTTTCAAGACATATGTCTTGATAAAAAAACAAACCCTAACAGATGACATATGTCTTGAATGGTCCCTAATCACCAAAATGCTGAGTGATGTCCGACTTTCATACTCTCAATGGAACCCCAAACTTAGACCAGTGCCACATTAAATGTACATTGACCTCACAGCTAAACAACAGCGTGTTATGGAGGCCCAATATGAAACACAAAAGAAAGTAAAACGCTTGTGTATGCGCTGTCGAATCAATCAAACTGTTAAAAACGGCAATACGTGAAACAAGGGCGTAGGACAGTGGGATAAATACGTAAAAGCATGGATGGTGATGAGTTACGAGCCTCGGCTTGCTTTTGACACACAATTCTGGCTCCCCCTGCAGAGCCTCAAAGCCAGAACTTTATGTGAAAAGCTGGCCTTGACTTGTAAATCATCACCACGCATGCTTTACAGTGCGGTATATAAACATAACCAAAGATTACTTTTCAAACAGCAGCTGCAGCGAGACAGACACATTCGACACAGCCCGGCAATGCGGACCAAGGTCCAAACAGGAGCCTGTACATCTATGCAGGCAGCCAGAAAGATGTCGATGACATTGTGACGTCATTTAATCAAATATTAGGACGCCACATCAAGACTCATGCTGTGGAAGAGAGGCATTTAAAGAGTTTGGCACCATATGAGGTAAGTTGGTTGTTGTTAGTGACGCAGGACGATCACGCTGTTGGCCGTTATAACATGGGTTTGTTCTGTTATTTCGCCATTTCCCCACATCGCACCACTGCGTGGCCTAACTCCTTCACCTAAATCAGTAAGATTTTAAGCCAGATGACACTTTTTGTAGCATTCCCTTATGTCTCGTTTAATCGCACTTGACGTTAAGACAAAATGTCACGACCCCGCTTCCCGGGTGCGAACTATGAGCGCTACCGCTCGAGACTCGCCCAACCCACACTAACACAAACCTAACACAAACACCAGAGAAACAATGACGACGACGTTTATTAAATAAAACCCTAACAATAAACAACTATTCTCACACAGCCACGCATTCACACCTCACGATCACACTCACACACGTCCGAACCCCTCACCCCGAATATCTATACACAATACAAAATAACAACAAAATATATAATAAACTAAAATATTCCTAATACAACAGGCTGAGGATACTAATATATAATAAACTAAATATCCTAAATAAAATACAAAAGAATATATAAATAAACTACTATCCTTAATACAACAGAATGAAAAGCTTAAACCATACGCCACTAGACCCCGCCGGAAGCACAAGCGTCAAGCGCTAGCGCCAGTTAGACCAACGCCTTTGCTTCCTCGGAGTCTCTATCACAGCACGTGGCTCCTTAAGTAATACAACAGTACAAATAGCACAATACCAATTATATGAACCAAATACGCTTGCTTACTAATTCAAAGATCGAGAAAAATGAATACAACCTGTACGCTACTATATCTCCCCAGCGGGATCACGAACATCAAGTTCGAATTAAGCTAACGCTCTAGCAAATTAGACATTAACAGCACAAAGCTCTTTCAACTAGCACGTCTCAGAATACACAATGCTCCCTTAACTAACAACGTTTCAGAATAAATATCACAAATGCGAATGGAGCAAATGTCCTTAATATAACTGAAAGTTAGTTGAATAAATATTATATTCCTCGTCACGGGACCTTCTCGCCGGAAGCACAACCGTTAAGCGCAGCTCAACTCGACGCTCTTGCTTCGGGAATAAGGTCTTCCGCAACACAGGCTACTTTTACGTAATACAATAACTCAAAATGACACTGCGATAAAGTTCCTCTCACCATACAGTCACTACGAGGAGATAAAACAAATCTCACAATGTATGACGTTCTTTACAAGATTATACGCGAACAAAACTTCGCTTAAACAAATTAGGAATATAGTTTAAACGGGACGATCCGACCTGACTAAACGAGGCGCGCCGCGACACTCGCAAAGACACTCAGGTTCGGCGTCGTAGCCCCACAAGGCGGAGTGACAACGTCAGCCTTCACTCTCAGTACACCACTGGGTTAGGATAGGAACCCGTCGGAAATAGGATGCACTAAAACACAGGTGCAAAAATACACACATAAATAACTAACAAAAGAAACAAAATAACCACATCACCCTTCCCACAACTTCAAATGCCGTCTCTTATGATCCCATTCTCCCGCAATAAATCAAACTCAACATAGTCCCTTCACTTCTCTCCCACATCAATAAATTCAACCTCAACAAAATACATATTTGCAATCGCATCACGCTTCCTACAACAATAAATTCAACTTCAGCAGAATACATATTTACGTCACTACCTGACTCACTTCGATATTTACACTAACCCTACGCTGAATAGTAAAATAGCCTTAGTCGCCTGCTCGGCGTTAAATCCCAATAACTAATTCGACGCTAACTACCCTAGAAACTACAACATACAACAAACGGCATTCAATCTACATTCTAAACTTTTATTTTACACCTGCCCCCAATACACACTAGCCAAAATAATACAGAACAAGCAAACAAACCAACCCCCCCCCCCTCCCCCCCCCCCCCCCGAGCAAATGGCCACTAGAGAATTGTCGCGTGTACTCACTGTCATCCGTGAAGACGCCCCGGCTAGGACGAAGACAAACAAGACAAGACAAGCCAGGGGTAAAGTCGTCGCAGCTCTTCTTTCTCGTGCTCGACCAGGGCCGTCTCGTAGGACCGTCACAGAGGGACGACACAGCTACTTGAGGCTGGCGGCTAATGGAAAACCACGCCCGCACAAACCCCCCTCAGAGAGTACGTTGAAAAGACGACTGCTTTCGTTCGCTGGTGGAATGCGACTGGTTAACAATTTTGGATACCGTTAGGTTGGCGAAAAAGCGCTCACTACAACACGTGATGTAAAACACGTGAAACACTAACCACCCGGTGGCGTTCAGACTGAACGATCATGTGCGGTACGCCAACATCCAAACTCACGTACAGCAGCAAATACTCATGTACAGGCCAAATACTACACACCTAAGCCAACGTTACCCGGCGACTAACTGAATACTGTCACCCCTCTAAACTTATCCCCCTACAAAATTAGACGAAATAAACCCGTGTCGTGACACCCCCTCTTAGAAGAAAATAAAAAAAATCATCACCAGATTTGAACCTATTTTATTTCAGTTTTCGATTGGTTTAGCAATCAATCGGTTTAGCTGCTACCTTCGAAAGACACACCGGCGAGGAAGTTCATATTATATACGAACCTATATTGCACAGATGGCAAATCAAGATTCACCAGTCACGAAAGAGAGACTCGTATATAACATATAGAATGTGTTACGACGTAGTCGTAGTCGTAGTATGATACAATCACACCAGACGCAAACACGTAAGGTTCTTTACTCAGTTGCAACTCGTCACACGTGGCAGAAGGGTGTTTACCACACTGGAGTAACAGTTCCAACAATATTTTATTGCAGCGATGCGATCTCCGCACAATGCATCCACAAATACATCCACTGACTGATACACTGTCGCCTCTACAATGCATCAACACTTTTAACACACTGCGTCTCTCATACAATGTACACACATATTCCCCAACACCGTCTTTTATACTATTACAGATTTACAGAACAATCCAGCAAAATTCACACAACACAACCAATCAGAAAAGTAAACGTAACCAAAACTCATTAATATTCATGAGAAAGAACACTCTTGATCTGCCTACAACTTTCTACAAACTTTGTCTAATTCCGGAAAATCCGTGAATTCCGTAATTGTTACGAACTGTTGCGAAATATGTTTACTTTGACGTCAAATCCGAGGTCACTAGAAAGATCGCGACCCTGCTCGAACCTTCCAGTCTAATGTAGGTCACACTTTACAACACATTGTAGCGAAAATACACGTCACAACAAAAATCGATCGCAATTCTCCAAGCAAAAGAAAAATGAATCGTACTAAAAAAAAGTACGTAATTCTGGTCCAAAATAGCTCAAATGAATATCGGATCTTTCCTATGATTAATACACACAAGCTCTCAAAAGAAGAACACAACCATAAACGTACCAATATGTTTGTATTGCAGACAGCAAACATCGAGGCACTCTGCAGAGAATACGGCGTTGACATGTCACCATCGTCTTCGGGGCATTTGGTTCTCAAAGGATTCAGAGATGCGGTTCTTGAGGCGGCTGTACAGGTGAAAGATATGTTCCACAACAAGGACAAAGAACAACTCCACGACACAGTCCAGCGTTTGGTGCAGTGGTACTATCTGAAGGTAACCAAGAGTAAATAACAGTAAACAGATATGAGATACATTAATCATCATAATCATACTGCATATTATATTGTTTTCATCCCTACGTCACACGACCAATCTCATTAGCGCAATATGTACCACATGACCGGGCTACAAAAACCCTTGTAGCGACTAATGGCGGACTTTTTGTATCCCGCTGTATGACGCGTTATGACCTCGTTTTCGACTCTCGAGTACCAGCTTTGTTCGACAAAAAGAGCAAAACAGACGACAAATAACATGACCTCTTGGCATTGTTCGTAACAATACGCACTCTAGAGTTGTTTTAAAGACGACAACATCCAGTTTTGAACAATCATTTCCGTAAAAACGCACGAGGCTAAAAGTAGAGCAAGTCTTCCCCGGATCGAAAATGGCGCACAAAAAGCAGGCCGGCATCATGGGAAGTTTGCGTACAAATTCCCAATACTACGTCATTGTCTTAGGCACTGTCTCTCTCTCTGGCTTGACTTCGCGAACGAAGATTTTATAGGAGTTGCCCACGACGTCTGCAGGCTTGTTCGTGGCTGCGGAGGCCAATCCGAGACAGGCAGGTTCGACCGCAGTGGCTGCAGGGGAAGGTATGGCCAGGGTTCTGAGCTGCGGCATCTCTGTTTTTTCTCCTGAGCCGCTTGTCCTTAAGGCTAGCTTTGTGAGAGTCCTCAAAGGAGACAGCTGCCATGTAAATGGTGGAGCGCCAGGTGTCACGGTCCGCAGCAAGCGAAGACCACTGGTGGTGGTCGATTTGGCAGGCACTAAGTGACTTCTTGAGACAGTCTTTGTATCTCTTCTTTGGTGCCCCTCTGTCACGGTGTCCAGTAGCAAGCTCGCCGAACAGGGTGATCTTTGGTAGGCGATGATCCTCCATCCTGGAGACATGCCCCGCCCAGCGGAGCTGTGTCCGCAGCAGCAAAGCCTCGATGCTCACAGTTTCAGCCCGTTCAAGGACCTCGACGTTGGTGACATAGTCACTCCAGTGAATGCCCAGGATGGTACGCAGGCAGCGCTGGTGGAAGCGTTCGAGGAGTCGTAGTTGGCTGCGGTAGAGGGCCCAGGACTCGGAACCATACAGCAGGGTGGTGAGGACCACAGCTCTGTACACGCTGATCTTGGTGCCTGTTTTCAGCTGCTGATTGTGCCACACCCGCTTGAAAAGTCGCCCGAAAGCGCTGTTCGCTTTTGCCAGCCTGCTGTCAAGCTCCTTGTCCAGCTTGGCGTCCGACGTGATAATGCAGCCAAGGTAAGTAAACTGGTGCACTGACTTTAGTTCAGACTCGCCGATGGTGATGTGAGGAGGGCGGTACACTGTCTTGGGTGCCGGCTGATGGAGGACCTCTGTCTTTTTAAGACTGACCTCGAGTCCAAAGAGCTGGGCAGCATCTGCGAAGCAAGACGTGATGCGCTGCAGGGCTCTCTCTGTGTGTGCAACGAGGGCAGCATCATCAGCAAAAAGCAGCTCGCGAATCAGTTGGTCTACGGTTTTCGTGTGGGCCTGCAGTCGTCTGAGGTTAAACAGGCTGCCATCGAGACGATACCTGATGTACACTGCATCGTCATCATCGAGGTCCACTGTGGCCTGCTTCAACATCATGCTAAAAAAGATGGTGAAGAGGGTCGGTGCCAGCACGCAGCCCTGCTTTACACCGTTGAGAATAGGGAATGGTTCTGAGAGGTCATTGTTGAGTCTGACCTGGCCTTGCTGGTCCTCGTGTAGCTGGACAATCATGTTGAGGAACTTTGGGGGACAGCCAAGTCGCTCCAGGATCTGCCACATGCCTTGCCTGCTCACAGTGTCGAACGCTTTTGTTAGGTCGACAAACGTTACGTACAGCCCTTTGTTCTGCTCGCGGCACTTCTCCTGTAGCTGTCTCAGCACGAAGACCATATCGGTGGTGCTCCTGTTTGCTCTGAAGCCACACTGGCCCTCTGGGAGTTGGTCTTCAGCGATGGCAGGTACCAGCCGATTCAGGAGCAGCCTTGCTAGGATTTTCCCAGCAATGGACAGCAGGGTAATTCCCCGGTAGTTGGAACAGTCAGACTTCTCGCCTTTGTTCTTGTACAGGGTGATAACGACTGCATCACGGAGATCTTTTGGTAGTGTTCCTTCCTCCCAGCAGCAGAGAAAGAGGTCATGGAGCTTGTTGTGCAGTGCTGTGCCTCCATGTTTCCAGATCTCTGGCGGTATTCCATCAATGCCTGCTGCTTTGCCACTCTTGAGCTGATTGATGGCTTTGAGGGTCTCTTCAGCGGTGGGCGGTTCGTCCAATTCAACCTTTACTGGGAGGTGTGGGATTTGTAGGACGACTGCTTCTTGAACAGTGCGCTCAGCGCTGAAGAGGCTCTGAAAGTATTCCGACCAGCGGTTCAAGATGGAGGTATTATCTGTGAGGAGTGCCTGGCCGTTCGCGCTTCGCAGGGGACTTTGTACCAGGTGCCTGGGGCCATACACTGCTTTCAGTGCTTCGTAGAAACCCCTGTAGTCACCATTGTCAGCGCAAAGCTGGGTCCTCTGTGCAAGTCTGGTCCACCACTCATTCTGGAGATCTCTGAGCTTGCGCTGGAGACTGCTGCAGACGAGGCGGAAGGCAGACTTCTTCACAGGGCAGGAAGGCTGGGCTAGGTGAGCCTGATGGGCGGCTCTTTTTTTTGCTAGGTGTTCCTGGATCTCTACATCGTTTTCGTCAAACCAGTCTTTGTTCTTCTTTCTGGCGAAACCCAAGACTTCTGCAGAGGATTTTGCAATAGCAGTTTTTAGTTGTTCCCAAAGTGTTTCAGGGGAGGAGTCTACTGGGTCCGCTGTGTCTTTGAGCCTGCGCTGTAAATCTGTCTGAAAGGCAGCTTTCACATCATCACGCTGAAGGCTGGCATAACTGTAATCAGATAGTATGCAACACGGCGACAAATGCGGTCATTCAGTTCTGCTTGAATATTTCTAAGAAAAGATCGAAGACGAAGAGAAACGTGTTAAAATGGACCTGGACATTATGAGACCGGTCTTGAGCAGGATTTGTGTTTGCTTTGTTACATCTGTGCAGGCGCAGAAAAATAAACGATCGTAAGCTTTCCTTTTGTCATCTCATGCAGCTATTGCTCTCCTCCCCACCCCCAACCCCCACCCCCCGACCCCCTTTCGCCTCCCCCCTCCCCCCCTCCCGCCCTCCCCCCCCCCCCCCACACACACACACACTTACACATACCAAGCAAAATCCTGCACGGTACAACAAAAGTGTTCTTTCAACATTGCATGTTTAGAACATCACGACCACTCCTAGATGCAAATACGTCACATGAAGAACATTTTATTATGTACAAGATTTTTATGTACTGGCTCGTGCGTTTCTGTTACCAGTGTGCTCTCGACATCCTGTCTTAAAATAGACACCTGGAAAATACCTGTTCAAACGCGCGTCGCCATCGACTCTAGGCGTCGACGTTTTCGATAGGTGTTGCACACGTATAGTAATAGATTATGGGCGTATCCAGATAATTGAAAACAAAACGCCAGTACTGGAAAGCACCTAATCGTGCGGGGTGCATGACAGGCTTTTAAATTAAACGCATTTTTAAGTTAAAATCGTTTAGTTAACAGAGGTTATAAAACACTATTAAAACTGGTGCACAACACTCTTCTAACAAAAGTTAGAAACGTTTTGGCTAAAAGTCGTCTACCGCACTACGTCATTGATATATAAATTGACTGCGAGAGGTTTCCTTGAATTGTTCATTTCGCAGTAAAGATTTATAATCACTAGTATGGAGAGAAAACCTCAACGAAAAAAGAAGAAATCCAGACCAAAAAGGTGACTGCCAAGCGTGTAAAATGCAAAGAAGTTGGAGAGACGGAAAGAACCATCAACGACCGTTTCAAAGAACATCTTCAGTCTGTCAATTACCAATACAACAGACCGGTCGGACGACATTTCAATCAGGCCGACCACTCCGTCTCGGACATTCGGGTTAAAGGCCTCTGGCTTATGCAACCCAGTACTGTCTAAACCAGGAAAGACCGTGAAAAATTTCTGATTAATAAACTGAGCACTGTGGCGCCACTCGGGATGAATATGAAAGATTAACATTTATTACCTTGCTTGTGTCTGCTAACTGTACCTTTACCTCACTGTGTCGCTTCTGTTTTACTACTCACTAACCAGATAGGTGAGGCTGGCGCTGGTTGATATGTACACATCCCTTGGGGACTTTCTCAGCGCTGGCCGTACGTTTAGTTGGACCCCTTGCCCTTCCCTGTCGGGCGCCCGGTCTCCGGCTCACGGAGTGATGCGCGGTTGTAGGGCGGGGCGATCGTGTGCATCCCTTTGGGGATGTATGTGGTCGTCTTGTTGCGTGCCTGTGTGTTTTTCTGTGGGCTGGTGGGTGCAAGTTGATTGGGGCTGGTGGCTCTGGCTGGTTGTCTTCCTCACCCCCCCCCTTTTTTTCTTTTTCTTCGCTCTCTCTTTCTCTCTCCCTCTTTCTCTCTCTTCCTCCCCCCCCCTACCCCCCTACCCACCTATCCCCCCCCCCCTTAACACTTCTCTCTAGCCCTCTTTCTCTCTTTACGCTTTTTCCTTTACCCTTCTTCCCCTTCCTCCTTCCCCCCTCCCCCCCTCCGCCCCCGTCTCTCTCTCTCTCTCTCTCTCTCTCTCTCTCTCTCTCTCTCTCTCTCTCTCTCTCTCTCTCCCCCACCCACCCCCTAATTTTTTTTTTTTTTTTTTTTTTTTTTTTTTAGTTACCCTTGAAGACGGTTTCACAACTACCTACTCTCCACTTATACCAATATTCTCTTACTGAATTTGATTATTTGCTTTGTTTCAATGACTTATTGCTTGTTGTGTACCGTGCTAAATGCTGGTTTTTTTTCCCGGGGTCCTCCCGTTTTTCCCCGAGGTAGTCCTCAACTTGAAGGTGATATAGAGTTTGCCTTGGGTTGGTGTTTAGCAGGCTTTGTGTATTAGACACTCAGCCTACTTCGTGCTAAAGGGTACTCCCCGTTTGTTCTCTCTCTCTCTCTCTCTCTCTCTCTCTCTCTCTCTCTCTCTCTCTCTCTCTCTCTCTCTCTCTCTCTCTCTCTCTCTCTCTCTCTCTCTCTCTCTCTCTCTCTCTCTCTCTCTCTCTCTCTCTCTCTCTCTCTCTCTCTCTCTCTCTCTCTCTGGCCTCACATACACGCATTCACTTTTGCTCGCTCCTGCGCGTGCTTACACACTCTCTTGTCTCTCGTGTTCGGTTTATCTCCGAATCTCTCTCTTATGATATTTTCGTTGACGTCATTTTTACTTTTTACGCACTTTTGTTCTTCCTTTTCTTTTATTTTATTTTATTTTATTTTACGTCACCTCCTTCAGTTGCCACATTCTTTCTGCGAATGAATATAAGTAGCGGCTAATCTCTCTGTTTGTTTGTTTGTCTATTTTGACAAAGGGTATTTACCCGAAATATTAATAAATTGTGTTGTACCCCCTTTTCTAAAAGCGTGTTTCTTTCTCCGTTGGGTACTTCTTTGAAAAAAGAAGAGCACAATTAGAAAGGACAGGTACACCACAGTTTATTAACTCATTCAGCCTGACGGCCGTATTTCCCAAAATTTGGAGGCATCATCTAACGACTATGAACCTGTTGCAGGAGATGGATCGACCACGATAATTCAAGGGTAGTGCCAGATTAGCTTGGCGCCTGTCGGCGCCAAGCTAATCTGGCACTACCCTTGAATTATTATGGTCGACCCATCTCCTGCTGTAGTGAGTCAGGGCTGAATGGGCTAATAATTAGACTCGTTCAGAATATATATACAAACAATTACACAGTTTGCAACTGATTTTTGTGTTTTTTATGAGAAAGATGCAACGGAGGGTATGACGTGAAGTTCCTTAAAAAAAGAAGTAACACCTGTAAGATTGACGACAATTAAATGTACTGATCCAAAACACGTCAAACACTAGGGAATTAATCATGATTTCTAAAAAGCAACAATACATACTTATAAACTTATGTTAGCCAACACAATCTATAGATAAATAGCATGAGCAGCAAAATAAATAATAATTCATAAGCAAATAAATAAATAAATACGAGCAGAACATTAACAACAAACAAACAAGAACACTAAAAGAAAACAAAACCGGAAGGGCAGTGGTTCCAACCACGCCAGTCGTAGTTTCAAAAATGACATTTTGGGTTGCGCGCATTACCGACTGCGCTAACGAAACGAGGCATTGATGAAAATGGAGATTATTATAATTATATGTACCCACTCCATAAAGATTTCTCTTCTTTGACACATGTTTTGATATACTGTATAACTTGCACATTAATATTCATGAATTTGCTTGATATACTTTCCTTCCCAAAATCCCTTTCGCGCCAAGAAGACTCGATCTTGATGATCCTTGCATTTTTAAAACGCGCGCGCGGATACGCGAAATATGCTAATACTGCAACCTTACGAAGCTTCTTATGTGTAGTAGTAATGAAATACTTATTAGTGTGTATGAACGCTCGAAATTTACATCATATACACACGCACGAACGGAGAATAGACGCCAGGAATGGTGCGATTCGCTGGACTGACAAGTGAAATTGACGAAATGTCAGCTGGCGATATCGACAACCTGTGAACAGAACTAAATAAACAAACCTGCTGGCATTTTCCGCAATTGTGTGTGATCTAGTTACAAGTAGAATTTACTTAGTAACAAGCACGGTTATACAATGCAATGATGTCTTCATATTCAAAGGAAATATACGCGTGGAGTCGACTGCGATAGGAAGTCGTCTGCCATTCATGTGCTTTGTGTGAACATCGCAATCAGCCGCAAAATGAATGACGCGAGGCACAGTTTTGTTTTGGACTGGGTACATAAATTATATTGAGCAACAGTTTTGATTGATATAGTATTGATAAACAGACAGATGTGATTACTTGACTGTAATCAAATTAATGTCCTCGTCGTGCGACTTGGACATTTTGTTTCGGGTCTCGTAATTACATCTGCCTATTATCGGCGCTGTATGAAGCAAAATGTTGCTCAGTATAACATAATACAAAATCACGCTGTTTTACACCGGCTGACCACCGACCTCTCTGACAATATTTCACTTCCCAAGGCTTTTCAGCCCTTCTCAGTAAATCTTAAATGCTGAAACCGATGTTGTTCTTCGTTGTATTCCGTCATTGGATACAACGATATGTCTTTTCTTCGCTGATGTTGTCGAATTCGATGAAGAGGCTGAATGAAAATGGCGTCTATTCAGTTTTAAAAGTGTTTTAGCGCGTGCAGAGTAGCTCCGAGCACTTCTAACGTTAGAAGCGAAAATCGTCGCTAAAACAGTTTTAAAACTTCCGTGCACCGCATCTGACTGCGCTAAACCTGAACAGTTTAAATCTGCTACACACGTATTTATTAATAATATTTTTAGTGATATTATCGTGGTGGTCTTAGCATTTGTATTTTCATAACTATTTTTGTTCAGCCTCCAACAGCCGAGATGGTTGAACACACGCGAGTGGACAATTTCTCTATTGAGCGAGCCTTCAAAGAAAACTCCCCGACAAAAGAAATCAGCATGAAGCTTGACAGTGGCCAGATGCAGACAGTTGTCATTAACTTTACGACCATGGAGCAGTACCCAGCCAACAACCCAAGCGACACTTACTGCCTGATCAGGCGAGACAAGATCGAGGGTAAATACATATTACCAGAACACATTACTTGTTCCTGTTTTCCAGATCAATCGATTGACCTTTTGGCAGTGTACACATGACGGTAGATACACTGGAAAGATATGCTTATACCATTAGTGTGTGTATGGGTGTGAATGTGTGTGTGTGTGTTTGTGTGTGTGTGTGTGTGTGTGTGTGTGTGTGTGTGTGTGTGTGTGTCTGTGTGTGTCTGTGTTTGTGTTGATCCTTTGCATGCATTACATTGTATAACTCAAACGCTCAGCGATGTATTTCTCTTAGACATGGTGACGTCTAGGCTGCCGGACAGCTGGACACCCACACAGGAGAACCGAGTGACACTTGTAGCAGCCAGTCCAGAGTACCAGGCTGTGGAGGCCAATTTTACAGCCACAGTCGGGGACCGGCCAGCAAGGATTGTGAATGTAAGCTATCGCGTACTGACAAGCTCTACACCTCTACTTAACCCATTTGCCCCAAGTCCCAACAGCAGGAGATGGATTGACCATGATAATTCAAGGGTCAGGCCAGATTAGCTTGGCGCCCACAGGCGCCAAGCTAATCTGGCACGACCCTTGAATTATCATGGTCGTTCCATCTACTGGAACGGATACATTGTGAAGTGAAGTGACAGTTCTAAAATGGGGGAAGTGCGGCCTTGGGGTTAAATAGTTAATCTTTTTCTATTGTTTACAGCTCGCAACGGAGGTGGGTTGACCTTAGTGTTTCGATTGTAAAGACAGATTCACTCGGCAACAAACTTGCAACGGCCTTGTAAGCGAAAGGCACCCAGGCCAACATCGGCCTTATACCTGACCGCGTATTCTTCACTTTTACTTGCTGGGATTGGAAATGACTTCACAAGGAGAACATTATAAACGCTGACTTAGGTTTTACTTATATTATGATGTCGGACAAACTACTTTGTAATCTGCAATTAGTGAAGTTTTCACGGTAGGTTCATTCATGCTCCAGGTGATATTTCAGTCAAACATATTTCTCTCCTGAATGTGAAATTTTTTTTAGCTTAGGTTGTGAAATTTTTTTTAGCTTAGGTTAGTGTAATAAAAACATTTACGAGACTGTTATTTATTGTAAAGTTAAATGTTAACTCATTGTGCCCGAGGTAAGAAATACCCATATTTTGGAGTTATCCTCTGAGGACTGCATTACAATTCAGGAGACAGATCGACCATGATAGTTCATGGGTGGTGGCAGAATAGCTTGGCGCCTGTTTGCGCCATGCTATTCTGCTACCGCCCTTGAACCATCATGGTCGAGCCATATTTTGCTGTTGTGTGTCGCAGGCAAAATCAGTTAAAAGGTTGAAGGTTTAGCTCTGTGGCAAAAAGTACGCTTAAAACATGGATTATTTGCGCCGCTGTTGCTGAAAATCATTTTAATTCCAATGTTCACATCAGATCGAGCGTGTTCAGAACGAGCGCCTGTGGAGGCAGTACACTGCCCAGAAAGACCACCTGGACAAGCAAAACCCAGGACATCTTAACGAGATGACCTTATGGCATGGCACACACCCCGCCGCAGTGGGCCGCATCATGCAGCACGGGTTCAACAGGAGCTACTGTGGCCGGAATGGTTTGTAGCTTGCTTGTCTGATTTGTTTATTCACTGAGGAGAAGAAGAAAGAATTACACACTTAGAAAAGCCGCACTTGGCAGTCGACGATTGGTCTGTTTTTGTTTATTCACTGCCAAGAAACATTGAACACTACTTAGCTCACTGTGCCCGAGGTACGAAATACCCACATTTGGAGTTATCCTCTGAGGACTGCATTACCATTCAGGAGACAGATCGACCATGATAGTTCAAGGTTGGTGGCAGAATAGCTTGGCGCCTAGGCATGATATTTCCACCTCCGCCGCATCAGTCAGATCAGAAAATACCTCACTACCGAAGCTGCCACCAAACTTGTCTCTCTCATCCTATCTCGCATCGACTACTGCAATTCTCTCCTTTCCGGCCTCCCTCACTCCACCACTTTCACTCTCCAGCGTGTCCAGAACAATGCTGCCCGCCTCGTCCTCAGAAAGAAGAAATCCGACCACATCACTCCCCTGCTCAAACTCCTTCACTGGCTTCCCGTCCCCCAACGCATCCAATACAAGATTCTGTCTCTCTGCTACAAATCCCTGAACAACTGCGCTCCTGCCTATCTCTCAAACTTACTTCACCCCTACACTCCTCCCCGCTCCCTCCGCTCCGCCTCTGACCCTCTCCGCCTCCACATCCCCCGCACCAAACTCAGCACTTTCGGCCCCCGCTCCTTCTCGGTATCCACCTGGAACACTCTTGCACTCTCTCTCCGCCAGAAACACTCTCTCTCCTCCTTCCAGTCCGCCCTCACCTCTTTCAACAGTTCTAGCACTATATCACCACACTCCCCACCCCAAGCTGACCGTCGTAATGTATTTTACTATTTGTGGTACGTGAGTCGTTGTCTAAAGCGTGCGCATGCGTGCGCGAGTTGCGAGTGCGCGCTTAGAGTTATAATTATTATAAGATAAGCGCATTATAAATACCGTAATTATTATTATTATTATTACTATCATGGTCGAGCCATATTTTGCTGTGGTGTATCGCAGGCAGAATGAGTTAAGGAGTGTTTGCATAGAGCGGCGCGACAGCGGTGCAGACAGCGACATGAAATAAAAGAATGAGTGTTTCCATATGCCCGATGCGACTGCAGTGCGATTGCGGTACGACAGGGGCGCGATAAAATGCTATCGCCCCATGGAGCGATTCAACTGCGATAAATCTGCCTGCGTTACAACTCGGTGAATTTGGTGCGCGAATTTCGCGTTTCCAGTGTCATGTATCCGATGTCAACAAAAAGATCGTCTGAAAGCGTTGGTAAATCGTACGGTAAATGCTGTTGGTACAAATCAAAAGTGCACACCAATAACTTCTTAAACGGGCCTATTTGCAGCGTCCATTTCTTTGCTAATCAGATCAGTTTTTGTCCACCGTGTCACAAATAAAACGTTAGAAACCCGCAAACTTCAACATTGGGTTGTCCGCAAAATGGAAACAATCTCCAGTCATCTTGTCACTACCGGCCTAGGGCTCCGGCTCCGGCGAAGTTCGATAGCGGTCTCATGAGAAGAACATTAGTGGAGTAGGTCCTGGGAGGCTTCACATTGTGAAATGTATCTTGTCACAGTAAGGAATTCGTTTTTGCAGAGTTGTCCTAAATAAAGACAAATAATTGTCCGAATGAATCAGGGTTTCTTGGCGTGCAGCAAAGCCGATTTGTAGATGATGGCATTATTCCAGCGATATCCCGATGCCCAATGCGCAAAGGCCATCGGGCCGACATGGGCCCGATGGCCTTTTGCGCATTGGGTAGTGAGTAGCATATTGCACCAAACTTGGTTGACGCGGGTGACAGCTTAACATCCTCATCTGGTATGTACCGAGACTATGTTCGTAGACTGAGCGGACTAATTTCTCGCGTGTTGCTTCAGAGCGACTGACCGAACTGATAGTGCTGCTTAAGGTTGGTTGGTTAGTTCGGATTTAACGTCCACGGCACCGAGGTGATCATGGACGGCCCTGAAGGGCGGATTATGGGGGACAGGGAAATCTATTGCCTATGGAGTACGACCTGAACACTGATCAACTCAGGCGCACTCCAACTGTGCCCCTGTGATTTACCAGGACCTTTCAACGGACATGCTATTGAACAAATCCGTTTTTCCCCCTGGATTGTGAGTCCAGCTACCGGGGCCGGGACGGGATTCGAACCCACGACCCGGCGATTCCCTTCGCTCTCCTGCTCCGACGCGTAACCGCCTGAGCTATTTCGGACTCAAGCTGCTTAAGGGGCTCTACAATTCGCTATATATAGCCCCTCACATGGCTGGTCCCGGCGACTTTCGTGGCTAGCCTGCTTTAAAAGAACTGCGTAAGTTTCTCGTCACTCAGTGGACATGACAGTCCAGCGCGTGGCCGGCTACTGCGTATTGCAGGCGTTTCAGTGAGTTGGGCGCTAACCGTGCCAATGACTCAACCTCCTACTATGCCCTAACACATGTACACCAGCGTTCTCCGTGTGGTATAAACAGCATTTTAATCTTACGATAACGTTTTAACCGTTTCAGCGTCAACATCCTACAGCAGGAGATTGATAAACAAACATAATTCAAGGGTAGTGCCAGCCCGAATAGCACAAACTCTCTAAGACACATGCACAATTATGCACTACTTTAAACCACCCAATCCCTTCCCAGCACCTTACATCCACTCCCCTCTAGAATCTGAATAAAAGGCAGTCAACAGTTAGCTAAAGGTGAGCTAAATGTTAAATGCCCGACAGAAAAGAAAAGTCTTTAAGTGAACTTTAAACTTTGACAATGTGGGCAGATTCCGCATTTCAATTGGCAGGGAATTCCACACACTTGGGGCTAAAAAGGCGAAAGAACGCTCCCCGACAGTTTTCATGTAAAGCTTCGGGATTTTTAAAAGTTTTGCACTAGAGGAACGGAGGGTGCGTGATGGCTGATAAACAGACAGCTTGGCAGAAAGGTACGGATGGAGAGATCCGTCAAAATGACGATAGGCGAAAATTGCAATTTTGTACTGGCAGCGGAATTTTAATGTATGTGCGTACGTATGTATGTATGTGTGTGCGTATGCATGTAAACAAGAGAATCTCCGATATATGTTTTACAGACAAGCTTGAAACTTGGAGAAAATTCTTTCTTAAGTGGGTGGCTAAGAGAGCCTCCGAGCATATTGTAATTGAATGTCTCATTGAAGACATTGAAGACATAAACAACCGTTTATAGGAAGTAGGCTGACCCAGATTAGAGTCCGTAATTTTTGTCATATTTACTTGAACTTTTGCATTTAGATGACATTGGATGAGTTCGTTAGCCAGCTTTGTATCCTTTCAACTTCTTTAGTAAACATCAATTCTTTTCAGAAAAGAATTAAAACACTACAAAACCTTTACTTCTAGAGAAAGTCAGACAGTGGCGGTGATTTAAAAGAGGCAACTCCGTCACCACGCAGACACTGACATAATACTATGTACCCACTCCATGTTTATTTTTTTCTTCTTTGACACATGCACTGATATATTGAATGACAAACAAATTAATTATTCTTGAGCTTGCTCGATATTCTTTCCGGTCGGCTTCCCGAGAAGCATTGCGGCCCTGTCACTTCAGTGTTGATGAATTCTCAAGCCAAGGTCTTGCGAAATAAAATACAAAATACTGTTCTGCAGAAACACTAATGCGTCCTCTTTAACTATGACAACGTTAACACTTTGATTAATTTAAACTGACTTGCCGTTCTTCAGCAATGCCGAAGATATTTCTCGTCCGTGTACGAGTGCCGCCATCGTGTGCTTCGGCACTCGCATTGAACGTGGAAACCTGTAAACAGCGATACAAAGAGTACAAATAGCTAAAGAAACTGACCTGTAACTTCAAACCGTCATATTATAGATTCGTAACGCCAAATATAGTAGCGAAAAGCAACATTCCAACCTAAAAAAAAGCCACCGAAAACTGTTTTATCGTAGAAGGTAGTTGTAACAGATAAACGCTGAAAATTCACTGAACACAGTTAGCTCCATTGCGTCAAGAAACCTGTCGTCTGCTGTCTCGCCAGTATTTGCTGTTTGTTTTCTTGTTTGTTCGCTACTATGTTTTTTCTTTTTCAAGTTATTAGCCACATTGCTGATATGGGTGTTTCATTGCCAAACTTTACTTATGAATTAAACTAAAATTTAAAATCATTTTGTGAATGTGCATATGTCTTGTTTCGGTGTGCATGATCTGTGGTCTCGGTATGCAAACCTAACATGGTCGCACAGAGTGGAGGACAAGAAGCGAAGGTCAAGTTTTGTTTTGGACTGGGTACATAAATTATATTGAGCAGCACTTTGCTTGATATAGTGCGGAAAACAGACAGATGTGATTACTTGACCCGAATTTAATGTCCTCGTCTTCTACTCGGACATTTTGTTTTGGGTCTCGTAATCACATCTGCCTGTTATCGGCACAGTATCAAGCCAAATGCTGCTCAATATAATATAATATACTAAATATGACGTCATTATCTCTCTCTCTCTCTCTCTCTCTCTCTCTCTCTCTCTCTCTCTCTCACTCACACACACACACACACACACACACACACACACACACACACACACACACACACACACACACACACACAATGGCTCTATGCCTCTTGGAGATGTTTGGAGCTCGCGCGCGCGCACCCACTAACACGCACACACACATCGACGCGCTTTCAGAAGAGCATGCAGGTGACACGTGTACTTAGTATACCATGTAGCTAGGTAAAGGCAACCTGGTTCACACAAATTATAGGAAGACAGAAATTGTACCGTGGAGTTCTAGTTTTATCACTATTTTCTCAAGCCTATGAAGCGAAAGAGAAACTCATATCACGTAAAATATAAAATTACGTAAAAACTAAAACTTACGTCATGACAAATGACGTTTGACAAAATGTAATCAATGACGCATAATATGTCCTGAGCCCCTTATATAACTCACTGACGCATTGGCAGAGCTGCGAGACTTTTTCAATAGGAGATAATTCAATATCAGAATCAGGTCAAAGACAAAAGGTAGAGACTATTGACAGCGAGGACAGCTCTCATAAGGAAGAGACTTTGTTTGTTATGGTTCATCACATCTTTTTTTTTTTTTAGTATGCTCCTCTTGCATGTCAATGTTAATTTTAAACTTTAGATTGTATATTTGTGCTTGCGCGTGTTAATGTGTGTTAGTCTGCGTGTGTGTGTGTGTGTGTGTGTGTGCGTGTGTGTGCGTGTGTGTGTGTGTGTGTGTCTTTTTTTGTGTGTCAGTGTGTATGTGTGTGTGTGTGTGTGCGAACAGGTGTGAGGGTGTATATGTGTGTGTGTGTGCGTGCGTGCGTGCGTGTGTGTGTATGAAGGACATGATTTAAAACTTTTTTGGGGTACCTAATCATCTATTCTTGATAAATAAATTTTCATTTAATTTCATTTCAGTTCAGTTCATTTCCTTCTCTTCTCTTCTCTTCTCTCTCTCTCTCTCTCTCTCTCTCTCTCTCTCTCTCTCTCTCTCTCTCTCTCTCTCTCTCTCTCTCTCTCTCTCTCTCTCTCTCTCTCTCTCTCTCTCTCTCTCTCTCTCTCAAAAAAATGTTAGCGTACCTAATATTTTCATTAGTGATCACTTTCCTGTTTGTTTTACGTTGTCTGTTAGGTTAGCTAAACAGTCAATCAAAGGACACACTACCATAATGTATAGATGTTTAAAAAAAAATTCGACCAAACTGCTTTTTTCTATGACCTATCTTTAGTACCATTTTATGATATACAATACTGCAAAAACCCTAACGATGCCCTGTCACGCTGGTACGAGCTGTTTCTCGCCGTTCTGGATAGACAAGCGCCTAAGCGCATCAAACGCGTCAAATATCCTGTTATGCCAAAATGGCTCTCTGGTGAGATAAAACAAGCAATGGGAGTAAGAGATGAATTAAAACGAGACAAGAAATTTACAGCGAAACCATGTCAAATCTCTAGTTCGTAAAGCACAGAGGCAAAATGCAGAACAAATTATTGCCGACGGCAAAGACATCCGTTCAGTCTGGCAAGTAATAAACAATTTCACCAAAGGTAACAGTAAACGATCGCCTAATATTCCGCCCGATCTTACTGCTGATACGTTCAACGCTCACTTCATAACTGTTGCTCAAACTCTGGCGAAGTCAAATGCACCTAACCCTGTAAACTACACTTGCTCTCATCAACTACGTCACCATAGTCAACAGAGAGCCTGCGGCCCATTTTTAGTACCGCTTATGACTGTCCTAGATGTAGGCAAATCTATTTCCAGTTTAAAGAACAAATCGTCTTGCGGTCCACATGGTATTAATAGTCAAATTTTAAAACTATCTCTGCCCTACGTCGTCGAATCCCTGACCTTTATTTATAATTTATCGATCAGACATAACGTTTTTCCCGACGAGCTGAAAAAAGCGAAGGTAATCCCGCTTCCCAAAAGCAAAGATTTATGCAACCTAAACGAGTACAGGCCCATTTCCATATTATCCTGTATTTCAAAACCGCTCGAGAAACATATCCATACTCATCTTCTAAACTTTCTGGAGCAAAACCATCTGATAACTGCAGCACAATCAGGATTTCGACCTCTACATTCGTGCCAAACTGCCCTCAATCATTTAATTGATAAATGGCTCTCTGCCATAAATGACAGTAAAGTATCAGGTACAATCTTTCTTGACCTGAAAAAAGCTTTTGATCTTGTCAACCACTCTATCCTACTAAAAAAAACTACCATTCTATCACATTGACTCAAATACTGTCTCCTTTATATCTTCCTATCTCAGGGACAGAATACAGAAAGTACTGCTAAATGGCAAATATTCCTCTGATGGTTTAGTAACTTGCGGTGTTCCACAGGGGTCTATTCTAGGGCCCTTATTATTTAATCTACTTATTATTGATCTGCCACTGTGCATATCTCATTTAGACGCAAACTGCGATCTGTTCGCAGATGACACGACCATACACACATCTGATAAAGATATCGCAACCATTAATAAGGTACTCCAATAAAGTCTTGATGAAGTAGCAGGCTGGTGCAGTGATAAGCACATGATTATTAGTATTCCAAAGACAAAGAGCATGTTAGTTACTACACGTCAGAAACACCAGCATGGCCTACCACCTTTAACACTCTCCCTAAATAGACAGCTTGTTGAACAAGTAACTAGGCATCGCTTATTAGGCGTTATAGTGGACAACCAATTAAGCTGGGAGCCGCATACTGACTCAATATGCAGAACAATCTCCAAAAATCTGTTCCTGTTATCAAAACTACGCCATATAGTTAATACTGATATCCGTAAACTCTTTTTCCATGCGCATATCAAAACGCATTGTGACTACAGTTCTACCGTCTGGGATGGATGCAGCGAAGTTCACATGAAAAAAGTTAATTCCTTGTATCGTCGGGGCATTAAATTAATACTTCCCGGTCCTACTTCGACTGATGAAAAATTAAAATCTCTCAAGTTACTAACAATGAAGAAACAGTTTGAATTTAATCGCTGTGTTCTTCTGCACAAGATCATGCACGGAAAAGCCCCACCCTATCTAAAAACTCTATTTTCCGACAATAATAGGAAAAACACGAGAAATAGTTCGATCCACCTTCCAAAAATTAGATTAGACATCTGTAAAACCAGTCTGTCTTTTTCAGGCGCTAAAGCGTGGAATATGTTACCTCCACACCTGAAATCAATTTGTAAGATTAGCGTCTTCAAAGATCGCCTCCATAAATATTTACTTCAGAAGTAATAGTATGTTCGGCTCCCTTATGCTACTATTCGTATAGTTAGTGACAAGTTTCCTATTACCTAATACTCTTCTACTCTTGCTGCAGATTATGTAATAGCTCGACTGTCTGCATTAACATGTCAGGTTCATACCTGTGTATATATATTTTTTTTAATTGTTTTTATTTTTTTATTTTTTTATTTTATTTTATTTTTATTTTATTTTATTTTTTCTGAGTGGTGGTGGTGGGGGGGGGGGGGGATGGGTCTTTTTACTTACATATGTTTTATCTTTTGATGTATCGTCTGATGTATTTTTATATGTGTAGAGTAGCAGGACAGTTTGGAAGATAGGCATTGCTATGCCTAAACTTTTTATCCTGAATAATAACGTTTCATCATCATCATCATCATCATCATCATCTCTCTCTCTCTCTCTCTCTCTCTCTCTCTCTCTCTCTCTCTCTCTCTCTCTCTCTCTCTCTCTCTCTCTCTTAAACTCCATATACAAAAGAGCTGTAAAAATGATAGATAGACGCCCCATCCCTACCACATACAAATTTAGACATTTAAGCATTCTCGGTCTGCGTCAGCAACTTACATTAAACAAATGCGTCTTTATGCATAAGATACTGAATAATATGACATCCCAGTATCTAATCACTAAATTTATGTCTCACCAACAACGTGAACGGACCTCAAGAAACAATACCTTACTCCTACCTCTGCCAAGAATCGACCTTTTTAAAACTAGTATGTCATTCTCTGGTCCGTTTGCTTGGAATTCTATCCCTGCACATTTGAAAACTATTATCTCACCAGGAAGTTTTAAAACAAAACTTTTTGATTACCTGATGAGTCAAACTTAGTACTTTTCTCAGGTACTGTAATATTTCCTGTACCTCATGTATTTCATACAAATGGTTTTTATATGTGTGCGCGTGTGTGTGCTCGTGTTTGTTTGTGCGTGTTGGTGTATGTGTGAGCCGCGCGCGCGCGTGCGTGCGTGTTTGCATGTGTGTGTGATGAGTGTTATTATTTTTCCTGTATATAATGATGCTATTGGGTTTTGTATGTACTTTAAACAAATGCGTCTGTATACATAAAATACTGAATAATGACACCCCAGTATCTAATCACTAAATTTATATTCACCAAGAAGGTGAACGGACCTCAAGAAACAATACCTTACCCCTATCACTGCCAAGAATCGACCTTTTTGAAACTAATATGTCATTCTCTGGTCCGTTTGCTTGGAATTCTATGCCTGCACACTTGAGAACTATGACCTCACCAGGAAGTTGTTAAACAAAACTTTCTGATTACCTGATGAGTCAAAAGTAGTACTTCTCTTAGGTACTGTAATATCTCCTATACCTTATGTATTTCATGCAGCTGGTTGGTATGTGTGTGTGTGTGTGTGCGCGCGCGCGCGCGTGTGTGTGTGTGTGTGTGTGTGTGTGTGTGTGTGTGTGTGCGTGTGTGTGTGTGTGTGTGTGAGTGTGTGTGTGTGTGAGTGTTTGTTTGTGCGTAAGGGTGTATGTGTGTACTTGCGTGTGTGCTTGTGTGTGTGATGAGTGTTATTATTCTTTCTGTATATAATGATGCTATTGGGTTTTGTATGTAAATATATTTTTATAGTTTCCTCTTTTTTATGCTGTAGATGTTAGCAACGGCAAGTTTGTAAAATGACGATTTGTTTTGTGTCAAAACTTTTTACCGTTGAAAAATAAAGTTTCATCATCATCATCATCAGTCATCATCATCATCATCATTATCATCATCATCATCATCATCATCATCTCTCTCTCTCTCTCTCTCTCTCTCTCTCTCTCTCTCTCTCTCTCTCTCTCTCTCTCTCTCTCTCTCTCTCTCTCTCTCTGTACATTCATATTACCTCAAACTTTTATATTTTCAGCCACAGCTTACGGAGAAGGTGTGTACTTTTCTCCACTCTCAGAGTACTCAGCGAGGGACACATACAGCAAGGCTGACGACTCTGGACAAAAGCACGTGCTCCAGTGCAAGGTGCTTGTTGGGCACACAGTGATGGGGAAACAAAAGTGGAGGTTTCTGCCGGACAGGCTTCCTGGAATTCCTTACGACTCCGCTACGGATAGTGTTATGTCGCCAGAGATGTACATCATTTTCAGCGATAATCAGGCTTACCCGGAGTATCTGATCACCTTTATGGTAAAATGACACCTGAAAAGACACTTTTGTATTTGTACGCTTTTTTAATGTTGTAAATATGCGCTAAAACGGCGACGATAAATTGGTATGATAAGCACATTTTTCAATATTTTGTCCCAGAATATATCGGGGTTTTTTTTATCGACCATTACCAACATACAAAACCAAACCACAATATTTACTACGCACTACAAAGACAACAGCCTCAGAAGTGTATGCTTGCGATTGGTCTCTCCTACTAGGAAATATATAAAACTTCCATAACTGTGAACAAAATATGTATTGGAAATATAAATGAGCATTGTTCATTAGTGTTCAGTGATTGCGGAAACCTCCATCATTGAAAAACTTATGTAAAATGCTTTTTACATTTTCGTTATGTTTATTAAATGATAAAAAGACCTGCTGACATTATCCGTTCCACTCAGCTGCGGATGACTGCCCAAAGAACTGCCAATTATCAATCAACCAAGCATGACGAGTATATCATGCCTATGCTTACACATCGGCCGTACTTGTGTCACATACTCCTTCCTATTGAAAGGAGAGGAACGCCCCTGGTGCTTCGCCTGTGACGAGCAGTTTTCGGTGAAACACTTCTTGACATCATGTGCTGACCTAATCGATATCAGGCGGAAACATTATACAGCAGACTCTTTGAAGGTTTTGTTTCGGACACAAACTTCAGCTTTCTAAAGGAAGCCAATTTGTTTTACAAAATGTGAGTCTCTGTAGATTGTATACATCTGACTGTTTTTATCAACTTCAAAAAGTCTGTAGACTGACGAATGACCTTTGCGAATTTGTAGCCGAGATTACTTTAAAACTATATTGAAAACCTGTTTTACTACCTTTCTTTAAGTCTGGCTGGCCAGATTTTTACTCTTCCCGCTGAGAGATGCATTAGTCACCTGCTCGGCGTTATACCTCAATACCTGGGCAATTTTGAAGTAAATGCTTGTTTTATTACCAATTCTCTCTCTCTCTCTCTCTCTCTCTCTCTCTCTCTCTCTCTCTCTCTCTCTCTCTCTCTCTCTCTCTCTCTCTCTCTCTCTCTCTCTCTCTCTCTCTCTCTCTCTTTGCTGCTGCTGCCGTATCTACCTGCATGTGTTTAATTGTTTACTTCGTCAATACCGGAACGCAGAGTGTGACCTCTACGGAACGAAACTAACTTGAGTGACAATCTGAATGCAAAAGGCACAGTTCCCCATGCGCCCCTGCTGCTGCACGGACCCATGGGGATACATGCTGACTACAAAATACAAATGCAAAAGGCATAGATCCTCATGAGCCCTTGCAGCTGCTCTGGCTCATGCGGATAGATACCTCATACTGACCGCAAATTCTAAATGCAGAGGGCATAGATCCGCATGCGCCCTTGCGGTTGCACGGTCTCTGGAGGATAGATACATCATGCTGGCCGCGATTACCTGTTCAAATGCAAGAGGCATGGATCCTCGTGAGCCCCTGCACATGCACGGTCTCATGTGGATAAATACCACATGCCACCTACAAGCCTCAGATTCAAGAGACATAGATCCTCATGAGCTCCTGCAGGTGCATGTGCTCGTAAGGATAGATGCCTCATGCAGGTTACACTCACATCTGTGTTTCTCACGAGTGTAAATTAGTACCTTTAGTACTGCATGATAAAAGTGTGTATGGTGCCGTATTTTCATAGCTTCTGTTGATACACGACTGACTTGCCCGGACTTCGGGACTTCTCTCACATTCTTTGCGGACTAGACTAAGTGTCTTGAGTGAACGCCGCTGCGTTAGGGTAGCGCTTTCACTTACATTCCACTGAGCACCTCTGTGTCGAAGCTTTATTTGAGCGTTCTCACCTAAATCGGCGTTTATTAGGCCGTACTATATACATTGCAGGAAATTTGACTGTGAACATTGATGGACTGTTTTATTTACAGCGATTTGTCTCATTTTGAGTGCTCTCGGCGTAAGTTCTGTTTTCGTCGTCGTTGCATGTATTTATCCGCGGCAACACAAACAATTCCTAAACAGACGTGGAGTATTTTTGACATTGCTCCTTTTGACATTCAGGGTAGCGTATATTGATACTTCCCGTATACACTTCAGTTGTGGGAGAATTTTTTTTTTTACTTTTTTTGTTTTGTTTTCTTTTGCAACGCTCAGCTCTTGTAATTCCTGAACGTTTGATTATCACATTACTTTTTTGTCTTCATACGTTATTGTTTTCTTTGATTGTTTTGTTTTCTCTTTACATTGGCTTTCCATCTTTGATTGACGTTTGCTCAACCACCGCTATTGCAGTTGCTATTATATTGTGAAACAAAATACAGCTGTTAGCGAAATACTCATGGCTAGAGGCAAACAAAAAGAACATAACTTACGAGTGGGTCACCTCAAAGTTTTCTATCTTTATAATAAGGTATCTGACCTGTCGGCGTTTCTTAACAGTCCCACACCGTTTGACATTTTCGGCCTTACCGAGTCACGCCTAAATTCAAATATCAGTGATAATGCCGTGAAAATTCCTAATTTTAGTATCATGAGAAGAGATTCCTCCTGTCACGGTCAAACAGGCATTGCTGTATACGTTCATCACTCTATCGAACACTTAGTCCGTAGGCGTAAAGACTTAGAAACGGCTGAAGTAGAGTGTGTGTGGATTGAGGTCAAAAGCCCGTACTGCTCACCGTTATTTGTTGGTTTTCTTTACCGCAATCCGGTGTCTAACTTCGAGTGGTATGACAATTTTACTATTAACCTAGACAAAGTGTATAAAGGGCAAAATGACGTCATTCTTCTTGGTGACTTTAATATAGATATGCTTAAACCCCATCCCGCATGGGACACTACATTTTCTTTATTTGGCCTAGTACAGCTAGTTAAATCCCCCACCAGAATTACCGCCGCGAGCTCTACTCTCATTGACCACGTCTATACAAACAAACCGCAGGCGGTGTCCGATGTTAGTGTCTCAGATCTTAGTGTTAGTGACCACTGCCTCGTGATTTGTTGCTGGTCTATAAAACTCCCCAAATTAAAGAAACATCGTCATACCACAACAACCTACAGGTCGTTTAAGCATTTCAGTCGTAATGAGTTTCTACACGATCTTAATAACACTCCTTTTGACGATGTCCTTCTCACAGATGATCCAAATATTGCGCTGTCCACTTGGTACAGATTATTCCTTGGAGTATTAGACAGACATGCGCCGATTAGAACAAAAAGAGTAAAGAGTGAGATACTTCCCCCTTGGCCAACAAAAGAAATAATGCATGCCATGTCGGTGCGAAATGACCTAAAAAGAGAAAAGAACTTTGATGAATTTAAAAAGCAGCGAAACCGTGTGAGGTCAATGGTGCGAGCCGCGAGGAGGGACTTTATCCACAACACTGTCAAGGACAACAAAGATGTGTCAGCAGAGTGGCGGGTACTGAATTCGATCACTCGAGGCAATAGCAGTAGGTCAACAACCATCCCCAGTAATCTCTCCGCCGACACATTCAACGAACAGTTTTTGTCTGTTGCGGATTTGATAACTACTCCTAGTCGTGATACAGAGGCTGACATATGCCCCGATTACTTAGTTAATTTCTGCAACAGAAAAACAACTGGCACACTACCATTTAATATCCTCATACTTGCTGTACACGAAGTGGGCAAACTAATTAGTGACCTAGCTAATAAGAAGTCCTCCGGTCATGATGATCTCAACCCACAAATATTAAAGTTGTCTGTACCATACATCATAGAGACCCTTACTTATATTTACAACTTATGTATTCAAAAGAATGTATTCCCTACAGACCTCAAAGTTGCAAAAGTCGTTCCACTGCCAAAATCAAAAGATCGAACTGACCCTAACAACTATAGACCCATTTCTCTGCTGTCAGTATTATCTAAACCCCTCGAAAGGCATATACATAAACACCTGTCTGACTACTTAGAATCGCGAAAGTTGCTACATTCGTCTCAGTCAGGATTTCGCCCTCGGCACTCATGTCATACGGCTCTGAGCAGATTAACAGACACATGGCTTTCAAATATGAATAATTCGTAGCTGACAGGTGTAATTTATCTTGACTTTTAAAAGGCTTTCGACTTAGTGAACCATACAATATTGATTTCCAAATTTAAGCATTATCTTCAAAACGACATGGCTGTTTCCTTTTTTATGTCATACCTCGAAAACAGAAAAAATAAAGTAATTGCTAATGGAGCCTACTCTTCTACTAAAGATGTTAAACTCGGGGTTCCGCAGGGGTCAATCTTAGGTCCTCTTTTATTTTGTATTTACATCAATGACCTGCCTCTAAGTCTCAGCTACGAAGCAACACAGTGTGATATGTTCGCCGATGATACCTCAATCCACACAGCTAACAAAGACATACGTGAAGTTGAAAACGGCCTTCAAAAAAGTCTCGACGATATATCAGCATGGTGTAAAGTCAACTCAATGATTCTGCATCTTACTAAAACAAAATCTATGATTATTGCAACACGCCAAAAGCACCAGTTAAAACCTTTAAAGCTTAATCTATCACTCGGAGACGACATCATGGAACAGGTAGCCGAACATCGTCTATTGGGGGTCACAATTGATAATCAGCTGAGGTGGCAGATGCACATTGACAATGTCTGTAAAACGGTCTCTAGAAATGTGTTTATGTTATCGAAATTAAAGTATTACACAGATAGTGCACACATTATGTCACATATAAACTACGCATCGACGGTGTGGGATTGTTGCAGTGATGTCCTCTTAAAAAGACTAAATTTTTTACATAGGAGAATGGCAAAATTAATTCTTCCCGACCCGCACTTGACGACCGAGGAAAAACTCAGTAAAGCTGGATTCCTGCCCCTTCAAAATCATTTTAAATATAACAAAGGGGTACTGATGTTTAAAGTGTGGAACCATAGCGCTCCAGAATATATAACAGAGTTGTTTAAAAAAATCAGATTCCTGCTATGGGAACATGAGGGGTCTTTATATTGTTCCAAAACCCCGAATAGATATATTTAAATCTACTTTGTCATTTGCGGGTTCCACTCCGTGGAACTCACTCCCACATCACGTTACAGCCACTCCGACATTATCTCGTTTTAAGGCAAATCTTTATAGGTATCTGACATTACTGAAATAATAATATCTAGTTATTCGTAGACACACGAGTGTACGTGTATATTCTAACAATCATGTGTGTGTGTGTGTGTGTGTGTGTGTGTGTGTGTGTGTGTGTGTGTGTGTGTGTAGACGCGTGAGTGCGTTTGTGCGCGGCGTATGTGCGTGTTTGTGTTTAGTGGACTATCTATTTTGTATTACTGTGCTTTGATGTCTCTTTTTATGTATATTTTGTACTTATTTAGTCGTAGTTTTAGCAACGGCAGGTACGAAAAATGACATAGTCACTGACTGTGTTAATATCTTCACCGTTGTAAAATAAAGATTCATTGATTCGTTGATTCATTGATTCTCTCTCTCTCTCTCTCTCTCGCGCGCGCGCGTGTGCGTGTGTGTGTGTGTGTGTGTGTGTGTGTGTGTGTGTGTGTGTGTGTGTGTGTGTGTGTGTGTGTGTGTGTGTGTGTGTGTGTGTGTGTGTGGTCTAAGATGAATGTTGAGTGTTACTATTATTTTTGTGCATATAATTTTTTTATTTTATTGTCATTTTGCTTTTATTTTTTAAACATTATTGTTGCATGAAATAATGTGTGTAAATATAATGTCTTTATTATTTTTTTTAAACCTATTTTATGTTGTAGATGTTAACAACGGCAAGTTTGTAAAATGACGATTTGTTTCATTACGTGCTGGAACTGAAGGTTTAACACATTCTACCCCAGGACCGAAATCTACAAATGTTGATGCTGCCCTCTGAAGGACTGTATTACAATTCTAAGGACAGATCGAGCATGATAGTTCAAAGGTGGTGCCAGAACAGCTTGGCGCCTATGGGCGCCAAGATGTTCCGGCACCACCCTTGAACCATTATGCTCGATCCGTGTCTTGCTGTGGAGCGTCGGGGATGAAAGAGTTAACCGACTACTGGCCGTGCTCATCCTTTGCATACAGGATTTAGGGGCGACTAGCTGAGAAGTGAAGATTAACAAGAAATGGTGGATCCACCGCTTTGTTGCAAAACCGGAAACGTCTGCATAAGGACACCGCACATGAGTGTTAGCGGTGGTCTGCAGATACGGGCACCATGTTGTTGGTAATACGCAGCGTGATAGCGCCAGTCAAGGAGTTTCCACTGTCTGGTCAACTGTTGATCTTGTCGGGTTTTTATTTATTTATTTATTTATTTATTTATTTATTTTTAATTAATTTTATTAATTTTATTATTATTATTATTATTATTATTATTATTATTATTATCATTATTATTATTATTATTATTATTATTTATTTGTTTATTTATTTATTTATTTATTTTATTTTTGTTTTTATTCTTTTTTTTTCTTTTTTTTCTTTTTTTTTTGGGGGGGGGTTGCGGGGGGAGGGTGGTGGTGGTGTGTGTATGTGAGGGGGGGGGGGGTGTCCTTTTTTAAAAACAATATACAATAATTATATTGTGTCCTACTAAAGCTATAGCATACAACAGGCCATGCGGTACAAAAGCAAGTGCTTATTTCTTTACCCCAGCTTTTTCTAACAATCTGTGATGATATCTATTTACCGCACGTGCTAACATATTGTACGCGTATCTGATACATGTGAGAGTGGTAACCCATTCGAGGCGCCTCGCATCAACAGCTGCGGAAGTGTCACATGGCGTTGTCGGCATACTAATACATAACTACCGAGCAAAAGAAATGCGACACCAAAGTGTTTGCGACGATTCCAAAAATGTAGCATTTCTTTTGCTCGTCAGTATATTTACTGTTCCTCAAGGCCTGCATTGACGATATGACAATGCCACTCGGCACCGCCTTATCCTCGACACAGGGCTTAACCCATTTAGCCCTGGCGCACTACAGCAGGAGATGGGTCGACCATGATAATTCAAGGGTAGTGCCAGATTAGCTTGGCGCCTGTCGGCGCCAAGCTAATCTGTCACTGCCCTTGAATTATCACGGTCGATCCATCTCTTGCAACTGGCGCATAGTCGTTAGATGACCGCCTCTTAAAATTTGGGAAATACGTGCGCCGGGCTGAATGAGTTAAGGTCCACGCGAACCCAGGCGTTTGAGGAACGATCTCTCGCGTCTGTGAGTACGAGTGACAGCAGAGCGATCGTTAACGTCAATATACACTCTTTGAAACGAGTGTGACTGATATCTGGCATTGTCATTGTGGAACCTGTTGGCCCTTTTCTGTGCTGTTATTATGAAAGAAACATCCAGTTGTGTCCAGTGAATTGCTGCTACCTTGTTTATATTTACATTGTTTGGTTGTTTGTTATGTGGAGTTGAAGGTAACAACATTGTCAGTTTTACTGTCAATAGACTGAGCCGTAGGGTCTATAGCCTAACGTTTTGATTGTCAGATTAAAAGTGAGATATATTCTGTGTGTTTTGTTCGTTCAAAGAGGCTGACTCTAAATTCACCTTATAAAAACAGAAGAAAAAAAAGAAAAAGTAAAGTACTTTCATGAAGCCCGGTGAATTATGTGCTGGATTTGGGTGCAATGACTGTAATAGAAGATTGTTATCGACATGCACTTTACTCTCTTTCAGTTTTACTGTCCACTCTACGTGTATTCCAGTACAGTCCAAACACTCCTTGTGAAATGGTCATTTTGAACACTAAGTTTTTCCCCTCGCCCCTCCCCCCCCCCCCTCTCCCCCGACACACACACACACTGACACTAAAACAATTCGCGGCAAGCCTTTTACTACGACAGGCCCTTTAACTAAACACTACCACCCCATCCCCAACTTCTCTCCGATACACACAGGCCCTTGTATCCAGGGCGCAAAGGCCAATGGTGGACGACGTCGGCCCGATCGCCTTTTGCGCATTGTGCAGCGGGATGGCCCGGAGTCAAAGGACTAGTCAGAGGGCTTAAGGCAGAGAAGGACCTGGTAGCAACGGGCTTGCCGTAGTAAACGGTCTGCAGCTGTTGCCAGCTAGCAACTGTCGGCTAATAACCGTGGGGAATCCCACCGCAGACACAATGAGATCAGCCCACCTGTGGTGCAACACAGACAAGGTGGCAACATAGGGCTGACACCGGCATGGGTTGTCACTCAAAAGGAGGAGAAAGCAGATATCCTGTCGTCTTTAACAAATTCTGCCCCTACGCCCTACAGCAGGAGATGGATCGACCATGATAATTCAAGGGTAGTGCCAGATGAGCTTGGCGCCTGAAGGCGCCAAGCTCATCTGGCACTACCCTTGAATTAACATGGTCAATACATCTCCTTCAACTGGTACGTCGTGGTAATGTAACACCTGCAGGATTTGGGAAATGCGGCCCTGTGGCTGAACGGGTTAAATAGTTATAGGTCACATTTAGAATGTAATTGAAGCAATAAAATGTATAAACGTCTGCACATCTTATGTCTTACTGTGAATGGGTCATGTCTGTGACTTGAGACATAATTATTACACAACGTGTGCCGGGCGTGGAGTGCTGCGCCGGAGTTGACATTCCCGCACCCACATCTCGCACTCCGCACACACAATGATAAGCGTGCACTCATCGAGTCATTAAGTGGCACGCTTACAAACTCTCTATTTTTTGGCATACGTTCTCTCTGTCTCTGTCTGTGTCTGTCTGTCTGTCTGTCTGTCTGTCTGTCTCTCTCTCTCTCTCTCTCTCTCTCTCTCTCTCTCTCTCTCTCTCTCTCTCTCTCTCTCTCTCAGATTTGAAAAATGGCAGATTTGAAAAATGGCATTGCCTCTGGCATTGTTAATATCTTTACCGTTGTAAAATAAAGATTCATTGATTCATTGATTCATTGATTCATTCTCTCTCTCTCTCTCTCTGGTGACGTTATTAACCTAAGTGAAGCATTTCAACTACTTAGTCTATCTTGTGTACTCTTGAACTGTCATGATATTCAGACTCCAAGCAAATTCGGCTCAGCCTTGAACTATCATAATAATGAAACGCTAAACTAATCTACAATTACAATACTGTGACACATAGCTAATCTGGCGTGACATTTGAACTATCATCATACTTGAACTATCATTCGTTCTAGTCTAGAATCATGGTCAGTGCACCCTAGATAACATACGTTGAATCCCAGTCATGTGACGGGAATATCTGCTTATCTGTTCTCCAGTCTTACCTTTCTGATTATTATGTCATGCAAGGTTGTTTATTAGCATGTTGCATTTTTGTTTCAGTTTATTATGCTGTGTATGTTCAATCAGTTGAAGTGAATCGACTTGATACATAGAATTTGCTATTGTTTGGGCCAAATTGCTGGATATTTTAGTTTTGGTTTAACACATGTTACCCTTACGCGCCACCGTAAGATGTGGATCGACGATGTTAGTTCAAGGGTGGTGCCAGAATAGCTTGGCGCCCATAGGCACCAAGCTATTCTGGCACCACTCTTGAACTATCGTGGCCCGTCAATCTGTCTCCTGAAGTGTGTAATACAGTCTTCGGAAGAGAACGGCAAAATTTAGAGATGTAGACTTTAGGGCACAATGAGTCAAATGTGTTTTATATATCTTTCACTTGTGATCCTTTGTGTGTCAAATTACTTGTCAAGTGGGCAATACGTGGGCATAATTGTGTGTTTAGTCGTGTGTCTATTTTTAAACCTTTGCGCGTCACAGCTGTGGGACTACTCCAGCGGCGAAAGCGAAACGAGCGTGAACATGAGATGTATTTCGGCCGCTGACGGTGTGGTATTGTATTACGATGCGCACACAGGGGTTGATTTCGGCTGGAATTAAAGAACGACGTGTTGACAGCGTGTAGCAATGTACTGCAATTGTTTCTTCTGTTCACTGAAAGCGTCCGTTTCAGCAGTGAACATAGAAAATAACTAGTATCGCATTAACGCACGGCATCTCTCCATCCCAGCCTGTATTGGGTTTTTCCCCGTAAATCTTTCACTCATTCAACCCAAAGGCCGTATTTTCTAAATTTTGGAGGCGTCGTCTAATGACTATGCACCAGCTGCAGGAGATGGATCAACCATGATAATTCAAGGGTAGTGCCAGATTAGCTTGCCGCCGACAGGCGCCAAGCTAATCTGACACTACCCTTGAATTAACATGGTCGATATATCTTCTGTTGTAGTGCGTCAGGGCTGAATGGGTTAACTACGCAGTGCTTAATGAACGCCGTTTTAACCCTTTGGCTGTCGGTTGCGTTTTTCGTCGCGATGATTCCGGAATCCTCGCGACAATGACTGCTACCTACAGCCAGAGTGTTAAAGAACGCACCAAATGCCACATCGATCAGGAGTTCAGCTGAACCAAATGCCACATAGATCAGGAGTTCAGCTAAACCAAATCCCCAATCGATCAGGAGTTCAGCAGAACCAAATGCCACATCGATCAGGAGTTCAGCTGAACCAAATGCCACATCGATCAGGAGTTCAGCTGAACCAAATCCCCAATCGATCAGGAGTTCAGCTGAACCAAATGCCACATCGATCAGGAGTTCAGCTGAACCAAATGCCAGATCGATCAGGAGTTCAGCTGAACCAAATGCCAGATCGATCAGGAGTTTAGCTGAACCAAATGCCAGATCGATCAGGAGTTCAGCTGAACCAAATGCCAGATCGATCAGGAGTTCAGCTGAACCAAATGCCCCATCGATCAGGAGTTCAGCTGAACCAAATGCCAGATCGATCAGGAGTTCAGCTGAACCAAATGCCACATCGATCAGGAGTTCAGCTGAACCAAATCCCCAATCGATCAGGAGTTCAGCTGAACCAAATGCCCCATCGATCAGGAGTTCAGCTGAACCAAATGCCACATCGATCAGGAGTTCAGCTGAACCAAATGCCACATCGATCAGGAGTTCAGCTGAACCAAATGCCACATCGATCAGGAGTTCAGCTGAACAAAATGCCACATCGATCAGTAGTTCAGCTGAACCAAATGCCACATCGATCAGGAGTTCAGCTGAACCAAATGCCACATCGATCAGGAGTTCAGCTGAACCAAATCCCCAATCGATCAGGAGTTCAGCTGAACCAAATACCACATCGATCAGGAGTTCAGCTGAACCAAATGCCAGATCGATCAGGAGTTCAGCTGAACCAAATGCCAGATCGATCAGGAGTTTAGCTGAACCAAATGCCAGATCGATCAGGAGTTCAGCTGAACCAAATGCCAGATCGATCAGGAGTTCAGCTGAACCAAATGCCCCATCGATCAGGAGTTCAGCTGAACCAAATGCCAGATCGATCAGGAGTTCAGCTAAACCAAATGCCACATCGATCAGGAGTTCAGCTGAACCAAATCCCCAATCGATCAGGAGTTCAGCTGAACCAAATGCCCCATCGATCAGGAGTTCAGCTGAACCAAATGCCACATCGATCAGGAGTTCAGCTGAACCAAATGCCACATCGATCAGGAGTTCAGCTGAACCAAATGCGACATCGATCAGGAGTTCAGCTGAACAAAATGCCACATCGATCAGTAGTTCAGCTGAACCAAATGCCACATCGATCAGGAGTTCAGCTGAACCAAATGCCACATCGATCAGGAGTTCAGCTGACATACAAATTTCGAGTCTTTGGACGAACGCGTTTCAACCAGCGTAATAGCAAGATACCGCGAGTTTGAATGGTTGAGTGTTGTAGCGATATTCGTAACAAATTATTAGGCGGCTGCTTGTGGTACACACTTAAAAAGCATTTTGACAAGTGTTACACAACTCTTTGACATCCCCAGGAGGGTCAGTGAGATTTGTAAGAACTGCTACGAAGGCCACGTGCTCGTTTTTAGCTTAGTCTCGTGATCTTTTTACCTGATGTTATGTGACCGTGAGAGAGATGATCATGTCATCCAGGAGTCGTTTTCGCAGTCAGTCTTGTCATAGTCGCGTTACACAGCCTTGACAAGTCCCATACAACACGCCTATTAAACACCACGCATCCATATTAAAGTACGGGGTAAAACCGTTTAATTTGATGCTCGCTTGTGTGATGCGTCCTTGAGTCTGCAAGCGGCATAGGTTCTCATGAACCCGTGCGGATGCACGGGCTCATGAGAATCTATACCTCTTGTTGTCCTAGCTTAAACATTTATCGCATCGCACACCTGCTTCTCAAAGTGAGTAAGTTTTTGGAATGTAAAAGCATTGACTGTGACGTGAGGGTTTATTTTAGAAACGGTCTTGTTTTCGTTTTGTTTTTCCCTTAGTTTCTATTTTTGTTCTGAGATGTAGAGACAGCTATTATTTACCACACGACAGACACTGTCAACCAAGCCAACAACGTGACGTTACAGGTGAGTTTTAATCAGTTATTTATTCGTTCATAATTCAGATATCACGCAGTGGCGAATATTCAGATGATTCAGGAAAACTTCACCGTCACATGCCAAGATGACAAGAAAAAGTTTATCTTTTCATCAGAGATATAAATTATATATAACAAAAATTAAATCTCACATTTTCCAACAGTCTCCCGACACTCCTTTCCCCATTCACACACTCAGTGACGCTTGACGCTGATTCAGCGTGTGGACAAAGTCATAGTATTGGCATCATCTCAATACGCAAAAAATCACAGGGCCGACATCGCCCGCCGTTGGCCCGCGCACAGCTGTGCGCGGGCCAATGGCGGCTGACGTTGGCCAGGTGGCCTTTGCGCATTGGGATAGACATGCACTTCAAAGGTAATGTTACTAGTGTGGGGCGCCATGGCATAACTCCTAAAAATCGCTTTTGCGTCTCAGCACGTTGAAAACGTGGACCAACAGAAGGTGCAAAAGATTGTTTAGGTGCTCATGAGACATGAAGTATGTTTGGATAATACATATTTCAAATAAAAGTCGCCCGTGTCTTCAGAACTGTTAACTATTTAATAGTTTAATTAGTCAGTTCCTTAGTTGGTTGGTGCTGGCTAGCAGGTTGGTTTGTTGCTTGGTTGGTTAGGGAAGCAGCTTTACCGTTCAAGTTACAGTCGAACACGCCCCCAAATAATAAGCATTATCTTTTTTACGCGCTCCAGAACATATAAATGTACGTCTTCTCCGTGTGTGCATTGTCAAGTAATAGCGATAGCTCGCAAACTATAAATATTAACCCCGTGTCGTCAGCGATTTTTGGCGCGATTATTCCTGTAGGAGTCTTCGCGACTAAACCGCTACCGACACGAGGAGGGTTACGGTCAACCATGCAGCTTTGACTTCTTAAGTGTTTATATCAGTGTCATTTATTCACCAGTTCTTGGCTTTTGGGGGGGGGGATTTTTGTTTTGTTTTGTTTTGTTTTTTTGTTTTGTTGTTGTTGTTGTTGTTGTTGTTGTTGTTTTTTAAGCGTAAAAAATGTAAAAAAACAAACAAACAAACAAACAAACAAAATAAAAAAAGCAATAGCCCACAACCGTGAACATCTTTTTTTTTTGTTACTTGACGGGAACTGGAAGGAGGGCGACACCAACCAAACCCGGAGAAGACATGTCCACTTGGTCCGTTGGGTCATTTGTTCCAAATGCATCCTCTGCTATTTCTGTTTCCGTTGTTCAAGGAAATCTTTGCAAGCAGCAGGTAAGTACTGATCAAAATACGAGGTATGATCAGAAAATAATGGTGGCGGGGCAGTCATCTGTAAACTACTTAAGAAAACAAAATAGTATCAAAACAATTTTCAGCGTTCGCCCTTTATTTATGCACAACATAGGGCAGATATCTTCAACCATGCCACTGTGTGACGTCATTTAAAATGTGATGAAAACAGCTGTGCTTGAAAACGGCGGACTGTCCAAGATGATAAATTTATCATTACGTTTATAAAAGAGAGAAACATTAATAAAGTCTTGTCAAAATCCAAATAAATGTGAAAGTTGTTTGATTTGGTGCTTGTGTATTGTCTGGCGCTGACTGCAAGTGGACTGTTCAATCTTGAACTGAAAAAGAGGACTTAGAAGACAAGTACTGGTCTGATTGTCAAATTTCAACCTGGAACGAGCGCAATTTTCTCTTCGTTTACACATTGTTAGGAAAATACGCTTATATTTCATTTTGAGAAACATCTCAAACTTTAAATCTTTCTCCTAGAACATTTCAAAGTATAGTGTGCAATGACCTTGACCTCCAAAAACTATCTGCAATAATGATACCACATTTCTTGTCAGAGGCTAAGATGCAACAGAAATCGGATCACTTAGATTGCCTACACTAAACGTTTAGTATAAATCGCCTCTAAAGACCGTGTGATATCATCACTAAAGACGACACTTGCTTGTCCTGCAACGGTGTCTCCAACAAACAGTCCAATCCTAAGTGATTGGCCTCTGATGAAAGAAGACTAGCGGCGTTTATGTCAGATTGTCATAAGTGACGGCAACATTCATCTATTTTTAATATACTTAGAGGTCCGTGTAATTGTAGATATTGAAAGACATTCTTTTTCTAAAAGTTTTGAAGTCTGTTCATGAGCAGCGGCTAACTCTCCGTGGCCAATTTTTTTTTTTCTTGAAATGTCCTTGACCACAAAGCCAAGGCCGCTGTGTCCCACACATAGGAGCAAAACATTCGTGTTCTCACTCAGCCATTATACAGTCCTTGGCTTGGCCAGTGAGATTTTTGGTTCTTCCCTAAACTGAAACAAAAAATCGGCTGGTTGTACGGACCGCATCCAGGACTCAGCAAAAGCCGTAAAATCCCAAGTCCAACTTTGACCTTCATCGGAATCTTGACTGAAGTAGCTGCAAGTTTGTATAAGCAGTGAAGAATAGAGCTATTACAAAATGTGAAAATATAAGTATATTGGGCCTACGTTTCCGGTTTTACGGCACAACTATCAGTACTTTCTGAGCACACCCCGTAATGCTGCTCTTGTGGTGTCTGAGACAAAAGTCATGGACAGTTTGATACAGTCATTAACCCATTAAGCCCTGACGCACTACACCAGGAGATGCGTCGACCATGATAATTCAAGGGTAGTGCCAGATTAGCTTGGCGCCTCTCGGCCTCCAAGCTAATCTGACACTACCCTTGAATTATCATGGTCGACCCATCTCCTGCAACGGGTGCAACGACTACCCTTGAATTATCATGGTCGATCCATCTCCTGCAACGGGTGCATAGGCGTTAGATGACGCCTCCAAAATTTGGGAAATACGTGCGTCGGGCTGAATGAGTTAATATGATGAAAAAACATCTAACACTATAGTGTGAGTACGTCTGTTTACTAGACTTCTGTAGTCATTGTTGGCAAGTGGCCAGATGTACAAATAGCATCACAATGTAAAGAAAAGATGACCTAACAGGTGATTTAAATCTTGTCAGTTTGTCTGTGCTGCTAATTAAGTCTACCGCTTCACCGGATCAGTTGCTAGAATGTTTCGTCAAGTTCTTTTTTTATGTTTTGTTTTTCTTACTTTCGTTTGGTTTGCTGAGCTTTGATTTAGATAGTATCTGTTTCACTTTGACTTTTCCTACACGACATTTTGTGTCAATAGGCAGATATGTTGGTGAACTCCGCTCCGGACGAACTGACCACAAGAAAAGGAGCTGTCTTAGAGGCTCTGCTGAAGGCAGGTGGAAAAAAAACTAGCGGAAGAATTCGTTGCAAACCATCCCGGTGAACTGGAGCCTGGTGACGCCTTCTACACCAGTGGACACCGACTTCCCTGTCAGCTGGTCTGCTATATGAGCCTGCCGGACTATCGGGCAGGAGCGCAACTGGTTCGTTGCCTTTCATATCTCTCAGCATTGAAGTGTTTTCCTCGTTGCCGATGATCACGAATTTTGCGCATGAAATGAATGCGCCTGACAGACACTCGTATGCAAATCACAAATAAAATGGGATCAAACAAGGGCATACACAACGCAGGACTTACGAGGGATATTAATCCTAATGCTGCCTCGTTTATCTCTAATTATTAAGGCACAGACGCTAGATGTCCGTCCACACCCTAGGTTATAAGGAGGTGTAGTTGTCTTAAACGCCAGCCAAGGTAAGGAGCTCAAAGGATGCGGCGTAGCGGGAGAGAGGGGGCGGGATGTGGGGTGGGGAAGGGGAGGGGAAGGGAGGTAACAATATTATCCCTGGTTCTGCCCAGCCATATACCTATCTCATCTAGTCCAGGTGTACTCACCGTCACGCTCACTACGCTCTGTTTCATGTGACACCCGCATTTGCCGCATCCCCCAGACTAAAACAGAAGACTCAGGGCCATCGTGCTTTTTGTTAGTGTAAAGTGATCAGAAAGTAACGATAGTTGTGTCGTAAAACCGTAAAAACTCGCACTATTTACCTGATATTTTCACATTTCTAAATAACACTATCCTCTACTGTTTATGCACACTTTCAGCTACTTCGGGCACTATTATAATCCAATCCAATCCAATCCTATCCAATCCAATCCAGTCCATTCCAATAACACTTTATTACTCAAAGGAAATTCACTGTCTGCCCATACAACACATGACAGCATCACTCACTTATTTGATTAATTAAATAAACTATACCCATCCGTTAAAGAGATGAACTGTAACAGACGTACTGGTACCTGTGTAACACTCCTGGCATCAGAAACACGTATGGTTTATTACCCATGTGCTTCTGGTGTCAGCAATGTTGCAGTGAACTACTGAATGGGCTAGTAGTAAAGAACTAAAACGTGTTGACAGAAGCTATCTACTGATATTACTGTTGAAAAGGGTAACAGCCTGAGGGACAAAAATGTTGGCATAACGTGATGTGCTACTTTTGGGTACTCGAAGTCTGCCACTTCGTTCGATATTTCTGATGTCAAATTCATGTCTAAGTGGGCGCGGTTTGTCATCAAAATTAACAATGTCAGCCAGTTTGTTTGTAATCCGTCTGTTGTACAGTGTGTCCAAAGTATCTTGTGCTCTAGCTACCAACCACCCCGCCCGTTTTCTTGATTACTTTGTTAAGACAATCTTGATCTCTTTTACATAAATTTCAACCCCAGCACGTCTTCTTCTTCTCGAACGCCGTCACACTTGGAGTTTGGCTCTCAAAATGAAATCTGTGGTCTTCTGTAGCGTCTCCACAGGCCCGTACAGTTTCTCTTGTAGAGTGGCGGGCTTCGGCCATATCTCCTCCCTCAGCGGCTGGTGGTTCCCACAGTCCTGGAGGATGTGCTCTGCGGTCTGCTCTGCTTCTCCACAAGGGCACAGGGGAGATGGCACGAGGTGGAAGCGTCTGTGCAGGTGGAAATTGAGTCGGTTGTGCCCGGTCCCAGCACGTCAGTCCAAAAGTTAGAACGCTAACAATACTGGAGCAGTAAAACATCTGTAAAAGCTGAGTGCTGACATTAAATGATCTGCGTTTTCTCAAACAGTAAAGACGGGTATGCGCCGGTTGAGCGCGTGGCCAAAAAGAGTTAGTTAGTTAATTGGGTTTAACGCCGAGCAGGCAACTAAGGCCATCTCACGGAGGGGTTGTCAAAAAGAACACCAAAGTACCTGTAGGACCCTACACTCTCAACTTCTGTTCCCTTGATGACAACAGCTAGGATCAATGACCATCTCTCTTGTTTTGACAACACGTAACTCAAGATAGTTCTACAAACTCGTCAATCTCTTGTCGATAGTGTCTGTCGTCCTCATCTGTAATCTGTCCTGTCAGATTAAAAGGCGATGTGGTATTGTGATGAAAGTCAGGGTCGGACCTGTGAATTTACGGCTTTTGATAGATCCAGTATATGTGAAAACTGCGTCCTGCCAGCCTTTGTTTCAGTCTGATTGGTCAAGGCAAGGACTGTATGGTGGTCGAGGAAGGACACGAACGTTCGCCTCTCAGGGACGTTGGCCTTATGGTCACTGGCATTTTCAAGGAAAAAGAAGATGTTCTGGTTATTGAGAGTTGGCCTCTGTTCATGAACAGACTTCAACACTTTCAGAAAAGGAATGTCTTACATGATATTTTGCATTGAATGCGCGCTTCTATGGGAAAATACGAACAATGGCATGTAACTCTCAGTTTTAAAAAATAGAGTTCTGACAAAAGTGCCCCAAGTCTCTTCTCATTAGAGGCCAGCCACTCCTGATTGGACTATTTGTTGGGAATGCCGTTATAGAACAAGCAAGTATCATCTTCAGTGATGACATCACACGGTCTTAGAGGCCATTTATGCTAAACGTTTGAGCAGTTAATCAGAGCGATAAACTTTATGTTGCTTCTGAGCCTCTGTCAAGAAATGGGGTATCCTTATTGCAGATAGTTTTTGGAGGTGAAGGTTATTGCGCACTATTTCTTGAACTGTTCCAAGAGAAAGATCAGAAGTTTAAGATATTTCTCAAAATAAAATATATGCGTATTTTCCTGTCAGTGTGTAAGAGCGACCTTTGCTGGTTCCCGGGTGCACTTTGACAGCCAGACCAGTACTCGTCTTCAAAGTCCTCTCAATTTCAGTTATATTGCACGATCCACTTGCAGTCGGTGCCGGACAATACACAAGGACCTTATAAAACAACCTTCAAATGTGTTTGGATTTTGGCAGGACTCTGTCAAAGTTTCACTCATTTAAAAATGCTGGAATAAAATTAATGTACAATCTTGGAGGGTTCACTGTTTTCAAATACAGCTGTTTGCATCACTTTTTCAATCGCGTCACACAATGGCATGGCTGTAGATATTAATCTCCATATTTTGCTCATGGATAAAGGGCAAAGGCTGAAATTGATTCTGATACTGCTTTGATTTATGCGACTGTAGTAGTTTACAAATGGTGGTCCAACTATCATTTCTTTCTGGTCATACCTCGTAAAAAGCGCCTAGAGCGCCTACAGTGATTAGGCGCTGTAGAAATTGATATTCTTCTTCTTCTTCTTATATTATTATTATTATTATTATTATCATTATTATTATTGGTGTTGTTATTTACGTTAGTCAGTTTCAATCAGCGATGGTCATTTCCGCCAGGTTCTGGACACGTTGATCACATCCTGCCTGACTGAAGCCAACAAAGCGGGTTTGAAGTCCGTTGCCTTTCCTGTCCTCGGTACCGGCGGCCTGATGTAGTGGCGCGGACCATACTGTATGCAGTCAGCAAGTTTAACAGGGCCGTGCCCTCTACTACCCTGAGGGATGTCAGGATTGTAATTGACTGCCAAAACACAAATATGTTTAGAGTAATGATGTGTTCTTTCTCCAACTAGATCTATTATATTCTATTCTATTTATTCTGTTCTATTCTATTATGTTCAACTCTGTTCTGTTTTATTCTACACTATTATATCCCTCTGCTAGACCTGGTATGTCGCGGTAATTCTGATCTGGTACTGTCACGTTACCGGTTTATGTGCTTTCTTATGCTTGACGGAGATAACATGCACAGGCCGTGATTTCGCTGTTGTTCGTTTGACTTCACTAATGCAGCTTTCCACGCTAGGTATACTGACAGGCAAAAGTGCTGCAAAGTCGACCTAAAAAATTCGTAACAAATAAGCCGCTACCTCAATTTCAGTTAAACTTTGGTATATTGTCTGTAG
>BTPG01000001.1:264795532-264817426 GCA_036245525.1 Semisulcospira habei
CTTTCTATCGGTTTCGACAGTGTTGACAGTAGCGAAATGGGCCTGAACTTGTTAGGGTCGGCAAGGTCTTTCGTTTTAGGTAGTGGGATCACTTTGGCTGTTTTTAGAGAAGATGGAAATATCCCCTGCTTTATGCAAAGGTTGTATATATATGTCAAGGTATCTAAAATATACGGTAGGGCCATTTTCAGAACTGAGCTACTAATACCATCATGGCCAGACGTACGTTTGTTCTTTAAGTACGAGATGGATTTTCCCACGTCGTATATCGTTAACAGCGGAATGCTGAATGACGTGTCAGGGTCCAGCCGTTCTGCACAAAACGTCTTTAGCTTTTCGGACACAGCTGAAGACTGACCAGAATATGTATTTTTTAGCAACGTACTGGCAGCCGAGAGGAAATGCTGATTCAAGATATCAGCTGATAACTGTGTACATTGTGCGGTATTTTTGGACCTCGTAAAAGCATTGATCGCTCGCCACACAGATACGACACGGCAGAGAGAAAGAGAGAGAGAGAAAGAGTGAACAATGAAATTGAAACTTTATTTTACAACGAGAGAGAGAGAGAGAGCGACTGAGAGAGAGAGAGAGAGAGAGAGAGAGAGAGAGAGAGAGAGAGAGAGAGAGAGTGAGTGAGAAACGGAGAGAGAGAGAGAGAGAGAGTGAGTGAGTGAGTGAGAAACGGAGAGAGAGAGATCCGGCGTCAACCCTTTATAATGACATAACTGATGTTTGACGTCACTGTTCGTAAAATCCATATGAAATTTAGCACAGTTAGTAATCTAATAAGGCTTTATCGAATTTCAGAATTTAGTTGACCTAAAAGATCGTGTGAGTCACTGAGACACAAAGCTAAAGAATTTATTTAATGTTTATACCGAATGCAGCTCAGTTTGAAAGTTAAATTGGTAATTTCTCTTCAATGGACATCCCAGTGTCCAAACCCTTGATGTCTTTCTAACAAATATATGTCTAAAATTTCAATTTCAATATAAAAGTGCAAACAAACAAACAAACAAACAAACAAACAAAAAACCACCGGAGATATCCATAGTTACATGTTAGGTTTGTTTATGTCGCTAAACAAATACTCATTATTGCTATTATTAATCATTATAAAAATAGACGTTCAACTAAAATGCAAAGACTCTAAATATTTTATTTTTTTTAATCAGCACAAAAACTCGTCCCTCTCCAAATAATTTATATTGAACGTTTTCCCATTATTTCTTTTTGCAATGAATTAATTATCACAGTAAATGTTGAAGAGGTACGACGCTGGTTAATTCATTCTACACCCACCAAGGACCGAAATCCCCAAAATTTCGAAGTTGCCATCTGAAGGATCGTATTACAATTCCAGGGACAGATAGAGCATGATAGTTCAAGGGTGGTGCCAGAATAGCTTGGCGCCTGTAGGCGCCAAGCTATTCTGGCACTACCCTTGAACTATCATGCTCGATCCGTGTCTTGCTGAGGCGCATCGGGGCTGAATGGGTTAACCAACTCACCCTATGTCATTTAGCGAATGAAGCAACCTGCGAAATGTCAAGTGCACAGAACACATATTACGGATTTAAATGCGGGTCAGCCTACTGTCTGCAAAGTGTGTGGTCATTTCTCTCTTTACTGAACACGCCATTTGGGTCTCCTAGAGACAACGTTTATTTAAAAAAAAAGACAGTATAAAGTTTCAAGTGTACAAACACCGGAGATAGTACTAGTTGTTCCCAATGCGCAAAAGGACATCGGGCTAACGTCAGCCGCACAGCCGTGCACGGGCCAATGGCGGCCGACGCCGGCCCGATGGCCTTTGCGCTCTGGGAATCTTGGCCTTGTTTGTTTGTTTGTGAATGATTCTGTGCATTTCACATCCGATTATCTCTTTTTTAACTTTCAATTTTACAATCAGTCTGACGATTTATTTCTGTTTCTATATTTTCAACGCTGTCATCAGATCGAACGTGTTCAGAACGCGCAACTGTGGAGACAGTACACTGCCCAGCAAGACCTCCTGGACAAGCAGAACCCTGGCCAGATGAAGCAGATGACACTGTGGCACGGTACACACCCCGCCGCAGTGAGCCGCATCATACAGCATGGGTTTAACAAGAGCCACTGTGGCATGAATGGTCCGTTGCTTGATTGGTTAGGTTGTTTGCATCCCATTACTCTATTACTCTAGGAGACGTAATGCCCAGAAATGTATAATGTACTATCTCAGACACTCCCAATCACTCAGTGGTGCTCTCTCTCTCTCTCTCTCTCTCTCTCTCTCTCTCTCTCTCTCTCTCTCTCTCTCTCTCTCTCTCTCTCTCTCTCTCTCTCTCTCTCTCTCTCGCGCGCGCGCGCGCGCGCTCTCCCCCCCCCCCGCCCCAAGGTTAGTGTACTTTCTCTTAGTGTCAGAAATTATAGTTCAAGGGTAGAGCCAGATCTGGTGTAGAAGGTGTCTGTACATCGCCTACTATTATTGTTTATGATCTGTTAAAATGGGAAGTCGTGTAAATATAGTGCAAAGCAATAGAAATGCGACATTTTATTTATTCAGTGTTTCCGATGATTCCAAAAATATCGCAATTTATTCGCTTGTCAGTATAATTTTTGTAAAAAATAAAACAAAAAAGCTCTCAGAAAACAGACAATTGCTCTCAAGACTAAAACACTTCGTTGATGTGAACAGTCTTTTGGTCTTTTACAATTCTCGTATTCAGTCCCCCGCCTCCCCGTTACCTCTGTATCGTTTGGGATTGCTGAATTACCCTGCTTATATGTGAAGTTAAATTGATTCTTCCCCACAACTCTTTCTGTGTCAGTGACTAAAAATGCGACACTTTGGGCTTCTTTACAAAACCACTGCACATTTTTGCACACAAAGTAGTCTTTAACTCATTGTGCCCGAGCACCGAAATATCCACATTTTGGAGTTATCCTTTGAGGACTGCATTACAATTCAGGAGATAAAGCAACCATGATAGTTCAAGGGCGCCAAGCTATTCTGCCACAACCCTTGAACTATCATGGTCGAGTCATATCTTGCTGTGGTGTGTCGCGGGCAGAATGAGTTAACATCATTCCTTGATATCTTCATGACACATGCACACACTTCAGAAATATCACCGTATGTACCCACTCCATAAAGTATTCCCTTCTTTGACACATGTACTGATGTATTGTCTAACAAGCAAATTAATTATTCACGAGCTTGCTCGATATACTTTCCTTCCCGAAAAGCCTTGCGGCCCTGGCCCGAAAAGTTGTTGATCGATTCACGAGCCAGGGTCTTACGAAATAAATGACAAAATACTGTTCTGCTGCAACACTAATGCATCCTTTTCAACTATGACAACGTTAACACTTTGATTAATTTTAAACTTACCGTTTTTCACCAATGCTTAAGATACTTTTTGGGATCCGTGCACGTGCCATCGCTGTCATCGTGTGCTTCGGCACTCGCATTGTACGTGGAAACCCGTAAAAAGCGATGCAAATAGTACAAAAGCTAAAGACACTAACCTATAACTTGAAGCCTGCATTGTTGTAGATATGTAACGCAAACTAGTGTCGCGAAATGCAACATTCCAAGCTAAAAAAAACAACACCGAAACTTAGCGTAGGAGGTAGTCGGAACAGCCAGACGCTCAAAATCACTCAACACAGTTAGCTCCTTTGCGTCAACAAAACTGTCGTCTGCTTCACATAGCACCTATAGTGGAGTCATGTTTTCTTGCTTATTTGCTACTATTTATTTTTCAAGTTATTATCCACATTCCTGCTATTGGTGTTTCATTGCTAAACTTTGCTTATGAATTAAACTCAATTAATCATTTTGTGAATATGCATGTTTTGTTTCGCTGTGCATTATAGTCTCGGTATGCAAACCTAAAATGATCGCATAGAGTGGAGGGCGCGAAGCGAAGGTAAAGGTTTGTCTTGGACTTGGTACACAAAATTATATTGAGCAGCAATTCGCTTGATATAGAGCCGAAAACAGACAGATGTGATTACTCGACCCGATCAAAATGTCCTCGTCGTACCGACTCGGACATTTTGATTCGCGTCTCGTAATGACATCTGCCTGTTATCGGCTCAATATCAAGCAAAATGCTGCTCAATATGATATAATAACTACCACTGATTGCTTATAGTTTATGTTCAGCTTTATATATACTACGGACCACGTCTTCTGTCCATAACATAAGTCCCTTTACCAACAATGTTCTGTGATGTCACCCTCTATTAACCACTCAACTGTCGGGGCCAGGCGAACTCTACCCATCTGCAAGAGACATAAATCCTCATGAGCCCCCGCTTTCGCGGGGGCTCATGAGGATTTATGACTCTTGTTAGTCCTGTGTTCATTGTGCCCGCGTCTGGTCCGATTTCAGTTGCGTTCTTCACGCGACTGTCGGTCAGAGTGCATTCGTTTTAGGACTCGATATTCGCGATCACAGACAGCAGAGGAGTTAAGATTTCAAAACCGTATGATTATAGAATTATTTACATCTCGCTTTGCTTTACAGTTTCTTAATTTTATTTCTCATTGGTCTATTGTTTGTATTATTGTTTTACAGACAGATGGTAAGATGGATCACTGTCCGTGACATGGAACTTTATTCAATGAGCTATAAAATCACTTTCATAGTGATGTCATAGCTGCGTGTGATATTTCTAACGAACATCTACATCACCTATTTCGTCATTCTTTGTTTACATTGCGATGCAATTTTTACGTCTGGTCACGTGGCAACACTGGCTGGTAAAGCCGACGTTCTCCCAGTATGGTGCTGGGTGGGTTTTTTTTTCCTGTCATATTGTTCTTTTGTTTGTATTAACTCATTCAACTCCGACACGCCACGCAACACATGGATCGAGCGTGATAGTTCAAGGGTTGTGCCAGAATAGCTTGGCACCCATAGGCGCCAAGCTATTCTGGCACAACCCTTGAACTATCACGCTCGATCTGTTTGGAGAATTGTAATACAGTCTTCAAGGGACAACTTCAAAATTTGCGGAATTCGGTCCTGGGGCAGAATGAGTTAACAGACAGATTTTAAGATGGCATCTCAAGCCTAAATCTATATACTAATGGTCAAAACTTAAGGGCCACTTTTTATCGCAGACGTACCGACAACGCCACACAAATAATGTAACAATACTTGGAGTCAGTACTTTGCTAATGTATTCAGTAACAATTTCATTTACGTTTTGAGTAAATCACGCAATTGTCACAACAGCAGTATGTTAGAATGTTCACCCACTCCTCAATTAAAAAGTCACACAAGACTGGTCCAGTCAGTAGCGAGTGTACACACCGTTTGCAGCCAAGCATTCAATGCAGATCGGTGTCCGTCAAGGATGCCTGCTCTCTCCTGTCCTTTTCAACATATTCCTGGAGAAGATCATGCAGGAAACCCTCCACGACCACCATACTTCAATCTCTATTGGTGGCAGATCCCTGTGCAATCTTCGATTCGCAGACGACATTGACCTCATGGCAGGCAGCAATAGTGAGCTCCAAAACCTGACAGACAAACTTTCAAGTAGCGCAGGGTCTTATGGCATGGAGATCAGAACGGATAAAAGCAAAGTGATGATCAACACCACAAGCAACAGCAGCAGCAACATTCACATGAACGGCCAGAAGCTAGAAGAGGTCAATAGCTTCAAGTACTTGGGAGCCACCCTGTCCAAAGACGGTAGTTGCATAGCAGAGATCCGTATCAGGATAGGTACAGCAACATCCGCAATGGCCAGGCTGGACAGGATATGGCGAAGTAACTCCATCAGCTTCACCATCAAGTACAGGCTTTACAAGTCCCTCGTAGTGTCTATTCTACTCTACGGCTGTGAGACTTGGACGCTGCTTGCAGACTCAGAAAAGAAAATCCAGGCCTTTGAGAACAAGTGCCTGAGGAAGTTGCTCCACATCTCGTACCGCGAGCACAAGACCAACGAATATGTACGGAGCATCGTCACTTCCCTGGTGGGCCCACATGAACCCCTTCTGGCAACCGTGAAACGGCGCAAGCTTGCTTGGTTTGGCCACGTGACCCGACACAACACCTTGTCCAAGACTATCCTCCAAGGCACTCTCGAAGGAAGTCGTCGGCGAGGTCGTCAGAGAAAGAGTTGGGTCGCAAACATAAAAGAATGGACCGAACTCGAGATGCCAGACTTGCTTGCCACCGCCCAAAATAGAACTCAGTGGAGAGCACTGTCTGTTGCTGCTGCCTTTCAGTCCCCCCAACGCCCAGTTCGGGCAAGGGACTGATGATGATGATTCAATGCAGCGTTGACGCATGGAGTTTACCAGGGTTCGGAGAACATGTTGTGGGATCGCTTCCCACTCTTGATTCAGGAACTGAATCAGCTCGACGCCTTGAGGTGGGGGGGGGGGGGGCCGGGGTGGATGCTGACTACACGTTGCCCCAGCACGTTGGTGCTCGATGGGAGCCAGATCAGGTGAACGAGCTAGCCACTCCATCCTCATGATGCCCCGTTGCTCAAGGTACTCATCCACCACACGGGGACGATGAAGTCGAGCGATGTCGTCCTGCAGAACAGCATTGTCGCCTATGGCTTGGAGAGTTGACTGGATGAGGGGCTGCACAATCTCGTCCCGATAGCCCAGTCCAGTCAGGGTGACGTGGAGGGGGGTCCTGCCTTCCCTGCTGAAGCCTGCCCAAAACATGACTGAGCCTCCTCCGTAGCAATCCACCTTTTGGACGCATCCATCCATGAATTGCTCGCCCTGGCGTCTCCAGACCCCCACCCTGCCGTCGTTGAAGGACACAGTGAACCGTGACTCATTAGTAAACAGAACCTGAGTCCACTGGAGTCTGTTCCAACTCACATATTGATGACACCAGGCAACCCGGGCTCTGCGATGAGCTGGAGTGAGGGGTATTCTCACTGATGCTCTGCATGAAGCCAGGCCAATTTCGTGCAGACGTCGGCAGACTGTGCTTCTGCTGATGTTATCGTTTGCAGCTTGCATCAGTTGACGTCACAGAGTGGTTGACGTGACAGTTCGGTCGCGCAGAGCCGCCACACAGAGGTATCTGTCCTCCCTTCTGCTGGTGCAGGGCGGACGTCCTGAGCATAGTCGTCGTTCTGCCCTTGCGGTCTCTTGGAATCGTGCCAGCAGCCCCTGGATGACTAAATGGGTCACCCCAAGACGTCTCTAACTTCTCGTCCGGAAAATTCATCCTGCAGCCATGCTAGCGCCCGGCCTTGATCTACTGGCGTTAGGATTCGTCGTGGTGGCATGGTTAGGAAAGTGACAATTATGCCCTATTGTACCGGTATTTGTAACGAAACAGAGGTGCTCAGTGTTCACAACTGACCCCTTTAGCACGTGCATCACGACTTTACCGAGTTTTTCTACCTGCCTGCCTTTGGTACGCTTGCCAATATCGCACAGATTTTTACAAAAACTGACGATGTTTCCCGTGTATTTGACACGTTCGTGGAAATTGATGAATTGTTGTCTATTGTTCCCTGTTCAGTGGCCTGTCTAAGGTCAACTTTTAACGCATTTGGATGGGAAAAATACATGTATTTTATTAGCGTACTTGCGACGATAAACAGTGACACAAAAAGGTGGGGTTGCCCTTCAGTTTTGACCATTAGTATATATCTTTGTACAGCTTATTAGGTCAAGTTTACTAATTCTCTCCATAAATAGACTTAACCCTTCTATTTCTTCTGTTTTCAGCCACAGCATACGGACAGGGTGTATATTTTGCTCTCAGATCCGAGTACTCAGCGAGCGACACTTACAGCAAGCCTGATGTCTCTGGACAAAAGCACATATTCCAGAGTAAGGTGCTCGTTGGGTACACAGTGAAGGGGAATCAACACATGAAGGTTCTGCCGGACAGGCTTCCTGGAATTCCGTACGATTCCGCCACGGATAATGTCGTGTCGCCACAGATGTACATAATTTTCAACGAGAGTCAGGCTTACCCGGAGTACCTGATTACTTTCGAGGAAGATTGAATAGACTCTTCCGAGACTACAATATAAGTTATTGGTAGCAGGGGTTTGCAACACGGACCCTTGTCGGTCTGAGGGAGGTCAAAGGAACCATTGTACCCCGAAGGCCTGAGGGGTACAACGGTTAATTTGACCTCCCGTAGGCCTACAAGAGTCCGTGCAGCAGCCCTTTTATCAATAACGTATTTGCTTTCATTCTTCCACAATTTTCGTAAAAGAAATCAAGTAGAAATCTTCCGACCTAGATCGCGCCAGACATGACTGACGTAAAACGAATATATATTTATGCATAATAGACTATGACGTGATTCAAAATATTTCATGACGTTGCCGTCTCAAGTAGTGTGCTTGTTGTTTTGAACAACACTAAGTAACTTTTAACTTTAGAACGTTTTGGTGATCTTTTATAGAACAAAACTCGCCTCCAAGATGCGTCACAAAGAGGGCTACAAGAAGTCCGCCATTTGTCGCTACAAGGGTTTTTTTGTAGCTCAGTCACATGGTACGGTTTGCGCTAAAGGGATTGGTCGTGTGACTTAGGGATGAAAACAATATTTTGTATATACAATCGCCTTCTCATAAAACCAGTTCGGATACAACAAAAACTGGACATAACAACTGTTTTAGGTGGTCCCGGCAATATGTTCTCTATAATTACTTTGCTGATAACAAACTTCAGTTATAAGGAAGAGAAAATGTGGATTCCCCGACGATTGGCTATACATAATGAGTTGACGGTCTTGTACACTTAACGCTTTGCCTACTAAGTAACCTTTCTGTATTATGGACTCTGCCACAAAGTCATTTTGCTACGTGTCCATTTTCATGTCAAGTGCCATCTTTCAACGACTTATTCAGCTTTAACCAACTTCACTGCCACGGTCCGTACACTGCACGTCAGAAATCTGTCCGTACACTGCACGTCAGTCTGAAATCTGTCCGTGCACTGCACAACTGAAATCTGTCCGTACACTGCACGTCTGAAATCTGTCCGTGCACTGCACGTCTGAAATCTGTCCATGCACTGCACGTCTGAAATCTGTCCGTGCACTGCACGTCTGAAATCTGTCAGTGCACTGCATGCCTGAAATCTGTCCGTGCACTGCACGTCTGAAATCTGTCAGTGCACTGCACGTCTGAAATCTGTCAGTGCACTGCATGCCTGAAATCTGTCCGTGCACTGCACGTCTGAAATCTGTCCGTGCACTGCACGTCTGAAATCTGTTTAAATTAAACGCGAAAGAGCCGACTCCAGCCGTCCCATCAACAATGGACACAAAGGGGTTTCAGCAAGAGGTACCGATCCTCAGGAGCCCCCGCAGTCGCGGGGGCTAATGAGGATCTATACTTCTTGCAGTTGACTGGTGTTCCTTTTTGCTGGGCAGTGACGGGGTTAAAAATAGCCATGCACGCGCGCTGCGAACTAACGAACATTGCCCCTTGCATACTGTTCTAGCGGAAGTCTATTCGCGGCGGCTGAAGTCGACATCCATTAGCCATACGCTATATTATACATTACTAATGAATGTTAACTCATTTCGCCCGAGGTACGAAAAACCCCACATTTTGGAGTTATCCTCTGAGGACTGCATTACAATTCAGGAGACAGATCGACCATGACAGTTCAAGGGTGGTGGCAGAATAGCTTGGCGCCTGAAGGCGCCAAGCTATTCTGTCACCACCCTTGAACTATCATGGTCGAGCCACATCTTTCTGTGGTGTGTCGCGGGCAGAATGAGTTAAAGATGTAAGCACTTTTTTCTTAGTGGTGAATTGGTATGCTAAGCACAGTGCCATTTGCATCGGTTCTTGTTATCGGAAATTTACATGATATTGTGTCATGCTGAGACGATACAATACAATAGCGCCCTTACGAAAATCAAGTGCCTATTTCTTTATTCCTGCTTTTCTTATATATAACCCATTCAGCCCTGACGCTCTACAGCAGGAGATGGGTCGACCATGATAATTTAAGCGTAAGGCCAGATTAGGTTGGCGCCTGTCGGCGCCAAGCTAATCTGGCACCACCCTTGAATTATCATGGTCGACCCATCTCCTGCAACAGGTGCATAGTCGTTAGATGACGCCCCCTTTTTTTTTTTAAATACTTCCGTCGGGCTGAATGATTTAAAGATGGTAAAAATTCGCCGCACTTGCAAATAGGATGTACGCGCATCTGATACAACTGACAGTGTTAACTCATTCAAAGCATCAACAGCTGCGATAGTGTACGAAGTCGGGGCCGAAAGTCAGGTGCAGTGGGCCCGCGCACGACTGTTCCCGGGCCCATTGCAGCCGACCTCGACCCGCTAGCCTTTTGCGTACTGGGGTGGGTTCGACGTGGGAGTCAGTTGGCCTGCACACAGTTGTGACGGGCCGTTAATAACTGACATCAGGCTGAGGATCTATTTTCTTTGTGGTGTTTGTTTTTCCCCGTCAGTGATTGGTTTCAAATAATGTTATACATTATTTGAAACCAATCACTCGGTGTGAATGTTACTGTTCGTTAACATGGTTCGCCCCTGTGATTGTTCTGCAATATTTCATTTGTGAACAAACTAAGGTAGGGTGATTTACGTTGGCCTCATTTTATACGTAAGGTATATTGTATTGGAAGATCATAAGATATTATACATCTTATACATAAGATATTATACTGGAATTTCGAGCTTTTTTTTTTTAACCAATAAATCTTTTCGCAAAATTGAAACATGTATGTGTATGTGTGTGTTTAGGTGAGAGAATGGGAGAGAGAGAGAGAGAGAGAGAGAGAGAGAGAGAGAGAGAGAGAGAGAGAGAGAGAGAGAGAGAGAGAGAGAGAGAGAGAGAGGAGAAAGAGAGTACTGTGGTTGCCTCCCTTTCACGCGTATACAAATCGACACAATGTACTACAATAAAGACAAACAACATAATGGAAGTTATGTCAGGAAAAGCATCATGCTTTATTACATCGTCATTTACACAAATTCGATTAAAACAGAACACACTCATTGACTGGCTGATTGACTGAATGATTCATTTTAACTCAGAATTTACATAACCAGACGGCACTAAGGGCTATCCTAACTCATGTACAGCCAGCGATTACAAATTATGTCTCTGAAACCATCGGAAATTTATTTGTGATGTCCTGAAATACACGGATATTAACGATGCCGGCAAGAGGCATAGATCCTCATGAGCCCCTTGCGACTGCGGAGGCTCATGAGGATCTATGCCTCTTGCATTTGGGTGCAGATGTTGATAAATATCTTGGAAGTGAAGGGATAAACAAAAAAAAATAAATAAATAAAACACAACAATTTGCGGCCCAACACTGACCAAACTCTGACCAGTTCCACCCAAGGCAGAAATCCAGTCGACGAAGGTGACTGCCAAGCGTATAAAATGCAGAGAGTAACCCAGCGAAGGAAGAAACACGCTTAGAAAAGACAGGAGCAACACAATTTATTAATATTTTTCAAAATAGTTTTTACTAAGCCTGTACTTATCGGTGCGCGTGATAAATAGCGAAGAGTATTATTGTTTATTATTTTGTCCGTTTTGGAAAAAAAAATGGTTACTACGCAACATAAATATTGCTATACCCCTAAATATTGCTAAATTGTGTTGTAATTGTCTTTCTAAGCGTGCTTCTTTCTTCTCTGGTTTATTCTGTTCACCTACGGAAGACTACGAGACAGAGTGAAACTTACGTAAGTGCCGGGCCAAACTAACACCAGATTTTGCCATACAGCCGCTGGTCTGGTACACCACATGAGGCAAGAGGCAATATATATATATATATATATATATATATACGTCCTGGTCTGTGATTCTAGACATTGCGGCGTAAAGCCTTCAAGTCACAATTAACATAACTAACAGACCACACACACACACACACACACACACACACACACACACACACACACACACACAAACACACACACACACACACACACACACACACACACACACACACACACAAACACACACACACACACACACACACACACACACACAAACACACACACACACACACACACACACACACACACAAACACACACACTCACCAATGTTCATATTACAGCCAGGTCATGTTATCGTAGGACAGAATTAGAGCCGTATAGCATTTCAATCACAATATTGCACACGTTTTCGCATGCACGCATGCTGCTAAAACCAGCTTGTGTTAACCATGGCTAGTGTTAACTTAGTACTGAAATTGTCCAGATAGCTGACCACCACATCTGTACTCGCTTTATCCTCTCACTGCCACTCTCAGCACGCCGTACGTCTGCTATATCCGTGTCGATTCAGCGCCAAAGGGCTCCAGACGTCGACCTTCCCCCTCTATGTGCGTCTGGCTGCTGCTGATGTCATCAGACTGCGTGCACATGAGGCGTCGGTGGTCCAGGTAGTGACATATTAACCCATTTAGTCTTGGCAACACTACAGCAGGAGACAGATCGACCGTGATAATTCAAGGGTAGTGCCAGATTAGCTTGGCGCCGTCAGGCGCCAAGCTAATGTGGCGCTACCCTTAAATTATCATGGTTCAGCACTACCGTTCAATTATGGTCGACCCTTCCCCTGCCTGTGCCTAGTCACTCGGTGGCACGTCCAAAATCCAGCCGTCCCACGAACAATGGACACACAGTGGTTTTAGGCAGAGGCACAGAGCCTCATGATTCCCCGCAACTGATGGGGCTCGTGAGGATCTGTGCCTCCTGCAGTAACGTCGTGTTCATTTTTTCCCCCGGCAGTGAAGGGGTTACAAAGTCAGCTGATGTAAGTCACAGCCGGGATCGAACCGCAACTAGACCGAAAAATCGCAGACCTTCGCGCACGTTTCAACCCCATCATCGTCAGTGGTCGAAAGACTGTGTGTCTGTATTAGCTCTTTCAAGGCGTGCCGCACCAATAGCTGCCTCCGGCAACGCTCTACGACGCTTTCGCAGCTATTGATGCGGGACGCCTTGAGTGAGTTGTAAAATGAACTTAATTCAACACCAACGACGCCAAACCGTTGAAGGAGCATGGATACATGTATGAATACGAAATACATTGTGTCAGACGAAATTGTGTCAGTAAAGATCGATGAATAGATCCGACTGACGGTGATTTGAGTCGCTTGGTCTCAGACCAAATAGACCCCCTTGCACTTCCCCACTTCACCCTCCCCCTCCCCCCCCCCCCCTCAACGCCGTGTCCACCTATTCCCCAAATAGGTGAGGAAACCGCTGATATATATACAGTACACAGTACACATGGAAGCAAATTAAGCTTTCAAACGCTGAGTACTTCCCTTGGTGTGTGTGATAATCTGTCTCTTGTCGTTGTATCCCGCTCATTTGTCCTCGCCTGTGAAGTCAGTTCACACTATCCTCGGCTCCACAGCTGTGAGAGTCATGAGATACTCCGAGTCGGTGTGACTGTCGCTGAAAATCACGTACAGGGATGGATTTCGGGGTTGTCTAGTATACACTCGAAACTGCGTTAACAAGAGGCATAGATCCTCATGAGCCCCCGCAATGCGGTGGCTCATGATGATCTATGCCTCTTGCTGACGCAGTTCCGACATCATTTATTCTCGGACCACACGTCAGTTCACACCAGCCTCGGCTCCACAACTCTGAAAGTTATGAGATATTCCGGATAGGCGTTGTTGTCGCTGAAAATCACGTAGAGCGAAGGTTTGTCGAGGCTGTCAGTGGCGGAGTCGTACAAAACGCCTGGCGCTCTCTCCGGCAAAACCTTCATCCTTTCTGTGCCCACAGTGGAACGTCCGACCAGCACCTTACACTGGAACACATATCTGTTGTCCTGATGATCAGGGCGAGCGTAGCAGTTGAAAGCCGAGTAGCTGGACTCCAGGGCGAAATAGACTCCCTCGCCGTACTTCTTGGCTGCAACAAGACACGAGACGCTTATACGATGTGCAGAGAAAAATAACTTCAAGAAAATATCTGTTTTTAAATGTGGGCCAGGTTTGAACCTTATCGCCGGACATTCGTATTTTATGTCGGCGAGATGACAGCGAGATTACACTCACACAACTGTGACACGCCACGGCAAGACACGGATCGAGCGTGAAACCTCAAAGGTTGTGCCATAATAGCTTGGCGCTCATAAGCTATTCGGGCACAACCCTTGAACTATCAAGCTTGATATGTTTCCAAAAGTGAAATGCAGTCTTCAAAACAACTTCAAAGTTTGGGGATTTGGGTCCTGGAGCAGATTGTGTTAAACCCGAGCTCATGGTCTTTCTTAAGCATGTTCTTAATTAAACGAACTTTAGTTCGCGAACTCTGACGAACTACAGTTCACGATCTCGGACGAACCAGGTTGGTTCTTAATTCGACGATCTAAAGATACGGCGAACCTAGTTCGAAGTAGTTCACGAACCTCGGCAAACCATAGTTCGCTGTCGGAAAAGGTTCGCTGAACGTGTTGAGCAAACCAAGGCGAATCTTATCTCTGATTGGTCAAAACTTTTACCTTCTTCTGCGTTGGAGATAAGAAGACAGTCACCGATACAAACAAATATTGCGGACGGCGATATTTCACTCGTGCGAAGAACAAGACCTATTTTTTTTTATTGATTTGTGGGAGGCGCAACGCTGTTTGTGGGGTCGCTACTGCAAGGAGTACAAAAACAAACATCGTTCAAATCGCGAAGCGGCATAGCGGCAGCCATTTTGAACCAGTAAGTACGCCGAATCAAGCACTTCAGTTAAGAAAGAGAACCACGGCAAACCTGGTTTGCTGAAGTTCGCCTAGGTTCGTGCAACCTCAATTAAGAAACACACCAAAAGATCGCCGATCTTCTCCGATCTAGGTTTGCTGATCAGAAGTTCGTCCAATTAAGAACAGCTCTTAAAGCACAAGTATGCGTAAGACTGAAGACAACTTTCAGCACTATTTGAGCTTGTTATGCCTTGTCGACTCACCTAATAAGCTTCTATGGCAGTTTGGACATGCAGCAAAAGCACGCGCGTAATCGCACTTGTGTATTCTACGCAGCCTATAGCGTGTCAATCTATTCTTAGCTGTTTCTCGTACCGATATCATTGTATTTCTAGAACGGAGTTGAGTCATTGTCAGGTAACTTTATATAAAGACGACGTGTGCTGAACTGGATTGTCCTGTGTCTAAATGAACCATAACTAGGCATGTGTGTAGCTTTCCGTAACCATCTGTCACAGAAGTGTGTCTTGGAACAGTTACGGCGGTAGTGGGTCTTTAAGGATGGGCGATTTCGACGAAATCTTTCCCTCTAGAAACAAGAACCTTTCCCGAAGGTCGAGGCAAATTCCTTCCAATATTATAACAAAGACATTTTATTGGGAGAAAGAGCGGGACTGGTGTGGGACGTGAAGGAGGGAGGGTGTGGAAGGCTGTCTCCGCTAACATCAATTTGAAGGGGATCATCGTACAGCAACAACAACAACATCCGGAATCTGAAGCCATCAGTAAAAGTTGTTTGGAAATCGGAAGAAGGTCAGCATCGCACGTGTTTCGCCAGGACTTTCCATCCATCGAGTTCGTCGACACACGTGCGATTTTGACCGGCTTCTCATTCCCGGATTTCGTCTGTTGCCAGGTACATCTCACCGTTTTTTCCGCAGTAGCTGCGGTTGAATCCGTGCCGCACAATGCTGTCTATTGCCTCCGGGGCCGTACCATGCCACAGTGTTCTCTCGTTCTGTGTGTCCCTGTTCTGCCTGTCAAGTTGGTCCTTCTGCGCCGTGTACTGCTGGTACCTCGTCTTGTTCTGAACGCGGTGGACCTGGGTGAAGAAGGACAATCTCTAAACGATGGAAATTCCATGTTAACTCATTCAGCCCGACGGCCGTATTTCCCAGATTTTGAAGGCGTCATCTAATGACTACGCACCAGTTGCAGGAGATGCATCGACCATGATCATTCAAGGGCAGTGCCAGATTAGCTTGGCGCCGACAGGCGCCAAGCTAATCTGGCACTACCCTTGAATAATCGTGGTCGACCCATCTCCTGCTGTAGTGCGTCAGGGCTGAATGGGTTAAGTATCGTCCTTAACCCTTTGACTGCTATTGGCGATACGGTTCGGCGGACACGATATGGCCTATGGCATATCCTCCGAGTAGTATCGGTCAGTGGCTGAAGAGGGGTCAAAGCCAGCTATCGCGCACGCCAAATGAAATTAAATCTTGAATATTATTTCGTTGATACAAAGGAAACCTCAGTATTTATTTATTTATTTATTTATTTATTTATTTATTTATTTACTTGTTTATTTAGTTATTGGTAGGCGTACAACAACGAAAAGAACTCAGGAAACACTCCTTGGCCGAACTAGACTGAACTTTGTTCATTCATTCATTCATTCATTCATTCATTCATTCATTCATTCAATTTTTTAATTTAATACTAATATTATTATTATTGTATATATTGTTTTCTTGCTTATTTATTTCTTTATTTATTTATTAAATATGGTTATAATTTATATATTAGTCTATCTACTTTTTCATAACAGAAACTGACTGAATGTGTACAGTTGGAAAAAAATAACAAGAACTAAAAACAATTACCATAGAAATGACGACGTGTTTGGAGCCGAGTGTAGCTCTGAAGTTTGCCTCGACCTGTCTGTACTCGCCGTCTGAGGACCTGAGTGGAACTTTGGTGACCAGCTCGTCCCCCAGGCTGTGGCTCGCCCAGTTTTCGGGAAGTGTGGGCTGATATAGACGAGCTGCAAGGATACATGAAGTTGTATAAACATATCTGATTAATGTCAGCACTTAATTTCCAAGCTATAAAATTATATATATGTAAATTATTAACATGTCGATTTTTTTTTCTGCACAAATCCTTTCTTTCTCACTTCCTTCCCCTGCCAGCAAAACGTTTGACCACGTGACGAATTCACTGCCGAGGAAAATTGAGCAGCGCCCATCTGCAAGAGGCATAGATCCTCATGAGCCCCTGCGACAGCGGGGGCTCATCAGGATCTATGCCTCTTGCTGAGACCACATTGTCAGCGAGTTCCTCCGGCGGTTGTGGCTTTGGGTCGTTGGATGAACAAGGATTTCACGAATAAAGTTTGCGTCATATGGCAGGAAAGGGGTGAAACAACGTCATCCATCCATAAAACGTGAATATATTATTGGGAGGTATTCAATACGCAAAGAACATCAGTAGTCCTCGAGTGTCGATAGGTGATTGGGTGCCTGGGGATGGGGAGAGGTGATTGGGTGCCTGGGGATGGGGAGAGGTGATTGGGTGCCTGGGGATGGGGAGAGGTGATTGGGTGCCTGGGGATGGGGAGAGGTGGTTGGGTGCCTGGGGATGGGGAGAGGTGATTGGGTGCCTGGGGATGGGGAGAGGTGATTGGGTGCCTGGGGATGGGGAGAGGTGATTGGGTGCCTGGGGATTGGGAGAGGTAGTTGGGTGCCTGGGCATGGGGAGAGGTGATTGGGTACCTGGGGATGGGGAGAGGTGATTGGGTGCCTGGGGATGGGGAAAGGGTGGGGCAGGATGGAGCGGTGGGAGAGGGTGGTGGTGGGGTGAGGCACACGTGGATCCATGTGCCACTTGTAAAATAAATAAATAAATCAGCGCATTAAATAGGCGCTTTACCCAATCGAATATCGGCTCAAAGCGCCGAAGAGAACTGAACCCAACAAGCACGCTCACGTGAATCACGCGCATTCTTTCACACATTGCACATAAACACAGAACATTCACGTGGTGCTATGTGCAAGCTCAAGCGAGCTACTGAATTTTTTGGAAATTCAAATCGTTTTATATTTGAAATTTGGTAAATGGGCTGAAATTGATACCAAAGTCGTGGGAGAGGAAAAGCCGGAGTACCCGGAGAAAGAACCCCCGTCGGTCCGCCCAAATTAACGGTGACACTTACTAGCGGAGAAAAGTCCGACGCCGGAACCCGGTATCGAACCTCGCACTTTTAGCGTTGGTGGCAGGCGTCTTAACCACTGCGCCACGGACCGCCCAGACTGGAGTTGGTCGCTGCGTTGCGGCGATTGAAGGGTTAAGAATAAACATTCCTTAATATTTTTCCGCAAAAGTTTTCCGCAATACTTTTCCGCAATAGTTTTTATGGTCACAGACATAAACAGTAAATGGCGGTCTGACATGAAATATTCTAAAGTTTGAAAAAAAAATAAAAAGGGTGGGGGGGGGGGGGTGCGGAAGATTAAAATATGTTCACATTTCATCTCCCAAATTTCAACCTCAAATTAAAAATAGAACGAAAACATTGGATAATAAATGTATACTAACGGTTGCGCTTGAGCTCAGACAGTTTGACCTCCACGTAGTCGATGCGCTGTTCGTCCAAACGGTGCAGGAGTTCGTCAATCTGTTCATGGGCGCTGTTCAGACCCACCCCCACCCCGCTCAGTGAACACACACCGCGCTGTTTGTCCAGCCTCAAGTTCACGCCGTGCTCGTCACAGATCGCTTTCATTTCTTTCTCCTAGGGGAACATTATCACTATTAACATCATCGTCGTCCTCATTTGTATTTCTATATAAGTCATCATCATTATTGTCGCTGTCATCGTCATTAACCCCTTCACTGCCAAGGAAAAACGAGATCAAACTGCAAGAGACATAGATCTTCATGAGCAACAGCGGGGGCTCATAAGGATCTATGCCTCTTGCTGAGACCAATTTGTGTCCACGTTTCTGTAACTGCTACGGCAGGAGACCTTAAACGTCGAATTTAACTCATTCAGCCCGACGCACGTAATTCTCAAAATTTGGAGGCGTCATTTAACGACTTTGCTCCTGCTGTAGTGCGTCAGGGTTGAATGGGTTAAATTTGCACGATTTCATCAACACAGTCCACATCCACTGACAGGGAAGAGATAGTCATTATAATTGTTGACGTCACTGTCGACGTCATCGTTGACGTCACTGTCACTGTCATGCATTTAGTGAAAAGAGAAACAATCGCTGCTGCTCAGGCGTATGTCGTCCCAAGTCTTAGCAGACTACGCAAGAATATGCGTTTTGCTGTTGACAGCTTTTCTTAGGCCAAAGATGACTTTAACCTGTTATGGTGTACTAGCTCTTTATTTCTGATGGCCATGAATTTAGTCTCATGCAATCGCACAGTGTTTGCTGTTTGCCCAGCTATATAAAAGCGGTTTCCAAGAGGCACAAATCCTCATGTACCCCGCGAATGCGGGGGCCTATGAGAATTTATGCCTTTTGCATATGGGTGGAATTCCTTATGCACCGGCACTTACTGGGTTAATTGCCTTCTGCGTCAACAGCACCAGAGGCTGTATGCACAATAGGGTTTATATTTTGCAAAGACTTACACGCGCGCTGTCCAGAGTTCTCAGCGTGACCCGCTTCACAGTCTTGGTCTGAAAGTCTTCCGGTATGCGGCTGTGCAAGGCTCGGATAATCTCCCGCAGGCTTTTGTCACATCCGGTATGGTACACGTACAGGTCTTTGGACAGGCCAGCTAAAACAAAAAAGGCAAATATTCATAGACTGCCACATTGCAAAGCAACTAATCTTCTCCGACATCGTCTTTTCTGATTAAATCTGGCATAGATGTGCAAACTGTGCAATATTGTGACTTTTGTCATGTCCAGTATGTTACACGTAGAGGTATTTGTACAGGCCAGCTAAAAAGAAAAAGGCAAATATTGATAGACTGTCTCATTTCAAAGCACTCTTCTTCTTTTCTAATTCAGTCTGGTATGTGCAAAATGTGCAATATTGTGCAGCACAAAGTGGCAACAAGAACATATCACAAATTACATTTCCCTCCTTACTTTCACCATTTGCAGTCAAGCGTGGCGCAACCTGAGTTTGCTTCAGTAGTTTAACTCACTCAACCCGACGGCCGTATTCACAGATTTTGGAGGCGTTATCTAACGACTGTGCACCAGTTGCAGGAGATGGGTCGACCATGATAATTCAAGGGTAGTGCCAGTTAGCTTGGCGCCGACAGGCGCCAAGCTAATCTGGCACTACTTTTGAATTATCATGGTCGACCCATCTCCTGCTGTAGGGCGTCGGGACTGAACGGGTTAACTACGTCTTTGAGTCCGAAATAGCTCAGGCGGTTAAGCGTCGGAGCAGGAGAGCAAAGGGAATCGCCGGGTCGTGGGTTCAAATCTCCGTCCCGGCCCCGGTACGTGCACTCGCAATCCAGGGGGGAAAGACGGGCTTGTTCAATAGCATGTCCGTTCAAAGGTCCTGGTAAATCAAAGTGGCACAGTTGGAGTGCTCTGAGTTGATCAGTGTTCAGGTCGTACTCCATAGATCTCCCTGTCCCCCATAAACCCGCCCGTCAGGGCCGTCCATTATCACTTCGGGGCCGTGGACGTTAAACCCCGAACTAACCAACCAAGCCGATGCGAGAGGGGCAGTCCTTGCTAGAGCGGGGACGCGGGGACTGGTCACAGAACAACAGAAATGCACACGTTATTATGGAGCTTTTATTTTTCAGTGTACAAGCGATAATTGTGTGCTGGTCGGTGATCTTGCACCGAAAGCTCCAAGGCTCAGTTGCATGAGTGAGCTTAGTCATGCGGCAGCCATTAAGCGCGGTGCTACGCTGTAGCGGGGTCAGTGTTGTGGCGCTGTAGCGTAGCACTTTGCTTAGGGGCTGCTGCAGGACTAAGCTCACTCATGTAGCTGACCCCAGAATACACGAACCAGGGGACAAAGTTATTGGTAGCACGGACCCTTGTAGACCTGAGGGAGGGCAAAGGAAACATTGTACCCCGAACTCGAAGGCCGTATTTGTTTTCATTCCTCCACTGTTTTCGTAAAAGAAATCAAGAAGAAACCTGCCAAACTGGAAAGGGCCAGACATGACTGACGTCAAAGGAATATACATTTATGCATAACAGACTTATGACATAATTTAAAATATTTCAGGGCGTTGCCGTCTCCAGTAGTGTGCCTTTTGTTTCGAACAACACTAGGTAACTTTTTACATTAAAACGTTTTGGTGATCTTGTAGAGAAGAAAACACGCACCCAAGATGCGTCACAAAGAGGGCTACAAGAAGTCCGCCATTTGTCACTACAAGGGTTTTTGTAGCTCGGTCATACAGGGACGTAGCGGGCATGATAAAAGTAGTCCGGCGGTTTTGGAAAGTCGAAAACTATTTGAGGGACGATGGCGACCAGACGCTTATTTATTGATACTAAAAATGTTAACTCTATTTTACTAAGAAATAACATTCACATCCAAAGACAGACTTACCTATGATATGCTGGCTTGGAATCAAGAATTGGGAAATGTCACAATTGTTTAAATCCTTCATGTGGTCATGGGGAAACCAATGAATTAGTAAACAAACTCGCCTTTCTGTAGTTAGAAGATTACAACATGTCAGAGTTGAAGATCGTTTGTTGTAGAAATTTAAAAAGAGATATAATACATGAAGAAATGTTCATCACAAAAGCTTTGGGTCTCCTGAATCAACTTTGACAGCAGACGTTTGTGTTGCACGGGATTTTTGAAGCACATTGGTTCTTAATCATAATAATAATGGCTACTTATATAGAGCTTATACTAAAATAAGCTCTTAGCGCCTTACAAATAAAGAGTGGGAGTGGAGCGGGTCATAAAGCCAGAGGAACAAAGGATTCTGCAATACACAAGCACAAACAAACACACAGGTACATAACGGCCACTGACGAAGAACTGCGCGCGAGCTACATTGGGGTATCGAATAGGTGGGTCTTAAGGGCAGTGAATGAGGGAGAATGTCTAATATCTATGGAGAGAGTTCCAGACAAAACTGAGGTCCAACGTGCGCAAAACAACGGTCACCTCTGTTTGCAGAGCAGGACTCTGAGAAGGCGCGCCGTGTCACTACTTGAACGGAGGGATTGGGAGGGAGTGTATAGTTGAAGAAGATCA
>BTPG01000001.1:264817926-264832926 GCA_036245525.1 Semisulcospira habei
ACCTCTACATCACACACTATAGTGTCCTCTACATCACACACTAATGTGTCCTCTACATCACACACTATAGTGTCCTCTACATCACACACTAATGTGTCCTCTACATCACACATTATAGTGTCCTCCACATCACACACCAAAGTGTTTCCCATGATTCCAAAAAGGTCGCATTTCGTTTGCTCTTCAGTATGTCAATAAATATGTATCTCCTTCATTATATCTTACATCAATGTAAACAACAAGGTCCGTCGAATAATTGATATCTTGAGAGGTTGTTAACACTCAAATTTTGCATCGTGAGAACACAAAGACTGTTTGTAGGAACACCGACTGTTTCGTGTTAAAGCATCAGTTTCCTTAAATTAACAGTGTTTGTGAACGTATGTTGAAAAAAAATAATAATAATAATAATAATATTAATAATAATAATAAATAATAATAATAATAATAATAATAATTTATATGGCGCCTAACCTCGGGTAGAGCTGTAGGCGCCTTACAAATTTAAAAAATACAATTACAAAAACAAATGTAAACAGTATTACACACACACACACACACACACACACACACACACACACACACACACACACACACACACACACGCACACACCATCACACAAACACACACACACACACACACCATCACACACACACACACACACACACACACACACACACACACACACACACATTCCAGGCACCACAGCAAAACTACAACAGAATCCTCAGCAAATATGTTGTGAACAATGCAAGCTCCGGGTGTTTTGTCATGCAGGTATTACGTCAGCTAGTCATCTCCTGTCTGACGGAGGCCAGTAAACATGGATTCAAATCGGTCGCTTTTCCCGCTCTCGGCACCGGCGGACTTCACTACCCTCCTTACAAAGTGGCACGCACCATCATAGAAGCAGTCAGGGATTTTCACAAGGACGTACCCAATACCTCTCTGAGGGATGTCAGGATAGTTATCTACCGTTCCGACACACACGCCTATCAGGTGATCACTATTGGCGGCTTGTGAGCTCAACACCAACATGTCCTAGCTTTACCAGGAACATGGATTCAAAGTGGTGTCAGCAAGAGGCATAGATCCTCATGAGCCCCCGCAAGTGCGGAGGCTCATGAGGATCTATACCTCTTGCAGTTGGTTGGTGTTCAGATTTTCTCGGCGCTGATCGGGTTAAACTGTGTATCTTACAATAGGGCTCGGGAAGTTCCCCGCGTTGCCTAGCAGCGTCGGCGCGTCAGCCGCCATCTTAAGAGGATACCATAGTCATCGTACAGTAGCGAAATAGTGTTTCAAACGGTTTTCTTCATGTTTCTTCCTCTTTGGCAAGAAACAAAAACAGATTCCGGTGAGCGGTTTCCTACAGTGATGGCAAGACTTCTTGTTATTGCTTATAGTACGTCAGGACTTTCCTGTCATTACAAAAACAGCGATTTCCCTGTGAGCGCTTAGTCCCGTATCCTCACAAGATGGCCGCCACGACCGGCATGATGACGTCAGCTTCCCGAGCCCTATAGGCAGACAATTAAGATGCACGATCGCTTAGCATTATCCAATATTAGTATCTATAAAAACAAGGCTCTTCTGTTTCTTTTAGATCTTTGAAATGGCGCAGCAACAACCAGTCACTCTTACTGAAGGTATCTATATTCACTCTCTTTCACACACACACACACACACACACACACACACACACACACACACACACACACACACACACACATTTTTTTACTGCGGAGTACTTGTTAACTCATTCGAGACGTGCCGCCTCCGGATACGCGGCATATGCCGCGTGTCAGGAGGCGGCACGTCTTGAATGAGCTAAATCAGCACTTGTTTTTACTTTCTTGTCTGAGGGAGGATTGTACAAATCCCCGTATAAGAGAGCTTTATCAATTCACCATTGACATAAAGTACATCTACCTTCTCAGTTCATGCGAAAATTGATAGGATAATGTCACTTTCAGGAAACTCTACAGCCGCAACGCGGGAGAAAGTTCTGCGGATCTACGCAAGCAGTAAACAAGCCGGAACTGACGTCATGACTGCTATTGCCGAAATCCTGGATCGTCACATCATGACACTAACTGTGAAAGAGAAGCTCGTGGTTGCTATGGCAGCAAATGAGGTATACGTCACTGTTGTCTCTGATGTTGAAATAATTATCTCTATTGAAAAAGCCTCGCAGATCTGTCAATGCATCAGCGAGCTCTATAAGGAGCACAGTGCATACGCGTCGTTGGTTTAAAAACGTCATTTGCAATGATGTAATTTGTTTGTTTATGTTACTTTAGTTTATACGTGATATGCTTTATTCTTCGGCTTCTAGACCTGAGAAACATGGTGACAAAACTAGAATTTCACGGTGTAATTTAAGTCTTGCTATAAATTGTGTGAAATTGTGTTGCTCTTGTGCTTATTAACTCATTCTACCCCAGACACACCACAGCAAGATAAGGATCGACCATGATAGTTCAAGGCTGATGCCAGAATAGCTTGGCGCCTATGGGCGCCAAGCTATTCTGGCATCACCCTTGAACTATCATGGTCGATCTGTGCCCTGCACTGCAATGCAGTCTTCAGAGGACAACGGCAAAACGTAAGGATTTCGGTGATGGGGTAGAATGAGTTAATGCAGCTTAAGGTTTCTGCTAAATCGTTCATATTCAGCGTGACACGTCAAAAATCACGGTGTTGTGAATTAGAAATGCCGGTTAATGTTTGTTTTCTTTGATCAGTGATATATCGACTCGTACTATATAACTATATCACTATACACTATACAACTAATAATAACTATATCGCCTTGCACGTGACCCCGGACTATACGGTAGACTCTGAAATAGGGCTGGTCGGAGCACGTTCCGTAGAACGCACACGATGTGCCGGGCGGACGGACCCCGATCAGTCCTGGCAAAGATGTAACAATATAAAAATGACGTCACGTCTAGCTATGCGAATCTTGCTAGAGAACGTACATGTGGCGCCAGACACCGCATGTGTGTGTGCGCGCGCGCGCGCGCGTGTGTGTGTGTGTGTGTGTGTGTGTCTGTGTGTGTGTGTGTGTGTGTGTGTGTGTGTGTTTCACAAAAAAAAACGCTTGATCCGCATTTGAGTCAGTAATTTCTGTTATTCTTACTATATACTTCGCATATAGCTAGATTAAAGGGAGATATTGAAATAGTTCGTAATCCAGCGTTGTACCTCTTCAACGTTTTGAATAAGAATTAATTTATTTTTGCAAGTTTTTGGAGCCACTATATACTCCCATCAAACAGACAGCTCTGGAAGAGGCTGTGTGAAACAAAACAGTCAGCACTGGAAGAGGCTGCGTGCTTTTCGGATGAGTGACGTGAAACATCGAATTCGTCACTGTGTACACGGCGTCGTGGGTCTAGCGATGCCATGACGTGAAGCTTATAGTGACGTCATTTTGCTGCTCTTGCTATTCTTCTTCTTCGGAATCCTGTCGCTACTCCAGCCAACAGAGCGTACTAATGGTGGGTAGTGCCGTGCATCTGTCTTTATTTGTGTGCGCCAGCGTGTGTTTTGATCAGAGGTTGGCCTAGAGATGAGGGAAATGGATCAGAATAATAAGCTTTAAAATATGAGCAACTCTGGATGTTGCTTAGAGAAAAAACGCACGTGAGCTCCAGACGCTACTGTAGACTTTGAAATGAAATCCTTATCTTGTTTCAGAAAAAGGCGATTGAGAACATCTGTCAGTTGCGCGGCGTTTGCTGGAAACAACGGAAAGGCAAGTGTGTTCTCCGTGGGATCAAAAATGACGTGTTACAAGCGCACGTGCAAATCAAAGACCTTTTGCACTCTGTGAAACTGTCAGCTGTCCAAAAACAACATGAGAGCATGCTGCACCGTCTGGTACAGTGGTACTACGTGAAGGTTCGTATGCCTTGTGTTATTGTATACATTTACAGAGTTTAACCCTTCACAAAGCGAACACAACGCCAACTTCAAGAGACATTGATCCTCATGAGCCTCCGCATTTGCGGGGGCTCATGAGGATCTACGCCTGCTGCTGAGACTGTTTTGTATCTATGTTACTTGGTCGACGGGGGATCTTTGGCATTGAATGAACAAAGATGTCAAGAACACAGTGCGCGTCCACCCTCATTAAATTGGTTAACTCATTCCAGACGTGCCGCCTCCGGATACGCGGCATAAGCCGGCAATAAGCATAAGCCGGAAATAAGCATAAGCCGCGTATCCGGAGACGGTACGTCTCGAATGAGTGAACCTCGTGTTGATTGTACACTTGTTTATTTCAGTTGACATTTTTTTTCCTTGTGTCAATTTAATTTGACGTGGTTTAGGTTGATGGATCACTTGTGGTGGAGACTGAACATTCACTGAGCGACAACTACCACATTGAAGAAGCTTATAAGGCAAAAGCAGACAAGACTGACATCAGTATGACGACCGACGGTGAGAACTATCGGACAGTGGTGGTAGACTTCAAGGCCATGAAGCAGTACCCATCAAGCAATCCCCGTGACGCCTGGGATATCATCAGGAGGGACAAGATGGCGGGTAAAACGCATCCCTATCACCAACAGTTAACCCCTTCACTGAGTACTGAACACCATTCAGCTGCAAGAGACATAGATCCTCACAAGCCCAGGCAGTTGCGGGGACTCATGAATTATGTGCCTCTTGCTCATTCAAATTCAAATTAAAAAATCTTTATTGTCCATTAAATAAATTAGTATAAAATGGAAATTTGTCTCACAGAACCATGCCTTGCTCATACCACTTTGTATCTATGTCACTGCGTCCTCTGGCGGTGACGAGGATACCCTGCCACTGGACGTGTCTTTTCTTTCTGAAATCTGTCTTCATCTAACGACCAAAAGCCGGGGGACGTGAATACAAGTGTACATAAATACAAAAGCTTCAGCAAAAAGCATGGATCCTTATGAGCCCCCGCAACTACGGACCACTGTGGTTACACCAAAAGCTAAACTGACTACGCCGGACACTCATATTGAAAAAGAAAAGTACTAAGCTATAAAAGAAGACTGCTTGTTCGGTTCGCTTTTTTTTAAATTCAACAAGGAGAACTCGTACTGGTGTATCAGACAATCCTGTTTGATTGCTTGTGCCTAGCTAGTCTTTTTCCTCTTCCTTTTTTTCCAGAGACAGCCCCATTCCGACTTCCAGACTCGTGGAGTTCCACACCAGACATCAGAGTTGCTCTTGCCGAATCCAGCCATGAATACAGTTCAGTGAAAACAAATTTTGGGAACAAACAAAGGACAATCAAGAAGTTATGTTCATCTCTTGTTTATGCATATCTTTCATTATTGTCTCCAAATTTCTCTCTCTTTTTTCTTCTTCTTTTTTTTTTTTTTTTTTTTTTTTTTTTTTTCATGTCTTTGTCGTGTGGTTATTTTATAATAAGCTATTTAGCGAATAACTGGTTTGTCACACGTTCTTGTTAGGCTTGTTGCTGTCTGTTCCTTGTCTTTTAACCTAAATCAAATGCCAGACTTGTATACAGGTCTCACCTCTGAGCGAGGGCGATAACGAACTGGCGCAAGGCACCAGCGAATTGCTACGGGTGTTCTGTGTTTATGAGAAAACAGTTAGACAAGCCTCCCCGTTCGAAGCACAATAATAGTTTTCTTGACTTGCATTTAAAAAACGACACAAAGTCACATACCTGTAAAACTATTAACTCATTGTGCCCGAGGTACTAAATACCCACATCTTGGAGTTATCCTCTGAGGACTGCATTACAATTCGGGAGACACACCGACCATGATAGTTCAAGGGTGGCGGCAGAATAGCTTGGCGCCTGCCAAGCTATTCTGCCACTACCCTTGAACTATCATGGTCGAGCCATAGCTTGCTGTGGTGAGTGGCGGGCAGAATAGGTTAATAAATATGAGTCTATATTCACCCATTCTGGACTGAAATGAGGTGTGCATCTATAAAAATGCCGTTTTGAATCCACAATTAATCATTTTTACTCATTTGTTAAGAGAAGGCCGTCAGAGACGGTTTTCATAAATTAAAAAAAATCAAAAGTTCGACATTTTCACAAATGATAAAACTATTTCGAATGTTGCGGGGGATTTTTACGTTAGTTTTATATCGTGTGTTTAAATGTCTTCTTTGTTGATACATCGTGATAAAACAGGAGGGGAGAGGAGCGGGCGGGAAGGGTCTATATCTAACGCACACTCTTCCTGTCGTCAACAGATTGAACGTATACAAAACTCCACCCTGTGGAGGCAGTACAAGGCTCAGAAAGACCGTCTGGAGAAACAAAACCCTGGACTGACGAACGAGATGTCGCTTTGGCACGGGACACACACCCACGCAGTGGACCGAATAATGCAACGCGGTTTTAACAGAAGCTACTGTGGAAAAAACGGTAACTACATATAGTTCAAATGTTAGACCTGACTACCACCCCCCCCCCCCCCACTCCCCACCCCCACGAAAATTAACTACTGTGGCATTCACAGGGATCACAGCATCACATAGTCAAGTTTCTAATAACTGTGACATCCTGGTTTAATGATGGAAGCCTGAAAATGGACTGCCAGTGCTACAGAAAATGTCTGAAGGCATCTTCCACATTATTTTTGTCTTTTTGCGATTTCGCAGAATCGGCCGTTTAATGGGTGCACAAATACCTTCAAACTGAACCAGGGATTCAATATGTTTCATTCTGTTGGGCTTAAACATCGCAGGACACATTCAGGTACACATTAAAGCTCATCTTATAGAGTACTGGGGGGGGGGGGGGGGGCGGGGGCGGGGACGGGAGAGGGTGGTTGGGGGGGGGGGGGAGGGGTGCAAGGTAGTCAGGTCTGGCTTATGGCGATTTATCTTTACACTTAACTGCAGAACAATTATTCCGTTGAAATGCAAGTTAGGAGCCATTGTCTGGTAAATCGCAAAATCAATTGTCCGGCTATAGATAGCGCATTTGTCACGATGCTTCCTGCAGGATGTCAGGGTGTTGTTATTTCTGCAGGATGTCAGGGTGTTGTTATTCATGCAGGATGTCAGGGTGTTGTTATTCATGCAGGATGTCAGGGTGTTGTTATTCATGCAGGATGTCAGGGTGTTGTTATTCCTGCAGGATGTCAGGGTGTTGTTATTCATGCAGGATGTCAGTGTGTTGTTATTCATGCAGGATGTCAGTATGTTGTTATTCATGCAGGATGTCAGGGTGTTGTTATTCCTGCAGGATGTCAGGGTGTTGTTATTCATGCAGGATGTCAGTGTGTTGTTATTCATGCAGGATGTCAGGGTGTTGTTATTCATGCAGGATGTCAGGGTGTTGTTATTCCTGAATGATGTCAGGATGTTGTTATTTCTGCAGGATGTCATGCTGTTGGTATTCCTGCAAGATGCCAGGGTGTTGGTATTCCTGCAGGATGTCAGGGTGTTGTTATTCCTGAAGGATGTCAGGGCGTTGTTATTTCTGCAGGATGTCAGGGTGTTGTTATTCCTGCAAGATGCCAGGGTGTTGGTATTCCTGCAGGATGTCAGGGTGTTGGTATTCCTGCAAGATGTCAGGGTGTTGTTATTCTTGCAGGATGTCAGGGTGTTGTTATACCTGCAGGATGTCAGGTTGTTGTTATTCTTGCAGGATGTCAGGGTGTTGTTATTTCTGCAGGATGTCAGGATGTTGTTATTCTTGTAGAAATCATCGCGATAAAAAGAGCTACCGACAGCCAAAGGAAAGTTGTCTTTTTTTCAGCCACGAGATATGGAGAGGGTGTCTACTTTGCTGTGTCCTCCGGGTACTCCGTCAAGTTCTGCGATCGGGACCAGTGTGGGCGTCGCTTCGTGTTCCAGTGCAAAGTGCTGGTGGGTTATGCTGCGGAAGGAGATGCCGACATGAGGTTCCTACCTGACAGGTCGGATGGGGTCCCTTTTGACTCGGCTACAGATGATGTGAATTTTCCCTCGATGTACATCATCTTTAATGACAACCAGGCCTACCCGGAGTACCTCATCACTTTTAAGTGAACACTGATTCTTTTCAAAATGGAATGGGACATGTAAAACAAACACAATGCGGCGATCGTTTACGAGGAAGTGTTAACAATCAAACCAAAAACAAACAAACAAGCAAGGAAACACTTTGCACAAGAAGCCGAAAAGTATAAAATGGCACTTTAGTAGCAGCGTTCGATAGCAATTCGGTCAAGAGAAAATCGATTGCATTTTAAGGATGTGGGTATGACCGCTTCAGAACGAATCACAGCGACAGATGGTCACAAAACCCAGGGGCGGACAAGCGGAGGGTTCCGGACCCCCCCCCCTTCCCCCCGACCCAAAACTCTTTTAAATGCTATAACAAAGTACCTTTCTGGGGGTGTTTGGAACCCCCCACTCCCCGCACTCCCCGTTTTTGATATGTTAGCAAGTGGTGAGAGTCTCATTACACACGCGCGCTTTCTCTCTTCCGATACCCCAGCAACCCCCCCCCCCCCCCATGTTTGATGGGGAGGCCTTTTGTGTCTTGTTCAAGGTCCCAAACAAAACGTTGGACCCCCTCCTTCAAAGTATCTGATCGGACCCTGAAAACCCGTTACTATAGGCCAAGCCCCTACACACATAGAGTTGATTTACTATGTGTAAACAGAGGTTTTGGGTATGACCTCAGAGCGAATCACAGCGACACATTATCACAAAAGTCCTTTACCACAGGCCAAGCCCGTACACATATAGCGCTGATTTACAAACAAAACAGACAAGAAAATAAAGAAAATACACTTACCTCTCTAGGCGGGCGTCTTCAGACTTCATGACTCGCGGGACGACAAGCCAACTAACCATCAGCCAAACGTGTTTGTGTCGACTTACTACGGTGGATTGTTTCAGAGCGGTCTCCGGGGGAAAAAACAAAATCACACTTGCCATTTCTTCTGTAATACTTCTGTTAAGATCGTAAGAAACAGCAATCGCATGACAGAAAACCAGAAGAGGCGTCTTTCAAGAAGCAGTCATCGTGTTGCACTGTGAAAAATGCCGACAGCGACAGCGCTGACTGTGACTCACAATGGGCTTGTCTGTGTCTGTGCGTCTGCTGACCCTGACCTTGTATTAGCTGCAGCAGGCACACTGACAAAGCGCTGTCCACAACCGCCAGTGGATGTTTTTGAAAGCAGGAGAAACACAACACCGAGTACAACCAACAGTCCAAGGAACTCGGGCAGGAATAGGGTCAGCAGGAGACACAGAACCTCATGAGCCCCAGCAGATGCGGGGGTTCATGAGGTTCTTTGCCTCTTGCAGTATTCTGGCAGTGACGGTTAAATCCGTGTGAATTAACTCATTCTACCCCAGACACACCACAGCAAGATATGGATCGACCATGATAGTTCAAGGGTGATGCCAGAATAGCTTGGCGCCTATGGGCGCCAAGCTATTCTGGCGTCACCCTTGAACTATCATGGTCAATCTGTGTCCTGCACTGCAATGCAGCCGTCACAGGACAACGGCAACATTGGGGGATTTCGGTCTTGAGGTAGAATGAGTTAAGCGACACTGGTTCCAGACCCTTTGCAACCCAGAGTATATGGCTATCACAGTTTTGTGTCGAGGGCACACGGTATGACCACTCTCGAACAAATCACTGTCGACCACACCGCTGTAAAACACTTAGGCCACTTTCAGTGTGGACGATCACTGCGACAAATCTGACGGCGTGTTGAGAGAAAACAACTGCCAATAAGGAGTAACTTGAGGTGCGCATGCGTAGAAGAGCAAGGCGATTCATTTCTCGAAAAGGAACGAGGACACCTGTGTGTACATCGATACACGAGCTATGTGTAAAGTTATACCTGTTTACCGTGCTCAGTGCTCAGTGCTACCGTACTCATCCATTGTCAAAACTGTCAGGAGGAAGGTTTGCATCTACCTTCAGAGAACCTTGTTAACCCCCCCCCCCCCACCCCCCACCCCCACCCCACATACACACACACACACACACACACATCAACACACACACACACACACACACACATGCACCTCACTTCCCTGCCCTCCCCACCTCACCCCCCCTCCCCCCCCCCCCACCCCCACCCCCCCCCCCCCCACCCCACCCCCTCCATCCGCTAACGGTTTTGTCATTTTTGGTCCACTGGAATTTGACTGAAGTCTGGTGTCGGGAGGCCTTTTCTGTCAGGTTGAAGGTCTCAAACAAAATGTTGGAACACCCCACCCCCCATCTCCCCCGGGGTAGGTATCTGATCCGCCCCTAAAATGGGCTCCCTGCGCTCGGAAAAGCCCACACTTGCTCCGTCTCATTCATGAATAGTCTCACTACACTTTCTGGCAGTGTTTGTCCTTTGTCAGTCACTGAAAGAACAAGGGGCCGGTAGCATGAACGACTAAGCTTAGTCCTGCACCAGTCACTAAGGAAGGTGCGCCGCTATAGCGGCGCACCTTGCTTAGTGGCCGGTGCAGGACCTGAGCTCGCTCATGCAACTGGCCCAAGGTGCGTAGTCAGGTTCTCTGAGTCTAACTGCGGCGGCCGGGGATTGTGCCTACATGAAATAAGCATTTCCTAGCAGACGGCCTGTTGTTTTTGTACATGTACGGGCCATACACAGGGCCTTGACATGACGATGACACACTGGGTGATTACGTCTCAGATAAGAGGTTGGGTGCTTCACTCAAGTATCAAACCTCTTTGTTGTGCACACAGTATCGTATAGGCCTAGCAGGATAATTATGTCACATGCTGCCTCGTTTGAACAGTCATAAATATAACCCCCAGTGCCCTCCTCGACCCGACTGAGAAGAAGAGGAGCAAACTTTGTCAGTTTTTGCCAGCAGGACTGCCGTTATATTGCAAAAAGCCATTATGTCCATTATGCAAACTCTGTTAATTTCGATCGCTTTTCACAAATTAAAAATAAAAATAAATAAATTAAAAAACATACTGGCTAAACGGCAGAAAAGGCAGAGATTGTCGTGAGCCGCTGCCTCGCAGGGGCTTATAAGAATCCATGTATCTCTTCCAAAAGAAGGGACTCGTTGAGAGCATTTTGTCACGGTATATGCCACTCCTTTTTTCAGCTGCTGCAAAAGCACTTTGTAGGTACAAATGCGAGGCATCTGTTTCGTCACGCACGAGAGCACGCGGTCACAGCGAACTTGTGAGAGCTAGTTTAACCAAATCACCGAAAACAAAACCATCCATCCGCAAAAGGCATAGATCCTCATGAGCCGCCCGCAGTTGCGGTGGTTCTTGAGGCTCTATGCCTCTTGCTGAGACCATGTTTTATCCAGTTCCTTCTTCACGGCTGTGGCGTTATTTTGTTTGACAAGACTGAGATTTTAGAAACATAATATGCGTCCATTGGCGGGGAATGGGATAATGGCGTCAGGTGTCGGTGTCCTTGACAGGTGAATACAGGTGAGGGGCGAAGTGTGCACCGTGTGCAGCGCGCCTAGAGCAGTGCATTTGTTGGTTAGTTCGGGTTTAACGTCCACGGCACCAAAGTGGTAATGGGCGGGCGGGTTATGGAGGACAGGAAAAGCTATTGGACTATGGAGTACGACCTGAACACTGATCAAGTCAGGCGCACTGCAACTGTGCCAATTTGATTTACCAGAACCTTTCAACGGACATGCTATTAAACAAGCCCGTCTTTTTTTTTTTTTCCCCCTGGATTGTGAGTCCAGCTAACGGGGCCGGGACGGGGATTCGAACCCACGACCCGGCGATCCCCTTCGCTCTCTTACTCCGACGCTTAACCGCCTGAGCTATTTCGGACTCCACGTGCATTTGTGTTGTGTCGTATCGCAGTTTCAAACACTGTACAGTGCGACTCAGCTTACATTGAATGTCGATGGTGATCAATTGACTAGTTTGTGTGTAATGATAGGTCTGCTGTAATCACCGCTTTAGCGCTGATTAACTCATTCGCGGCCAGCCGCATCCGGATGCGGCTGGCCGCGAATGAGTTAACCTTTACCCGCTCAGTGTCAGCCGACTTGTAGACCGCTTCTGCAATTTTCGTTAATTGAAGACAACAAAAAAATAGATGTTTCAGCCGAACACGGTTTCAAAGTGATGTCAGCAGGAGGCATAGATCCTCATGAGCCCCCGCAACTGCGGGGGCTCATGACGATCTATGCCTCTTGCAGTTAGGTGGTGTTGAAATTTTCTGGGCGCTGAACGGGTTAAGCACTTTTCTGTCACAAATGCGGGCTGACACACATGTATACACAAAACCAGACAGGTCAGGCTAGCGCTGGTAGAACTGTACACATTCCATGCGGGCTCGCACACATGTATACACACAAACCAGACAGGTCAGGCTAGCGCTGGTAGAATTGTACACATACCAAGAGGAATTACTCAGAGCTGCACAGCCAAACAGTTAGATCCTGTGCCCCCTCCTATCAGGCACCCGATCGCCAGCCCACAGAGAAATACGCAGGTATAGAACAAGACGATCATCTACGTTTTTGAGGATGTACACATGTATTCAGACGTGCACACATGAGTTCGTATGTGCGGACGTAAGTACGCACGCACACCACACTACACACGCACACATACATACACGCGCATGCACACAGCACACACACGCACGCACGCACGTACGTACGTACGCACGCACGCACACACACACAACTTTCTTAACTCTGTACATTACCAAAAAGTAAATATTCCATCTGTTATTGTGACAACACAGAAAGTTTTTGTTGACAAGATGTGTGTGTAAACTAACACGGCAAATGCCGGCATGCACTTTGTATGAACTAAAATCCAGCTTTGACTCACATGGCCAATATACAGGCCAGCTTCAGTATATCGCGGTACCCTTACAGCCATAAAGCCAGACCACATCAGTCGCGGTCGTGATATTGCAGTACTAAATTTACATGGACTTGTGAAGACAGACCACTAGATAAGCGAATGGTCCTCGGGCCGAGATCAGCCTTAGCTGGCCCGCGCACCTTTTGCTCAACGGATATTGCCAATGGGAGCCAGAGAACTATTCGCGTTGCATCCGGTACAGCGGCACAGTGGAGCGCGTTATACTGAGGCTGACCTGTGTCCTATTCACTTTGTATGAACTGACGGCTAGCTAGACTAACACGGCCATTGTATTCACGTGTTGTGGGCTAACATAATCATATGGTAATCAGAGATGCGACTTTAGTTGCGCATGAAAAAGGAAACATGACTATCATTTGTTTGTTCTGTGTGTTGGTGTAATTGGTTATTACGAGTGTATCGACACTTTGCACTGCCCGTATAGTGACTCTAAAAGAGAGTCATAGTGCAGGTGATTCAAGGAAGGATGGAGGGGGGAAGGGGGGGGGGTACGGGTGGTAACAACATTTGGCGAGATGGGTGTTATTGGGAGAGATAGAGAGAGGAAGGGGGGGGGGGTAGCGAGACCTAGCTTTTAACCCCTTCACTGTCAGCTGCCAGAAATGCTGTTTCTGGAACTATCGCAGATTTTCTGACGGCTAAGCGTGGCATTAAAATGTAAACGAGTCAGGTTAGAAGGATAGATTCTCATGAGAGGCTATGCCTATTGCATTTGGGTAGTGCGAAAGGGTTGTAAATGGAGTGCGGTCCTTCCGGCTCTCTGGCGTGTTCCCTGCCCCTCGAAATTAATAATAATAATAATAATAATAATAATAATAATAATAATAATAATAATAATAATAATAATAATAATAATAATAATAGCATTTATATAGCTCTGTAACCCAGCATTTGTCACTCCTTCTCCGAGCGTTAAAAACGTAGACACATACACACACAACGAGACGCCAAAACACAACTGAGAAAGCCAAGGGACACCTGACAGTGAGTGGTGATGAATGATAATTTGAACAAGATGTAATTTTTTTTTGAACAACAGAATCACTAGAACTCGTCACTGTCTGCTGAAGTGACACCTACTGTAAAGTGATTTTGCGCGTTAAGATGCAGACGAGTGGAATTGCCTTTCGTTCCTGAAGACAGGATTTCAGTGTTGCTTCATCTCTTGCAACAAGAGCAACAAGAACGAATAATCTTGACAAACTCCCTCCGAAATTTGGTACCCGTGAGACAGTACAGATAAAAATTCACAGCGAAATTGATTAGGGCGGTGATGAAGAAACATTCGTACAGGAAGTAGTGAAAATCACGTGATTCCTCGTCCTCGATTGTCGACAAGTGGAAAAACGCGTTGTAGCTGATGTACGGGATGGTGAGAAGCACGAAGGTCAAGGACACCACAATCACTGTAGTTGTTGTACTCGACGCTTTCTTTTTTCGGTGTCCAATGTCTGACTGTCTGGCGGATGCGAATGTTTTTCTCATAGCTTTCACAGAAGACGCCAGTTTCCAAGCAAGCACGCCATTACTGATAATCAAAATGGCCGCAGCCGGGGAGAACCGAATACACTAGCAAGTCTATTTTCACCCAGACAGTTCCCCAAAACTCCTGATACTCCAGCGAGTTGAACGTGCATTTTGAAACAGTGCTGTTCCCGACGCGAACCAAATCCAGCCCGAACAGAATGTGTGAATACAGGGCCATCATGATGACAGTGACCCCGCCTATCACCACCCGTGTCACTGACTTGGTGCAGAGTACGTTTATTCGATGCGGCCACACCACAGACATGGTGCGTTGGACAGTCATGCAGACCTGCAGCCAGGCGGACAGAGAAGCAGCCACGTTCAGGACCCAGACGATGGACTTGCAGGCAATCACGTGACTGGCGTACAAATCGTAATCCACGACCTGAAGAGAAATAATTTTAATTAGCAATCTGTTGTATGAAAACAATATTGCCTCTATATCATAACCAACGTTAATGCATTGCATCAGACTGTGTATCTGAAGTGTGTGATACGACGTGTACACTTGCAACACAACTAGTGAAGTAAAAACTAAATACCGCTAAGGTTCGAGTAGATAAAAAAGGATTAAAATGTTAACCCTTTGCGTAACGATAGCGTGTTTTGTCGCGAT
>BTPG01000001.1:264837926-264868380 GCA_036245525.1 Semisulcospira habei
ACAGCTACAGGAGAAGTGCCGCGAGCAGAACAAAGGGCTGTACGTAACATTTGTCGACCTAACAAAAGCGTTCGACACTGTGAGCAGGCAAGGCATGTGGCAGATCCTGGAGCGACTTGGCTGTCCCCCAAAGTTCCTCAACATGATTGTCCAGCTACACGAGGACCAGCAAGGCCAGGTCAGACTCAACAATGACCTCTCAGAACCATTCCCTATTCTCAACGGCGTAAAGCAGGGCTGCGGGATGGCACCGACCCTCTTCACCATCTTTTTTAGCATGATGTTGAAGCAGGCCACAGTGGACCTTGATGATGACGATGCAGTGTACATCAGGTATCGTCTCGATGGCAGCCTGTTCAACCTCAGACGACTGCAGGCCCACACGAAAACCCTAGACCAACTGATTCGTGAGCTGCTTTTTGCTGATGATGCTGCCCTCGTTGCACACACAGAGAGAGCCCTGCAGCGCATCACGTCTTGCTTCGCAGATGCTGCCCAGCTCTTTGGACTCGAGGTCAGTCTGAAAAAGACAGAGGTCCTCCATCAGCCGGCACCCAAGACAGTGTATCGCCCTCCTCACATCACCATTGGCGAGTCTGAACTAAAGTCAGTGCACCAGTTTACTTACCTTGGCTGCATTATCACGTCGGACGCCAAGCTGGACAAGGAGCTTGACAGCAGGCTGGCAAAAGCGAACAGCGCTTTCGGGCGACTTTTCAAGCGGGTGTGGCACAATCAACAGCTGAAAACAGGCACCAAGATCAGCGTGTACAGAGCTGTGGTCCTCACCACCCTGCTGTATGGTTCCGAGTCCTGGGCCCTCTACCGCAGCCAACTACGACTCCTCGAACGCTTCCACCAGCGCTGCCTGCGTACCATCCTGGGCATTCACTGGAGTGACTATGTCACCAACGTCGAGGTCCTTGAACAGGCTGAAACTGTGAGCATCGAGGCTTTGCTGTTGCGGACACAGCTCCGCTGGGCGGGGCATGTCTCCAGGATGGAGGATCATCGCCTACCAAAGATCACCCTGTTCGGCGAGCTTGCTACTGGACACCGTGACAGAGGGGCACCAAAGAAGAGATACAAAGACTGTCTCAAGAAGTCACTTAGTGCCTGCCAAATCGACCACCACCAGTGGTCTTCGCTTGCTGCGGACCGTGACACCTGGCGCTCCACCATTTACAAGGCAGCTGTCTCCTTTGAGGACTCTCACAGAGCTAGCCTTAAGGACAAGCGGCTCAGGAGAAAAAACAGAGATGCCGCAGCTCAGAACCCCGGCCATACCTTCCCCTGCAGCCACTGCGGTCGAACCTGCCTGTCTCGGATTGGCCTCCGCAGCCACGAACAAGCCTGCAGACGTCGTGGGCAACTCCTATAAAATCTTCGTTCGCGAAGTCAAGCCAAGAGATTATATTCTCCCGAAAGCGCAAATTAACCCCTTCACAGCCGGAACTCAGGCATAACCACCCAACAACAGGAGTCACAAATCCTTGTCAGCAGTCAGTCGCTACACACAGACTCACGTGGATCTGTCGGCTCTATCTGACAAAAGGCAGTATTTCCACTTTTGTGAAAAACACAGTTTTCATTTGTTATGCAATACAAATCGCGCTTTTCACCAGCCTGAACATAGCGGATTTTGCCATATTATCTTAGGGCCGCTAGGCCCCCTTATAATAATAATAATAATACCGTTATTATATAGGCGCTTTTTCTCAATTTTGGGGAAATCGACTCAAAGCGCCGCGCCTGAAACCCAACACACACACTCACGAAACAGACACGGATTTACGCCATTTAAGACAAACACAGTACAAGACAAACGAAGGGCCAGTCAGCTACTGAAGTTACAGAGATTTTTGATCGCTTGTATTTGAAATTTGTAAAGTGGCCTGAGACCGGTACCAAAGTGTGGGGGGTGGAAGAACCGGAGTACCCGGAGAAAGAACCCCCGACGGTCCGCCCGAATTAACGGTGACACTTACCAGAGGAGAAAAGTCCAACGCCGGAACCCGGTATCGAACCGCTCACCTTTGGAATTGGTGGCAGGCGCCTTAACCACTGCGCCACGGACCGCCCCTTGTTGGTTTCAAGAATGTTGATTGTTTCCCTTCGTGTTATTGTTCCCCGTCTATCACCTACCGTGTGAAAAGACATTAGATAAACATTACAATTCTGGTTGGCTTTCTGTTACTCCAGCCGTTGGAATGCAATATCCAATCACTCTGCGACGATTGAACTCGTTCAAGATGCATCGCATCAACAGCTGCGGAAGTGTCGTAATGCGTTGCCGCCGGCAACGCATTACGACACTTCCGCAGCTGTTGATCCGATGCATCTTGAACGAGTTAAAATGATCATCGTGGCGACTGCCGGCGAATGGGTTAAGAAATGCACTTTCATTAACCCCCCTTGCTAATGGAGCCACCCGTGCTGTCAACAGTCCTGATGTCTGCATGCACAAAAGGGGTTAACAGAAACCAGGTTTGTCGCATTTGCCGCAGTAATCTGGTTACCAGCTTTTTGACGTGTGAGAATTAGATAGTGCCAATATAAAGGTGATCCTACACGCTGCAGCAGTCTGCATTTTAACACCGTTTAACCCCTTAACTGCTGGGGCAAAGGCGAAGGCCACCCAGCTGCAAGAGACATAAACCCTCATGAGCCCCCGCAGTCGCGGGGGCTCATGAGGATCTATGTCTCTTGTTGAACTAAACCTGTGTGCTGTATGCCTATTTGTGGCCCCATTTCGTGTGTGCCCTTCATCAGTCGCGGGGAGCTCATGAGGATCTATGTCTCGTGTTGGTCCTGTGTTCGTCCTGAAGAAACTTTCTAACTCGCAATTCGTGATCACTGAGAAGCAAAGTGGTTAAACCTGATTCTAACTCTATAGCAGTTTGCATTTCAGTACGGTGTTAACATAACAGTGAAACATTTGACTTCTTGTTTGTCTTGATGTCATTAGCACATTAAATTTAACAAAAATACGGAACTCAGCCAAAAGACATTACTAGTGTGCTGATTACACACACGGAAGCGTGAACCAACGCACGCACACAGACACACACCTGGGCGCGCTAAGGCACGCACGCACGCTCACACTCACTCACGCACGAACAGACACACACACACACACACACACGCGCGCACACACACACACACACACACACGCATACACGCACACACACACACACACACACACACACACACACGCGCGCACACACATTCATTTATTTTAATGTAATGCAAACGGCGCTAAACGACAGATCTCTCTCTTGGCTTGACTTCGCGAACGAAGATTCTATAGGGCTTGCCCACGTCGTCTGCAGGCATTTTCGTGGCTGCGGAGGCCAATCCGGGACAGGCAGGTTCGACCGCAGTGGCTGCAGGGGAAGGTCTGGTCAGGGTTCTGAGTTACGGCAACTCGGTTTTTTCTCCTGAGCCGTTTGTCCTTAAGGTTAGCTCTGCGAGAGTCCTCAAAGGAGACGGCTGCCTTGTAGATGGTGGAGCGCCAGGTGTCACGGTCCGCAGCAAGCGAAGACCACTGGCGGTGGTCGATTTGGCAAGCACTAAGTGACTTCTTGAGACCGTCTTTGTATCTCTTCTTTGGTGCCCCTCTGTCACGGTGTCCAGTAGCAAGCTCGCCGAACAGAGTGATCTTGGGTAGGCGATGATCCTCCATCCTGGAGACGTGCCCCGCCCAGCGAAGCTGTGTCCGCAGCAACAAAGCCTCGATGCTCATAGTTTCTGCCTGTTCAAGGACCTCGACGTTGGTGACATAGTCACTCCAGTGAATGCCCAGGATGGTACGCAGGCAGCGCTGGTGAAAGCGTTCGAGGAGTCGTAGTTGGTTGCGGTAGAGGGCCCAGGACTCGGAACTGTACAGCAGGGTGGTGAGGACGACAGCTCTGTACACACTGATCTTGGTGCCCGTTTTCAGCTGTTGATTGTGCCACACCCGCTTGAAAAGTCGCCCAAAAGCGCTGTTCGCTTTTGCCAGCCTGCTGTCAAGCTCCTTGTCCAGCTTGGCATCTGACGTGATGATGCAGCCAAGGTAGGTAAACTGGTGTACTGACTTCAGTTCAGACTCGCCGATGGTGATGTGGGGAGGGCGATGCTCTACCTTGGGTGCCGGCTGATGTAGTACCTCTGTCTTTTTCAGACTGACCTCGAGTCCAAAGAGCTGGGCAGCATCTGCAAAGCAGGATGTGATGCGCTGCAAGGCTCTCTCTGTGTGTGCAACAAGGGCAGCGTCATCAGCAAAGAGCAGCTCACGAATCAGTTGGTCTAGGGTTTTCGTGTGGGCCTGCAGTCGTCTGAGGTTGAACAGGCTGCCATCGAGACGATATCTGATGTACACTGCATCGTCATCGTCGAGGTCTACTGTGGCCTGCTTCAACATCATGCTAAAGAAGATGGTGAAGAGGGTTGGTGCCAGCACGCAGCCCTGTTTCACGCCGTTGATAATGGGGAATGGTTCTGAGAGGTTACTGTTGAGTCTAACCTGGCCTTGCTGGTCCTCGTGGAGCTGGACGATCATGCTTAGGAACTTTGGGGGACAGCCAAGTCGCTCCAGGATCTGCCACATGCCTTGCCTGCTCACAGTGTCGAATGCTTTTGTTAGGTCGACAAACGTTACGTACAGCCCTTTGTTCTGCTCGCGGCACTTCTCCTGAAGCTGTCTCAGCACAAAGACCATGTCGGTGGTACTCCTGTTGGCTCTGAAGCCACACTGGCCCTCTGGGAGGTGGTCTTCAGCGATGGCAGGTACCAGCCGATTCAGGAGCAGCCTTGCGAGAATTTTCCCGGCAATGGACAGCAGGGTAATTCCACGATAATTAGAGCATTCAGATTTCTCTCCTTTGTTCTTGTATAGGGTGATGATGACTGCATCACGGAGATCCTTTGGTAGTGTTCCTTTCTCCCAGCAGCAGAGAAAGAGGTCATGGAGCTTGTTGTGCAGTGCTGGGCCTCCATGTTTCCAGATCTCTGGCGGGATTCCGTCAATGCCTGCTGCTTTGCCACTCTTGAGCTGGTGGATGGCTGTGTGGGTCTCTTCGGCGGTGGGCGGTTCGTCCAATTCAACCTTTAGTGGGAGCTGTGGGATTTGGAGGATGACTGTTTCTTGAACAGTGCGCTCAGCGCCGAAGAGGTCCTGAAAGTATTCTGACCAGCGGTTCAAGATGGAGGTATTATCTGTGAGGAGTGCCTGTCCATCGGCGCTTCGCAGGGGACTTTGTACCAGGTGCCTAGGGCCATACACTGCTTTCAGTGCTTCATAGAAGCCCCTGTAGTCACCGTTGTCAGCGCAAAGCTGGGTCCTCTGTGCCAGTCTCGACCACCACTCGTTCTGGAGCTCTCTAAGCTTGAGCTGGAGACTGCTGCAGATGAGGCGAAAGGCAGATTTCTTCACAGGGCAGGAAGGCTGGGCTAGGTGGGCCTGGTGGGCGGCTCTTTTGTTTGCTAGAAGTTCCTGGATCTCCACGTCGTTTTCGTCAAACCAGTCTTTGTTCCTCTTTCTAACAAAGCCCAAGACTTCCACAGAAGATTTTACAATAGCAGTTTTCAGTTGCTCCCAGAGTGTTTCAGGGGAGGAGTCTGCTGGATCAACTGTGTCTTTGAGCATGCGCTGTAAATCTGTCTGAAGGGCAGCTTTCTTGTCATCACGCTGAAGGCTGGCGACATCAAGCTTTTTCTTGAGGGGGCCTCTTTTCTTGGGTTTCAACTTGAGGTGGAGCCTGAGTTTGCAGCGGACAAGGCGGTGGACAGTGTGGCACTCTGCACTGGGCATCACTCTGGTGAGGAGGACGTCACTGCGGTCCCTCTGACGCACAAGGACATAGTCGATAAGGTGCCAGTGCTTGGAGCGAGGATGCATCCAGGTGGTCTTTCGACTGTCCTTTTGCTGGAAAGTAGTGTTGGTGATGACAAGTTGCTGTTCTGCACAGAACTCCAACAGCAGGCGGCCATTGTCATTGCAGTTCCCAACGCCATGCTTGCCGAGGACTCCTTTCCAGGCTTCAGAGTCTTGGCCCACTCTGGCGTTGAAGTCGCCAAGGATGATGACTTTGTCGTCTGCGGGGGTGCTCTGCAGGAGGCTGCGCAGGTCAGAGTAGAACTTGTCTTTTTCTGCAGGCTCTGCCAGGAGGGTTGGGGAGTACACACTGAGAAGGGTGACGTATTGCTGGTGTCTCAGTGGGAGGCGCATGGACATGATGCGGTCGGAGTGACCCATTGGTAGGTTTTCCAACTTAGTCGCAATGGGGGTCTTGACCATGAAGCCCACGCCTGAGAGCCGTCTTTCTGATGCAGGCCTGCCTGACCAGTAGAGGGTGTAGCCAGCGCCAAGTTCTTGGAGGCTGCCTTCCTCCGGGAGGCGTACTTCGCTGAGCGCGGCGATGTCGATGTTTAACCTCCGCAATTCATGGGCAATAAGGGCGGAGCGACGTTCAGGGCGTCCGCTGTCTGCTGTGTCGAGCATGGTTCGGATGTTCCAGCATGCTACGTTGAGTCCGGTCGTGGTCGTCATGAAAGTGGATCCATTGTTTTTTCTTGTTTTCTGACCGCAGGAGAAGATGCCCGTTGACCGCGGCTAGCCAACTGGGGTTACGAGGGGATGAGCTTTGGTTAGGCCACCTTTTCTAGGCCCCTCTCCGTGTGGAGCAAGCAGTGCTGTCCCTAGAGAAGGCTGCTTGGTCGTTCAGGGTGTGCCGAGTGACGTTGTCATCCCCAGGTCAACATCAGGCGACCAATATCCTGAACCGCCTGCATGCAGGTTTGAGACTGCGGCTTCCAGTGACATCTTTCACCTGCCGTTTCGCCCCTTGCCCATCGCTACAGGACTTGGAAAGGTCGTTGTCATGGTCCGTGGGCGTTTCCTAAAGCCTGCGCGGTGGAGCTTTTTGGTGGAGTGCAGTGTGCGCAGTACTGGCCCCACCCTTTAAACCCTTGGTTCGTCTGCCATGGCCTAGCACGCTAGGACGGTGGCATCGAGGTCCTCGGGTCGTAGGTTTTATATCAGACTGTCCTTGTCCTAGTCTCTGGCTCAAAAACCTTCCCCGGAGACACGGGGGCTTTGATGTCAGGGTTTTCCTCCCTTAGCCTTTCCGCAGCCAAGCGGCCAGTCCTGCAAGGCAGAAATATTAAAAAGAAATGTAGGAACCAATAATGCGACCTTCCTGTCGTTCCAGTTTCACTATAAGCTGGTGTAGAGGGCTCCAGTCAATACCCACGCCACTAACAAATACTGCGCTGTGGAAGATTGCGGAGCTCCCGCCGTTTCCCCACAAGATTTCAGGGTAAAAATATTCCACATCATTATGTTATGACAGTGGCAAGGAAACATTTACGTCGTTTTGACAGCAGTTAAAAGCGACGTCACATTCTCATGGTACGTGATTTCTTTAACGTCACATTTTTGTAGTATATATAATTTAGTTTAAGCACAGTACTTCTCAAGAAGCCGCTCCATGTCAATGAGCAAACAGACCTCAGGACGTCGGCGAGTGGACATTTTGCACATCGCCCTCACTTATAATCTCCTATTCCAATAAGTAAAGTTCGTCGCGCTGTAAGAGACTTTAAAAGACTGCTAGTTCGGAGCAGCGGATAACAGGGAAGGATTTGTATTCGCTTCTTTTGATTCAACAAGAAAGACTCCTGCTGGTGTAGGGCTATATATAGATTCTTAAATCAGTGTTTAGGTGATGCTGAAAATCTCGCTCGAGTAGTTTTAAAACCTTATCCCACGAGCGAAAGCGAGTATGATAAAGTTTTAAGACCACGAGAGTGAGATTCTCAGTGTCACCTCAACACCGATGTAAGAATGTACTTCTTACTCACCTTGTCTTTGTATAAATCCGATATTATTTGGCTTTTGGTAGACGCCTAGTCACAAAACAGCCACCACTGTGTCTTGGCAAAGTTCTTGACGTAATTTTCTTGGCAAAGTTCTTGACGTAATTTTCTTGGCAAAGTTCTTGGCGTAATTTTCTTTGTAATGTGACGTTACTATTTTGGATGCCAGATAAACGTTCCTAATAGGGCAATAAAGGACTCCAGAGTGCCAGTCGTCACCATGAAATGATGTCATTGCGCGTGGGCTGAAAGTAGGTCAGGTTTCAATTTGGCGTATGCTTATACCTTTTGTAGACCAGACTTTCTACGAGACAATGTTGTGCACACTTGGCCGTTCACGCAGCACGGCTGTATCTCACACGTGTGTGATACTGCTTTTCCGCTCAAAGGCAGCAAAGAAGAAGAAAAAAACGTTTAAGGCCTAACTATTTTGTCCACCGCGAAGGTGATTTCAAAGACGGGGCACCGAAAAGAGGTCTGAACAAATTTTGACCCCAGCTGGGTTCGAACCCACGACCTTTCGGACAAGATTCGAACGCTCTACCAACTGAGCTACCCAGCTCCCCAAACAAAAAATGAGGTATGGAAGAATAGACAACCCAGTGTCATTGCTTGTGTCTATATAGCTATTCTTATTTTTGTTCCATAGACAACCCCATTTCGACTTCCTAGACCCGTGGGGTTCCACATCAGACATCGGAGTTGCTCTTGGCAAATTTTGCCATGAATACAGTTCTGTGGGGGGAAAAAGTTTGGGAGCAAACAAAGGACAATGAAGTTATGTTTCTCTCTTGTTTATGTAGATCTTTTATTATTGTCTCAGAATTTGTCTCTGTTTCTTTTATGTTTATTTTCATGTCTTTGTCGTAGGGTAGAGTTATAATTAGCTATCTAGCGTATGACTGGTAGTCACACGTTCTTGTTAGGTAGGTTGCTGTCTGTTCGTTGTCTCTTTTGTTAAATCAAATGCTAGACGTATACAGGTCTGACCTCTGAGCGAGCGAGATAACGAACTGACACAAGGCACCAGCGAATGGCTACGGCTGTTCTGGGTGTATGAGAAAACAGTTAGACAAGCCGCCCCGTTCTAAGCACAAATATAATAAAATGGTTTTCTTCACTTGCATTATACAAACGACACAAAGTTACATACCTTTAAACTATTAACTCATTGTGCCCGAAGTACCAAATAACCACATTTTGGAGTTATCCTCTGAGGACTGCATTACAATTCGGGAGACACACCGACCATGATAGTTCAAGGGTGGCGGCAGAATAGCTTGGCGCCTATAGGCGCCAAGCTATTCTGCCACCACCCTTGAACTATCATGGTCCATCCATATCTTGCTGTGGTGAGTCGCGGCGGCAGAATAGGGTAATAAATGTGAGTCTATGTTCACCCATTCTGGACTGAAATGAGGTGTGCATCTATTCAAATGTCGTTTTGAATCGTCAATTAATCATTTTTACCCCTTCGTTAAGAGATGGCCGTCAGATATGCTTTCCATCGACAACAATAAAAATTCCGACATTTTCACAAATGATAGGTATAGAACTATTTCAAATGTTGCGTTTTCTGTTTACGATAGTTTTATGTCGTGTGTTTTCGAAGTCTTCTGTGTTAATACACAGTGATACGAGACTTTATTTGTAACTATATAATCACCATCTTTTATGTCTTCAGTGGGTTAATCACAGTGTCGAAATGTTATTTGAGGTGTGTGTGTGGGGGGGGGGGGGGAGGGCGGAGGGAGGGTTCTGTCGTTAACAGATTGAACGTATACAAAACCCCACCCTATGGAGTACAAGGCTCAGAAAGACCGACTGAATAAACAAAACCCTGGACTGACGAACGAGATGACGCTCTGGCACAGAACACACCCCGACGCAATGGACGGAATAATGCTACACGGTTTTAACAGAAGATACTATGGAAACAAACAGTAATTACTTATCTTAGCACTTAACTGCAAAACAGTACATCCTTCGAAATGAAAGGTTCAAGACAGTCTTCGGTAAATCGTAAATCAATTGTCATAAAGTGTCAGGCTGGCAGTGGAGCTTGTATCGCGATGATTCCTGCAGGAATATCAACATCCTGACATCCTGCTGGAATAACAACACACTGACATACTGCAGAAAAACCAACATCCTTACATCCTGCAGGAATAACAACACCCTGACATCCTGCAGAAATACCAACACCCGGACATCCTGCAGTAATAACAACACCCTGACATCCTACAGGAATACCAAAATCCTGACATCCGGCAGAAATAACAACACCCTGACATCCTGCAGGAATACCAACATTCTGACATCCTGCAGGAATAACAACACCCTGACATCCTGCATAAATACTGACATCCTGCAGGAATACCAACATCCTGACATCCTGCAGGAATAACAACACCCTGACATCCTGCATAAATACCAACATACTGACATCCTGCAGGAATACCAACATCCTGACATCCTGCAGGAATAACAACACCCTGACATCCTGCAGTAATAACAACACCCTTCCATCCTGCAGGAATAACAAACACCCTGACATCCTGCAGGAATACCAACATCATGACATCCTGCAGAAATACCAATATCCTGACATCCTGCAGATATACCAACATCCTGACATCCTGCAAAAATGCCAGCACCCTGACATCCTGCGGAAATACCAACATCCTGACATCCTGCATAATACCAACATCCTGCAGAAATACGAACATCCTGACATCATGCAGAAATACCATCATCCTGACATCATGCAGAAATACCAACATCCTGACATGCAGAAATACCAACATCCTGACATCCTGCAGAAATACCAACATCCTGCCAAGCGTGTAAAATGCAGAGAATAACCCAGCTAGGGAAGAAACACGCTTAGAAAAGACAGGAGCAACACAATTTATTAATATTTTTCAAAATAGTTTTTACTAAGCCTATACTTATCGGTGCGCGTGATAAATAGCGAAGAGTATTATTGTTTATTTGTCCGTTTTGAAAAAGATGGTAACTACACAACATAAATATTGCTATACCCCTAAATATTGCTAAATTGTGTTGTAATTGTCTTTCTAAGCGTGCTTCTTTCTTCTCTGGTTTATTCTGTTCACCTACGAAAGACTACGAGACAGAGTGAAACTTACGTAAGTGCCGGACCGAACTAACACCAGATTGTTCCATACAGCCGCTGGTCTAGTACACAACATGAGGCAAGAGACAACATATATATACGTCCTGGTCTGTGATTCTAGACATTGAGGCTTAAAGCCTTCAAGTCACAATTAACATAACAGACCACAAACACACACACACACACACACACACACACACACACACACACACACACACACACACACACACACAAACACACACACTCACCAATGTTCATATTACAGCCAGGTCATGTTATCGTAGGACAGAATTAGAGCCGTATAGCATTTCAATCACAATATTGCACACGTTTTCGCATGCACGCATGCTACTAAAACCAGCTTGTGTTAACCATGGCTAGTGTTAACTTAGTACTGAAATTGTCCAGATAGCTGACCACCACATCTGTACTCGCTTTATCCTCTCACTGCCACTGTTAGCACGCCGTACGTCTGCGGGTTGGGGCCGCTGGCGCCGGCCATGAGACGCCTTGGCGACGGGCTTCACCCGTCCCGAGCCATTGTCCATTTCAGTGTTGTGTGTGAACTGTTGTGTGAGTGTGGGTGATTGTGAGTTGCACCTGAGGTGGCGAAACAAATTTTCCTGTACGTGTCAACATGTATTTGGAACAATAAAGTTGATTCGATATCCGTGTCGATTCAGCGCCAAAGGGCTCCAGACGTCGACCTTCCCCCCTCTTGTGCGTCTGGCTGCTGCTCATGTCATCAGACTGCGTGCACATGAGGCGTCGGTGGTCCAGGTAGTGACATATTAACCCATTTAGTCTTGGCACACTACAGCAGGAGACAGATCGACCGTGATAATTCAAGGGTAGTGCCAGATTAGCTTGGCGCCGTCAGGCGCCAAGCTAATGTGGCGCTACCCTTGAATTATCATGGTCCAGCACTACCTTTTAATAAATTGGTCGATCCTTCTCCTGCCTGTGCCTAGTCATTCGGTGACACGTCCACAATCCAGGCCGTCCCATGAACAACGGACACAGTGGTTTCAGGCAGAGGCACAGAGCCTCATGATTCCCCGCAACTGATGGGGCTCGTGAGGGTCTGTGCCGCCTGCAGTCACGTGGTGTTCATTTTTTCCCCCGGCAGTGAAAGTCAGCTAAAGTAAGTCACAGCCGGGATCGAACCGCAAGACCGAAAAATCACAGACCTTCGCTCACGTTTCAACCCCATCATCGTCAGTAGTCGAAAGACTGTGTTTCTGAAATCAGTATTAGCTCTTTCAAGGTGTGCCGCGCCAATAGCAGCTTTTGATGCAGGACGCCTTGAGTGAGTTGAAAAATGAACTTAATTCAACACCAACGAGCCCAAACCGTCCAAGGAGAATGGAGACATGCATGTATACGAAATAAATTGTGTCAGACGAAAATGTGTCAGTAAAGATCGATGAATAGATCCGCCTGATTGTGATTTGAGTCGCTTGGTCTCAGTTAGTTAGTTAGTTATTTGGGTTTAACGCCGAGCAGGCAACTAAGGCCATCTCACGGCGGGAAGGGTAAAAATCTGGTCAGCCAGACTAAAAGAAAGGTCTTAAGACATGATGTAAATATACCTTAAAAATATGTCAGGCTAAAATGTCGCACAGGTCTTTAAAGAAAACGTCAAAAGACTCTCAAAAAGGTCAAAATAATAGAAACATCATAATCTATAAACGCTCAAATCTTATTAAAAATATGGCACTCTCTCAGAAAACTGAAGATCTTGTCCGGGGGCACATCCCGGAACAAAACCTTCAAGGAGTCTGCCGTGAAATGTTTATACCTTGTGTCGATTAGATCAGCACAAGACAACAAAAAGTGTTGAACAGAGTACTGCTCGTCGCAGGCATAACACCATGGACGCTCCTCCTGTTTAAGTAAATAAGAGTGCGTAACATACGTGTGCCCGATGTGGAGCCGAGCCAGAACAGTCTCCTCACGGCGGCTGCCACAGCGATAAGGTAGACCGTCGGACAACTTAAGAAGAGCTTCATGCAGCTTGTTAGCTTCCTCTTTGTCCCACTCGGACTGACACTTATGGGCTATGTACGCACTAGCCACATGTCTAAAATCACTATAAACAGTCTGTGTGTCAGGGACAGGGTCATTGCGGGCATCGTTGGCAGCAGAATCTGCGATCCTGTTGCCTTCGATGCCCACATGCCCTGGGACCCAAATAAAAATGATATCATAATATTCCTTCATCAAGTCCGCGTGGAGCTCTCTGATCTGCACCAGCAGTGGGTGGTCATTTCCGGTGCCCTGAAGGGCCTGCAGGGCAGAAAGAGAGTCAGACAGAATCAGGAAGTTCCTTTCTCTAGATCGATAAGCATGCCTGAGTGCCAGCAGAACCGCCTGCAGTTCCGCACTAAATACAGATGAGTGGTCTGGGAGGCGGTGCTTAAATGGGCGTCTAGGATGGCGAGAGGACACTGCAGCCGCAGCCACTCTCCCATCCTCAGACTTTGACCCATCGGTATAGATGCGACAATAGCCAGGAAAAATTAAAAGCAGTTCATTGAGGCTCTGTTGGTATATGGCTGGTGGAGTAGAGTCTTTCTTGTGGGCAGTCAAGTCCAGCAAGATGTCAGGAACTGGTAAGAGCCAAGGTGGAGTGATGTGTTGCAGGGATTCCGAAACTCTGTCCAGGTCCAATCCGGCTGCCTGCAGATGAGGTCGGACACGGAAAGAAAGTGGACGGACAGCTCCCGGATGGGTATCGTACATCTCTGCAAACGATGGTTTAAAAACACAATCATAGGCAGGATTGTCTGGATGGGCCTTCAGTTTCAGAACGTAGCTGAGCATGAGGCGGATGCGGCGGAGCTTGAGAGAAGGCTCCCCTGCCTCGGCATACAGACTAAGAACTGGAGATGTCCTGAAGGCCCCCAAGACAAATCCGCAGACCCTGATGGTGAATTGTGTTTAGACTCTGTAGCACAGACTTGGAAGCTGAGCCATACACCACAGAGCCGTAATCCAGTTTGGACCGAACAAGGGCCCGGTACAGACGAAGTAAGACAGTACGGTCCGCACCCCAGTCAGTACGACCGACGACACGAAGAATGTCGAGAGCCTTCTGACAAGAGGTTCTAAGGTAATTAATATGGTTGCGGAAGGTAAGTCTTTTGTCAAAAATGACCCCCAGAAACTTTGCCTCCTCGGCCACCTTAATTGGCACTCCAGCAATGCTCAGGCTAGGTTCTGGAAAAAATTTCGTCTGGTTAGTAAAATGCACACAGACAGTCTTGGAGGGCAAGAACTTGAATCCATTGAGAGACACCCACCCCTGGATGCGATCAACGCACAGCTGCAAGCGCCTCTCAAGGGACGCAAGTCCTCGACCACGTGCGCACAAAGCAAAGTCATCAACAAACAAAGAGCATTCAGAATCATCCTTGACGGCCTTTACAATGTTATTAATTTTAATACTAAATAAAACAGGAGATAGAATGCTGCCCTGTGGGACACCCATCTCCTGTTCAAAGGAGTCGGAGAGGGTGGAGCCCACACGGACATGGAACGACCGGTTAGTCAAAAAATTGTGAATAAAAACGGGCAGGTGCCCTTTAAAACCAACAAGTCAGACATTATGCCATACTTCCAGATAGTGTCATATGCCTTCTCAAGATCGAAGAAAATTGCATAGACATGCTGCTTGTTGACAAAAGCATCTCGAATAAATGATTCAAAGCGGACTAAATGGTCAGTTGTACTACGGAAGCGCCGGAAACCGCACTGGAGGTCTGTGAGGAGACCCTGTGACTCAAGATGCCACACCAGGCGGGCGTTGACCAGGCGCTCCATAGTTTTACATAAACATGATGTCAAAGCGATAGGCCGGTAGTTGCCCGGGTCGGAAGGATCCTTACCCGGCTTGGGGATCGGTACAACCACAGCCTGGCGCCAAGACGGCGGAAAATGACCAGTTCTCCAGATATAGTTAAAGGCCTTGAGAAGTACAAGGAGTGACCTCTCAGGCAGATGCGTTAGGAATTGATAGTGGACGGTATCTAGGCCAGCAGCAGAGTCATTACATTTCTGCAAGGCTTGCTGCAATTCTGATAATGTAAATGGGACATTATAGTCTTCTGAGTTATTGGACTTAAAATCACAAATACGAGACTCTCGCTTCTCCTTCTCTCTCTGGAAGAAAGGTGAATAGTGCTCCGTTGAAGAATTATGGGCAATGGTGGAGGCAAGCAAATTGGCCACAGCTTTTTTATCTGTAACCAAGCTGGCACCATCTCTAAGATGGCCAACAGAAGCCGAGCCACCCCTGCCCCTAATTCTTCGAACAGCCCTCCATACTTTCTGGGACGGAGTCCGAGAAGTTAAAGATGAGACGAAGCGTCTCCAGGAAGCACGGCGTTCATGTTTAAAAATGTAACGGGCTTTCGCCCTCTGTCTTTTAAAGGTTAAAATATTTGCTTGCGACGGATTACGGAAAGCACGTCGCTGAGCAGATTTGCGCGCTTTTTGGGCCTTGCGGCACTCTTCGTTGAACCATGGTACTCTCGGCTTTCCAGGGACTGATGCGGAAGTTTTAGGGATGGTTTCACCCGCTACGTCCAACAAAATAGTAGTAAAAGAAGAAATAGGTTCTTCAGATGACGTGACCACCTCCTCTGTAATACGAGACTGACAGAGGGAGGCGAACAGAGGCCAGTTAGCTTTCTTAAGATTCCAGCGCCCCACCGGCGGATCCTCCCCACAGCTGACCGATGACAGGACTACTGGGAAGTGGTCACTACCACACAGGTCATCGTGAACCTTCCAGTCAAAGTCCAGCATGAGAGAAGGATCACACATAGTGAGGTCTAGAACAGAACTAGATCCTGAACCTGGGTTAGAGTATGTAGGTGAACCATCGTTAAAGACACACAGGTTAAGTTGAGAAAAAACATCTTCTAACATCTGACCTCTGCCATCATAGTGGTCACTACCCCAAAGGTGAGCGTGACCGTTAAAATCCCCCATGAGAATAAAGGGAGGGGGCAGTTGATCAACTAAATTTAAAAAATCATTACTACAGACCCGCAGGGATGGTGGCAGGTAAATACTGCATATGGTTATGGTCTTCTTCAAGGTAACCCGAGCTGCGACAGCCTGAAGACAGGTGTCGATGCTAACGGGGCTACATAATATTTGGCTACTAATGAGAAGAGCCACTCCACCCGAGCGCCTCTCCGAATCAGAGCCTTTATGTATAACATTAAAACCATTAAAGGACACAGGGTCAGAAGTCTTCAGGTAAGTCTCCTGAAGAGATATTACGGAGGGGTTATAGCACTTGACTAAAAGACGTAATTCCTCAAAGTTAGCTTGAAAACCACGACAATTCCACTGAAGCAGAGAGTCCATGATTATGTCTTATCTGGGGGTGCGGAGTTTTCCCCCTCTTTTTCCTTTGCCTTGGAAGGAGTCGGAGAAACAGAGGGGGGCCGGCTCCCGGGCCTCCTCTGGTTCTTAGGAGATGAAGGGGGTGGAGCTGCCGCAGCATCTGCAACTTCCACTCCCTCCATCTGCTCCTCCAATGCAGCATATTTGTTTTGAAGGGGGACATCAGTGTTCCCCTTCTGGGCCCGTGCGCACGGCGGTCCCATAGATTTCTTAGACTTCTGGTCCTGGGCAGCGGTCCTGCCGCTAGAGTTAGCGGCCTTAGAAGGCTGACCAGAGCCAGAAACCTTTGGCGTTGACAAACTAGCAGGTTTGGGTGGGGGCTGAGGCTTAGGGGCAGCAGAAAGCGGTGCCACCGGACCGGTAGCGTCCGCCCTCTGCGTTCCCTGGCTCCTCGTCACCACCGGAGGAGGGTTACTCTCCAGGGGCGAGAGGATCCGAGGCTCCGCCCCCAACCAAGAAGTTGGGGTTTGACACGAGAAATCTTTGGTGGGGCGCTTGCCTGCCACCGCAGCACTGAAAGTATACACAAAGTTGTTATTTGAGCTTGGAGCAGCCTCAGCTGCACCAGGACCGTCAACCAGTTTTTTTGCGTCCGCAAAGGACAGCCCCTTCTCCACACGCACCTGCTGAATCCTGCACTCGGAGATCCAACGAGGGCACTTCTTGTCCGAAGCCATATGCGCCCCCTGACAATTCACACACAGGGGGATGGCTGTGCAGGACTCAGCAGAGTGTCCGGGCTTAGTGCAACGGGCGCATAGAGCCTCTGCCTGGCGGCATGTCTTCTGCCCATGGCCATACTTTTGGCACTTAAAGCACCGGAGGGGGAGAGGGACGTACTTTTTCACTTTTAGGGAGTAGTAACCTCCCCAGATGGTAGTAGGGGCTGTGGGGGTGCCAAACGTCAGGATGATGGTAGGGAGACGGATCTCCCTACCACCTCGTTTGGAAATGAAGCGCATTACGTAGGTCACCCCCTGTGACTTAAGGTTCCGTACAAGTTCATCGTCAGACAGTTCGGCCAATGCTTGATCTTTAATCACTCCTCTAGAGGAATTCATTGTTTTGTGGGGAGTGACCTCCACTGGAGTGTCTCCGATGGAGGAGAGCCTCATCAGCCCATTGGAGTGTGCCCGGGTACGGCACTCCACCAACAAGTCACCAGACCAGAGGCGCTGGGCCTCAGGCCTGCCAACACGGCTCCTGAGGGTCTCCCCCACCAGGAAAGGGTGCAGCTTGGAAACAGGCTTCTCTTTAACTTTGCTGTGGATAATGAGAAAGCGAGGCCAGACGGCTGAAACCTGAGGCGTCGCTTCCCCACCATCGGAGTCGCTATCATTTTCAAGGTCAATGTCAGTGGCTATGTGCCGCTTTGGTGCCAGTTTTGGTTTTTTGATATTTTCCATATTATAGTATGATAGATATTCATCCCCCGGGGGTCCCCGCCCGCCACCGAGCCCAACAAGGGAAAGTGCAATTGTCGGCGGGTCTCCAGCCGACGCACAATGGAGACTGCCCGAAAGATATACTCAATGGGGTAAGCCCGATTGAACCGTTTGAGCCACCGCCTTCTATCACACTGTTGAATGCAGGGGAATACTGGCGTAGAGCACCTAATCAGCATCAGAGGCTATAGCATGGTGCTCCGTATAACAACCCGCATGTCAACAGGGAAATAGGGCTCGACGTGACAAGAGCCGATTGACTAGGCCGGTACGACTAGCCTCCCGTTTAGGCAGAAGTCAAGGCCAAAGTGGAGTGTTTCAGCCACCAGGATCCTCTTCTCCCCCGACACGGGTCTCCAAGCACGGCAAACACTTGGGATCCAAAGGACCAAAAGCTCATGAGTATTTTTAAGGACCAATCCAACAAAGTAAGACCTGGGTTAGCACAGCTCCTTAAAAACTGGACCAGCGAAAAAGACTGAACAACATATCTGCTGACATCAAGTCCTAATCCTGGACAAAGATGGCACCCGTCTGCTAGCCCACTCAGTCAGGGACTGAGGGGACTACCCACCCACGCCACGTGGAGGCCGGTGCCGGGTAGGCCGCTTGGTCTCAGACCAAATAGACCCCCTTGCACTTCCCCACTTCACCCCCCCCCCCCTCCCCACGCCGTGTCCGCCCATTTTCCAAAAAGGTGAGGTGATATATATATATATATATATATATATATATATATATATATATATATATATATATATATATATATATATATATATATATATATAAAATATATATATATATATATAAAATATATATATATATATATATATATATATATATATATATATATATAGAGAGAGAGAGAGAGAGAGAGAGAGAGAGAGAGAGAGAGAGAGAGAGAGAGAGACCAAAAAGGTGACTGCACGTGCTTGCACACACTCTTGTCTCTCGTGTTCAGGTTCTTTCCGAGTCTCTCTCTTACGATTTTTCGTTGACGTCATTTTTACTTTTTCCGCACTTTTGTTCTTCCTTTTCTTTCTTTTACGTCACCTCCTTCAGTTGCCACATACTTTCTGCCAATGAAGATAAGTAGCGGCTAATCTCTCTGTTTGTTTGTTTGTCTATTTTGACAAAGGGTATTTACCCGAAATATTAATAAATTGTGTTGTACCCGTCTTTTCTAAGCGTGTTTCTTTCTCCGTTGGGTACTTCTTTATATATATATATAGTACACAGTACACATGGAAGGAAATTACGCGTTCAAACGCTGAGTACTTTCCCTTGGTATGTGTGATAATCTGTCTCTTGTCTTTGTATCCCGCCCATTTGTCCCAGCCTGTGAAGTCAGTTCACACTATCCTCGGCTCCACAGCTGTGAGAGTCATGAGATACTCCGAGTCGGTGTGACTGTCGCTGAAAATCACGTACAGGGATGGATTTCGGGGTTGTTTAATATACACTCGAAACTGCGTTAACAAGAGGCATAGATCCTCATGAGCCCCCGCAATGCGGTGGCTCATGATGATCTATGCCTCTTGCTGACGCAGTTCCGACATCATTTATTCTCGGACCACACGTCAGTTCACACCAGCCTCGGCTCCACAACTCTGAAAGTTATGAGATATTCCGGATAGGCGTTGTTGTCGCTGAAAATCACGTAGAGCGAAGGTTTGTCGAGGCTGTCAGTGGCGGAGTCGTACAAAACGCCTGGCGCTCTCTCCGGCAAAACCTTCATCCTTTCTGTGCCCACAGTGGAACGTCCGACCAGCACCTTACACTGGAACACATATCTGTTGTCCTTGTCATCAGGGCGAGCGTAGCAGTTGAACGCCGAGTAGCTGGACTCCAGGGCGAAATAGACCCCCTCGCCGTACTTCTTGGCTGCAACAAGACGAGACGCTTATGTGATGGACACATAAATAACTGAAAGAAAAGATCTCTGCCCTGGGGGAATTGGGTGGGGTTAACTGATCTTTTAGTACCCAGGGTCACCCTGGTCAGCCCCACAGGGTGGGTTTTCCCCTCTATTCTGGGGCATGTGATTCTGTCTGCCCTTGGTCCATTCACCTGTATTTTCCTTTTTTTTTTAACTCTCCCTACTGTCCAGGCTGCCTGTAGCTCTTGATATTGGATGTGTGTTGCAAAATTCTCTTAGGTTTATTTACCTTATTAGACCGACTGGCGACATACATTCAATATTCTCTTTAGTTGGGGTTTTTTTTTTCTTGTTTTTTTTTTTTTTTTTTTTTTTCTCAAGCAGTGCAGGCACGTCCTGAAAAAGTCTTGTTGCTGTCGGGACGTTAAGCAATGTACAACCAACCACCCAACCAACCGATCGCCGGAAATTAGTATTTTATGTCGGCGAGAGAAATTTCATACAACGCCGACACGCCACGGCAAGACACGGATCGAGCGTGATAGTTCAAGGGTTGTGCCAGAATAGCTTGGCGCCCATAGGCGGTCAGTCAGTCAGTCAGTCAGTCAGTCAGCCCATAGGCGCAAAGCTATTCTGGCACAACCCTTGAACTATCAAGCTCGAACTGTTTCCAGAAGTGAAATACAGTCTTCACAGGGCAACTTCAAAATGTGGGGATTTCGGTCCTGGAGCATAATGACTGTTAATCAAACCCGATCTCCTGGTCTTTCTTAAGGCTGGGCGATTTCGTCGCAATCTAGAAACAAGAACCTTTCCCGAAGGCCGAGGCAAATTCCTTCCAATATTATAACAAGGACATTTTAAAAATGGGAGAAAGAGCAGGGCTGGGGTGGGAGGTGAAGGACGGGGGAGGGGGGGGGGGTGGAAGGGTGTCTCTGCTAACCTAAGTTTGAACGGGATCATCGAACAGCAACATCAACATCCGGAATCTGAAGACATCAGTAAAAGTTGTTCGGAAATCAGAAATAGGTCAGCAGCGCACGTGGCTCTCGCCAGGGCTTTCCATCCGTTGGTTTCGTCGAAACACGTGCGATTGTGACCTGCTTCTGTTGCCAGGTACAACATCTCACCATTTTTGCCGCAAATGCTGCGGTTGAATCCGTCCCGCACAATGCCGCCTATGTTCTCCGGGGCCGTACCATGCCACAGTGTTCTCTCGTTCTGTGTGTCCCTGTTCTGCCTGTCTAGTTGGTCCTTCTGCGCCGTGTACTGCTGGTACCTCGTCTTGTTCTGAACGCGGTGGACCTGGGTGAAGAAGGACAATCTCTAAATGATGGAAATTCCATGTTAACTCATTCAGCCCGACGGCCGTATTTCCCAAATTTGAGAGGCGTCATCTAATGACTATGCACCAGTTGCAGGAGATGAATCGACCATGATAATTCAAGGGCAGTGCCAGATTAGCTTGGCGCCGACAGGCGCCAAGCTAATCTGGCACTACCCTTGAATTGTCATGCTCCACCCATCTCCTGCTGTAGTGCGTCAGGGCTGAATGGGTTAAGTATCGTCGTTAACCCTTTGACTGCTATTGACGATAGGGTTCAGCGGACACGACATGGCCTGTGGTATATCCGCCGCGTAGTATCGGCCAGTGGCAGAAAAGGGGTCAAAGCCAGCTAGCGCGCATGCGAAATGAAATTAACTCTTGAATATTATTTCGTTGATACAAAGGAAACCAGTTTTTATTTATTTATTTGTTTATTTATTTATTTATTTATTTATTTATTTATTTATTTGTTTGTTTGTTATATTGGTTTGTTTGTTTGCTTATTAAGTTAGTTAATTATTTGTTATTGGTACGATATCGAAAAGAACTCTGGGAAGAATTCTGATGGGTTGGGTGGATAGCGTATGGGCCTTTCCGTGCGCAGAGATCACTTAACCGAACTAAACTGAATTCATTCATTCATTGCATTCTTATGCATTTATTATTATTATTTATATTTTTTAAGTATTTATTTCTTTATTTATTATTTATTTATTTATTTATTATTATTCGTTAGTATTTTTTAAAATTTTGTTGATTATTTATTTATTCATTTATCTATTCTTTCATAAACAGAAACTATCTAAATGATTACAGTTCTAAACAAATAACAAAAACTAAAAAAAATAATTACCATAGAAATGACGACGTGTTTGGAGCCGAGTGTAGCTCTGAAGTTCGCCTCGACCTGTCTGTACTCGCCGTCAGAGGACCCGAGTGGAACTTTGGTGACCAGCTCGTCCCCAGGGCTGTGGCTCGCCCAGTTTTCGGGAAGTGAGGGCTGAGATAGACGAGCTGCAAGGATACATGAAGTTGTATAAACATATCTGATTAATTAATGTCAGTACTTAATTTCCAAGCTGTAAAATTACATATATGTAAATTATTAACATGTCGATTTTTTTTTTCCCGAACAAGTCCTTGTTTCTCACTTCCTTCCCCTGTCAGCAAAAGGTTTGACCACGTGACGAATTCACTGCTTTTAACCCCTTCACTGCCGAGGAAAATTGCGTAGCTACCATCTGCAAGAGGCATAGATCCTCATGAGCCCCCGCTGTCGCGGGGGCTCATGAGGATCTATGCCTCTTTGCTGAGACCAATTTGTCACCGAGTTCCTGCGGTTGTGGCTTTGGGTCGTTGAATGAACAAGGATTTCACGAGTAAAAGTTGCGACCTGTGACAGAGAGGAGGTTAAACAACGTCATCCATCCAAGAAACATGAATATATTATAGGGAGCTATTGAAGATGCAAAGAACATCAGTAGCCCTCGCGTCTCGAGAGGTGATTGGGTGTCTGGAGATGGGGAGAGGGGGCTGGGTGGAGCAGGATGGGGAGGGGTGGTGGGGTGGTGGGTCACACGTGAATCCATATGCCACTTGTAAAATAAATAAATAAATCAGCGCATTAAATAGGCGCTTTACCCAATCGAATATCGGCTCAAAGCGCCGCCGCGAACTGAACCCAACAAGCACGCTCACGTGAATCACGCGCATTCATTCACACACTGTACATAAACACAGAACATTCACGTGGTGCTAAGGGCAAGCTTAAGCCAGCTACTGAAGATTTTGGAAATTCAAATCGTTTTATATTTGAAATTTGGTAAATGGGTTGAAAGTCCTTGAGGAGGAAAGAGCCGGAGTACCCGGAGAAAGAACCCCCGACGGTCCGCCCGAATTAACGGTGACACTTACTAGAGGAGAAAAGTCCAAAGCCGGAACCGGGTATCAAACCTCGCACTTTTAGCGTTGGTGGCAGCCGCCTTAACCACTGCGCCACGGACCGCCCCAAACTGGGGATGGTCGCTGTGTTGCGGCGATTAAAGGGTTAAGAATAAACATTCCTTAATAGTTTTCCGCAGTAGTTTTTATGGTCACAGCCATAAACAGTAAATGGCGGTCTGACATGAAATATTCTAAAGTTTGAAAAACAAAAAGGGTGGGGGCGTGGAGGGGGGGGGGGGAGATTAAAATATTTTCACATTTCATCTCCCAAATTTCAAACTCAAATTAAAAATAGAAACGATAGAAAAATTGTACATGTCCCCGAATGGGTATGCAATGGGATCTTTCAGGTTAGAGATCTTATGGATAATTACGGAAACTTTTTAAGTTTTGAAGACTTCAAGGTAAAATATCCTGATATAAGCACACACTTTCTGACGTATGCTGGAATTATTAGAGCAATTAGAGAATACAAAAAAAGTGTCAACATAGACGCAGATAGTTCAATAGTCATCTCGGACACTTGTGCTTGGAAAGTTATCCGCCAAGGGTGCAAGATTACTTATCAACGGCTGACCAAACTAAGATCAAATCCCATCTGCGTAAAAAAATGGAGCAAGCACTTTAAAACTCATTTAGAGTGGGAGAAAATATTCTGTACGGCTATAAAAACTACTTCTGATCCTCAGCTACGCTGGTTTCAGTACAGACTTATCCACCGAATGCTTCCAACGAAAAGATATCTTTTTTTTGAGAAAATTGTCAGATTCATCTGTCTGTACCTTTTGTGGAAGTGAGGAAGAAACCTTAACACACCTTTTCTGGAACTGTGGGCATGTCCAGTCCTTCTGGACAGATCTAATCGACTGGTTAAAAGATACATATAATCACTTTCCCACTCTCTCCCTGTCTGAGATATTTGTACTTTTTGGTAGACAGCAAAATATTGTCACAGATAAGGTGTTTGACCTTATTCTCTTATTGGCAAAATTTCACATATACAAATCAAGACTGCAAAATATTTTTCCAAATATTGTGCATTTTAAGCAGATGCTGAAATACCGCTATTCTGTAGAAAAACATCCATACGTAATGAAAGGTAAATTAGAGATATTTAACCGTCGTTGGTCTCTGTATTCCGAAATTACCTCGTAATTGTATTACTTTATCACTGCTTTTCTTCTCTCTCTCTCTCTCTCTCTCTCTCTCTCTCTCTCTCTCTCTCTCTCTCTCTCTCTCTCTCTCTCTCTCTCTCTCTCTCTCTCTCTCTCTCATCTCTTATACTCAGCATATTGTAGACTGTAGATTATAAGTAAACATTATGTCTTTTTTTTTTTTTTTTTTCTTTGTTAAGGTTGAAAGTTATGTGTAGTATATTGTATTGGATCTGTAACTCTGCAAGTTGTAACTTTGGTTGTGTTACGTGTATGTGTGTGTGTGTGTGTTATGCAAATTAAAAAAAAATAAAAAAAAATTAAAAAAAAAAAAGAAACGAAAACATTGGATAATAAATGTATACTAACGGTTTCGCTTCTGCTCAGACAGTTTGACCTCCATGTAGTCGATGCGCTGTTTGTCCCAACAGAGCAGGAGTTCGTCAATTTGTGCATGCGCGCTGTTCAGACCCGCTCCCACCCCGCTCAGTGAACACACATCGCGCTGTTTGTCCAGCCTCATGTCCACGCCATGCTGGTCACAGATCGCTTTCATTTCTTTCTCCTGGAGGAACATTATCACTATTAACATCATCGTCGTCGTCCTCATTTGTATCGTTGTCGTCGTCATCATCATTAGTGTCGCTGTCATCGTCATTAACCCTTTCACTGCCAAGGGAAAACGAGATCCAACTGCAAGAGACAAAGATCCTCATGAGTCTTCGCAACAGCGGGTGCTCATGAGGATCTATGCCTCTTGCTGAGACCAAGTTGTGTCCACGTTTCTGTAACTGCTACAGCTGGACCTTACGCTGAATTTAACTCATTCAGCCCGACGCACCGCGTATTTCCCAAATTTTGGAGGCGTCATATTACGACTATGCTCCTGCTGTAGTGGGTCAGGGCTTAAAGGGTTAAATTTGCACGATTTCAACAACACAGTCCACGTCCACTGATAGGGAAGAGAGTCATTATATTTGTCGACGTCAATGTCGACGTCATTGTTGACGTCACTGTCACTGTCACGCATTTAGTGAAAAGAGAAAACAATCGCTGCTGCTCAGGCGTATGTCGTCACAAGTCTTTGCAAACTGCGCAAGAATATGCGCTTTGCTGTTGACAGCTTTTCTGAGGCCAAAGATGACTTTAACCTGTTATGGTGTACTAACTCTTTATTTCTGATGGCCATGAATTAAGTCTCACGCAATCGCACAGTGTTTGCTGTTTGCCCAGCTATATAAAAGCGGTTTCCAAGAGGCACAAATCCTCATGGGCTCCGCGAATGCCTATGAGAATTTATACCTTTTGCATTTGGGTGGAATTCCTTATGCATCGGCAGTTACTGGTTTAATTGCCTTCTGCGTCAACAGCAACCGAGGCTGTATGCACCATAGGGTTTATACAATATATTTTGCAAAGACTTACACGCGCGATGTCCAGAGTTCTCAGCGTGATCCGCTTCACAGTCTTGGTCTGAAAGTCTTCCGGTATGCGGCTGTGCATGGCTCGGATAAACTCCGGCAGACTTTTGTCACATCCAGTATGGTACACGTACAGGTCTTTGGACAGGCCAGCTAAAACAAAAGGCAAATATTGATAGACTGCCACATTTCAAAGCACTAATCGTCTTCTTCATCGTCTTTTCTGATGGGTGTGCAAAATGTGCAAGATTGTGACTTTTGTCAGATCCAGTATGTTACACGTAGAGGTATTTGTACAGACCAGCTAAAAGAAAAAAAAAGGCAAATATTGATAGACTGTCTCATTTCAAAGCACTCTTTTTCTTGTCTAATTAAGTCTGGTATGTGAAAAATATACAATACTGTTACTTTTGTCAGATCCAGTAGGTTACACGTAAAGGTATTTGTACAGTCCAGCTTAAAAAAAAAAGGCAAATATTGATAGACTGTCTCATTTGAAACCACTCTTCTTCTTTTCTAATTAAGTCTGGTATGTGCAAAATGTGCAGTATTGCGCAGCACAAAGTGGAAACAAGAACATATCATAGTTTAAATTTCCCTCTTTATTTTCAGCATCTGCAGTCAAGCGTGGCGCAACCTGAGTTTGCTTCACTCGTTTAACTCATTCACCCCAACGGCCGTATTTCCCAAATTTTGGAGACGTCATCTAACGACTATGCACCAGTTGCAGGAGATGGATCGACCATGATAATTCAAGGGTAGTGCCAGATTAGCTTGGCGCCGACAGGCGACAAGCTAATCTGGCACTACCCTTGAATTATCAAGGTCGACTCATCTCCTGCTGTAGGGCGTCGGGGTTGAATGGGTCCACTACGTCTTATGAATGGGTCCACTACGTCTTATGAATGGGTCCACTACGTCTTATGAATGGGTCCACTATGTCTTATGAATGGGTCCACTACGTCTTATGAATGGGTCCACTACGTCTTATGAATGGGTCCACTACGTCTTATGAATGGGTCCACTACGTCTTATGAATGGGTCCACTATGTCTTATGAATGGGTCCACTACGTCTTATGAATGGGTCCACTACGTCTTATGAATGGGTCAACTACGTCTTATGAATGAGTCAACTATGTCTTATGACGGTGTAATCCGATGCGTAAGGTGCAGTCCTTATTAGAGCGGGGAAAGAGTGGTCGCAGAACAACAGAAATGCACACGTTATTACGGGAACATGGGGACGTAGCTTAGTGGATAAGACACTGCGCTGGAAGTCGTAAGATCCCGGGTTCGAATCCCCTGGTGGGCAGGAATGGGATGTGGACTTTTCATCATTCCCATCGAGTCAAATTTACGTACAGACTCGGCTTACGGTTGCCTGTCCCGCCTTCGTGTGCTCTCTCTCTCTTGGCTTGACTTCGCGAACGAAGATTTTATAGGAGTTTCCCACGACGTCTGCAGGCTTGTTCGTGGCTGCGGAGGCCAATCCGGGACAGGCAGGTTCGACCGCAGTGGCTGCAGGGGGAAGTATGGCCAGGTTTCTGAGTTGCGGCATCTCGGTTTTTCTTCTGAGCCGCTTGTCCTTAAGGCTAGCTCTGCGAGAGTCCTCAAATGAGACAGCTGCCTTGTAAATGATGGAGCGCCAGGTGTCACGGTCGACAGCAAGCGAAGACCACTGGTGGTGGTCGATTTGGCAGGCACTAAGTGACTTCTTGAGACAGTCTTTGTATCTCTTCTTTGGTGCCCCTCTGTCACGGTGTCCAGTAGCAAGCTCGCCGAACAGGGTGATCTTTGGTAGGCGATGATCCTCCATCCTGGAGACATGCCCCGCCCAGCGGAGATGTGTCCGCAGCAGCAAAGCCTCGATGCTCACAGTTTCAGCCTGTTCAAGGACCTCGACGTTGGTGACATAGTCACTCCAGTGAATGCTGAGGATGGTACGCAGGCAGCGCTGGTGGAAGCGTTCGAGGAGTCGTAGTTCGCTGCGGTAGAGGGCCCAGGACTCGGAACCATACAGCAGGGTGGTGAGGACCACAGCTCTGTACACGCTGATCTTGGTGCCTGTTTTCAGCTGTTGATTGTGCCACACCCGCTTGAAAAGTCGCCCGAAAGCGCTGTTCGCTTTTACCAGCCTGCTGTCAAGCTCCTTGTCCAGCTTGGCATCCGACGTGATAATGCAGCCAAGGTAAGTAAACTGGTGCACTGACTTTAGTTCAGACTCGCCGATGGTGATGTGAGGGGGGCGATACACTGTCTTGGGTGCTGGCTGATGGAGGACCTCTGTCTTTTTAAGACTGACCTCAAGTCCAAAGAGCTGGGCAGCGTCTGCGAAGCAGGACGTGATGCGCTGCAGGGCTCTCTGTCTGTGTGCAACGAGGGCAGCGTCATCAGCAAAAAGCAGCTCGCGAATCAGTTGGTCTAGGGTTTTCGTGTGGGCCTGCAGTCGTCTTATGTTGAACAGGCTGCCATCGAGACGATACCTGATGTACACTGCATCGTCATCATCGAGGTCCACTGTGGCCTGTTTCAACATCATGCTAAAAAAGATGGTGAAGAGGGTCGGTGCCAGTACGCAGCCCTGCTTTACGCCGTTGATACTAGGGAATGGTTCTGACAGGTCATTGTTGAGTCTGACCTGACCTTGTTGGTCCTCGTGTAGCTGGACAATCATGCTGAGGAACTTTGGGGGACAGCCAAGTCGCTCTAGGATCTGCCACATGCCTTGCCTGCTCACAGTGTCGAACGCTTTTGTTAGGTCGACAAACGTTACGTACAGCCCTTTGTTCTGCTCGCGGCACTTCTCCTGAAGCTGTCTCAGCACAAAGACCATATCGGTGGTGCTCCTGTTTGCTCTGAAGCCACACTGGCCCTCTGGGAGTTGGTCTTCAGCGATGGCAGGTATCAGCCGATGCAGGAGCAGCCTTGCAAGAATTTTTCCAGCAATGGACAGCAGGGTAATTCCCCGATAGTTGGAACAGTCAGACTTCTCGCCTTTGTTCTTGTACAGGGTGATAACGACTGCATCACGAAGATCCTTTGGTAGTGTTCCTTCCTCCCAGCAGCAGAGAAAGAGGTCATGGAGCTTGTTGTGCAGTGCTGTGCCTCCATGTTTCCAGATCTCTGGCGGTATTCCATCAATGCCTGCTGCTTTTCCACTCTTGAGCTGGTGGATGGCTGTGAGGGTCTCTTCAGCGGTGGGCGGTTCGTCCAATTCAAACTTTACTGGGAGTTGTGGGATTTGTAGGACGACTGCTTCTTGAACAGTGCGCTCAGCGCTGAAGAGGCTCTGAAAGTACTCCGACCAGCGGTTCAAGATGGAGGTATTATCTGTGAGGAGTGCCTGGCCATTCGCGCTTCAAAGGGGACTTTGTACCAGGTGCCTGGGGCCATACACTGCTTTCAGTGCTTCGTATAAGCCCCTGTAGTCACCATTGTCAGCGCAAAGCTGGGTCCTCTGTGCAAGTCTGGTCCACCACTCATTCTGGAGATCTTTGAGCTTGCGCTGGAGACTGCTGCAGACGAGGCGGAAGGCAGACTTCTTCACAGGGCAGGAAGGCTGGGCTAGGTTGGCCTGATGGGCGGCACTTTTTTTTGTTGCTAGGTGTTCCTGGATCTCTACATCGTTTTCGTCAAACCAGTCTTTGTTCCTCTTTCTAGCGAAACCCAAGACTTCTGCAGAGGATTTTGCAATAGCAGTTTTCAGTTGTTCCCAAAGTGTTTCAGGGGAGGAGTCTGCTGGGTCCGCTGTGTCTTTGAGCCTGCGCTGTAAATCTGTCTGAAAGGCAGCTTTCACGTCGTCACGTTGAAGGCTGGCAACATCAAGCTTTTTCTTGGGGGGTCCCCATTTCTTGGGTTTTGGCTTGAAGTGGAGCGTGAGTTTGCAGCGGACAAGGCGGTGGTCAGTGTGGCACTCTGCGCTGGGCATCACTCTGGTGAGGAGGACGTCACTGCGGTCCCTCTGACGCACTAGGACATAGTCGATAAGGTGCCAGTGTTTGGAGCGAGGATGCATCCAGGTGGTCTTTCGACTGTCCTTTTGCTGAAAAGTAGTGTTGGTGATGACCAGTTGCTGCTCCGCACAGAACTCCAACAGTAGGCGGCCATTGTCATTGCAGTTCCCGACGCCATGCTTGCCGAGGACTCCTTTCCAGGCTTCAGAGTCCTGGCCCACTCTGGCGTTGAAGTCGCCAAGGATGATGACTTTGTCGTCTGCAGGGGTGCTCTGTATGAGGCTGCGCAGGTCAGTGTAAAACTTGTCCTTTTCAGCAGGCTCTGCCAGGAGGGTTGGGGAGTACACACTGAGAAGGGTGACGTGTTGCTGGTGTCTCAGTGGGAGGCGCATGGACATGATGCGGTCTGAGTGACCCGTTGGTAGATTTTCCAGCTTAGTCGCAATGGAGGTCTTGACCATGAAACCCACGCCTGAGAGCCGTCTTTGTGATGCAGGCCTGCCTGACCAGTAGAGGGTGTACCCAGCGCCAAGTTCTTGGAGGCTGCCTTCGTCCGGAAGGCGTACTTCGATGAGCGCGGCAATGTTGATGTTTAACCTCCGCAATTCATGGGCAATGAGGGCGGAGCGACGTTCAGGGCGTCCGCTGTCTGCTTTGTCGAGCATGGTTCGGATGTTCCAGCATGCTACGTTGAGTCCGGTCGTGGTCGTCATGAGAGTGGATCCGTTATTCTTTCTTGTTTTTGGCCGCAGGAGAAGATGCCCGTTGACTGCGGCTAGCCAACTGGGGTTGCGAGGGGACGAGCTTTGGTTAGGCCACTTTTCTAGGCCCCTCTCCGTGTGGAGCAAGCAGTGCTGTCCCTAGAGAAGGCTGCTTGGTCGTTCAGGGTGTGCCGAGTGACGTTGTCATC
>BTPG01000001.1:264868880-264886380 GCA_036245525.1 Semisulcospira habei
AGTGTACCTCTACATCACACACTAATGTGTCATCTACATCACACACTATAGTGTCCTCTACATCACACACTAATGTGTCCTCTACATCACACACTATAGTGTCCTCTACATCACACACTAATGTGTCCTCTACATCACACATTATAGTATCCTCCACATCACACACTAAAGTGTTTCCCATTATTCCCAAAAGGTCGCATTTCGTTTGCTCTTCAGTATGCTATGATGACATAAATGTGTATCTCCTTCATTATATCTTACATCAATATAAACAACAAGGTCCGTCGAATAATTGATATCTTGAGAGGTTATTAACACTCAAATTTTGCATCGTGAGAACACAAAAACTGTTTATAGGAACACCGACTGTTTCGTGTTAAAGCATCAGTTTCCTTAAATTAACTGTGTTTGTGAACATATGTTGAAAAAACAATAATAATAATAATAATAATAATATAATAATAAGAAATAATAATAATAATAATAATAGTAATAATAATAATAATAATAATAATAATAATAATAATAATAATAATAATTTATATGGCGCCTAACCTCGGGTAGAGCTCTAGGCGCCTTACAAATTTTTAAAAAAATACAATTACAAAAAAAATGTAAACAGTATTACACACACACACACACACACACACACACACTCACACACACACACACACTCACACACACACACATACACACACACACACACACACACACACACACACACACACACACATATTCCAGGCACCAAGCAAAACTACAACAGAATCCTCAGCAGAAGAAGGCAAATATGTTGTGACCAATGCAAGCTCCGGGTGTTTTGTCATGCAGGTATTACGTCAGCTGGTCATCTCCTGTCTGACGGAGGCCAGTAAACAGGGATTCAAATCGGTCGCTTTTCCCGCTCTCGGCACCGGCGGACTTCACTACCCTCCTGACAAAGTGGCACGGACCATCATAGAAGCAGTTAGGGATTTTCATAAGGACGTACCCAATACCTCTCTGAAGGATGTCAGGATAGTTATCTACCGTTCCGACACACACGCCTATCAGGTGATCACTATTGGCGGCTTGTGAGCTCAACACCAACATGTCCTAGCTTTACCAGGAACATGGATTCAAAGTGGTGTCAGCAAGAGGCATAGATCCTCATGAGCCCCCGCAACTGCGGGGGCTCATGAGGATCTATACCTCTTGCAGTTGGTTGGTGTTCAGATTTTCTCGGCGCTGATCGGGTTAAACTGTGTATCTTACAATAGGGCTCGGGAAGTTCCCCGCGTTGCCTAGCAGCGTCGGCGCGTCAGCCGCCATCTTAAGAGGATACCATAGTCATCGTACAGTAGCGAAATAGTGTTTCAAACGGTTTTCTTCATGTTTCTTCCTCTTTGGCAAGAAACAAAAACAGATTCCGGTGAGCGGTTTCCTACAGTGATGGCAAGACTTGTTGTTATTGCTTATAGTACGTCAGGACTTTCCTGTCATTACAAAAACAGCGATTTCCCTGTGAGCGCTTAGTCCCGTATCCTCACAAGATGGCCGCCACGACCGGCATGATGACGTCAGCTTCCCGAGCCCTATAGGCAGACAATTAAGATGCACGATCGCTTAGCATTATCCAACATTAGTATCTATAAAAACAAGGCTCCTCTGTTTCTTTTAGATCTTTGAAATGGCGCAGCAACAACCAGTCACTCTTACTGAAGGTATCTATATTCACTCTCTTTCACACACACACACTCACACACACACACACACACACACACACACACACACACACACACATATTTTTTACTCCGGAGCACTTGTTAACTCATTCGAGACGTGCCGCCTCCGGATACGCGGCATATGCCGCGTGTCAGGAGGCGGCACGTCTTGAATGAGCTAAATCAGCACTTGTTTTTTACTTTCTTGTCTGAGGGAGGATTGTACAAATCCCCGTATAAGAGAGCTTTATCAATTCACCATTGACATAAAGTACATGTACCTTCTCAGTTCATGCGAAAATTGATAGAAATAGGATAATGTCACTTTCAGGAAACTCTACAGCCGCAACGCGGGAGAAAGTTCTGCGGATCTACGCAAGCAGTAAACAAGCCGGAACTGACGTCATGACTGCTATTGCCGAAATCCTGGATCGTCACATCATGACACTAACTGTGAAAGAGAAGCTCGTGGTTGCTATGGCAGCAAATGAGGTATACGTCACTGTTGTCTCTGATGTTGAAATAATTATCTCTATTGAAAAAGCCTCGCAGATCTGTCAATGCATCAGCGAGCTCTATAAGGAGCACAGTGCATACGCGTCGTTGGTTTAAAAACGTCATTTGCAATGATGTAGTTTGTTTGTTTATGTTACTTTAGTTTATACGTGATATGCTTTATTCTTCGGCTTCTAGACCTGAGAAACATGGTGACAAAACTAGAATTTCACGGTGTAATTTAAGTCTTGCTATAAATTGTGTGAAATTGTGTTGCTCTTGTGCTTATTAACTCATTCTACCCCAGACACACCACAGGAAGATAAGGATCGACCGTGATAGTTCAAGGGTGATGCCAGAATAGCTTGGCACCTATGGGCGCCAAGCTATTCTGGCATCACCCTTGAACTATCATGGTCGATCTGTGTCCTGCACTGCAATGCAGTCTTCAGAGGACAACGGCAAAACGTAAGTATTTCGGTCTTGGGGTAGAATGAGTTAATGCAGTTTAAGGTTTCTGCTAAATCGTTCATATTCAGCGTGACACGTCAAAAATCACGGTGTTGTGAATTAGAAATGCCGGTTAATGTTTGTTTTCTTTGATCAGTGATATATCGACTCGTACTATATAACTATATCACTATATCGACTCACTATACAACTAATAATAACTATATCGCCTTGAACGTGACCCGGGACTATACGGTAGACTCTGAAATAGGGCTGGTCGGAGCACGTTCCGTAGAACGCACACGATGTGCCGGGCGGACGGACCCCGATCAGTCCTGGCAAAGATGTAACAATATAAAAATGACGTCACGTCTAGCTATGCGAATCTTGCTAGAGAACGTACATGTGGCGCCAGACACCGCATGTGTGTGTGCGCGCGCGCGCATGTGTGTGTGTGTGTGTGTGTGTGTGTGTGTGTGTGTGTGTGTGTGTGTGTGTGTGTGTGTTTCACAAAAAAAAAAAACGCTTGATCCGCATTTGAGTCAGTAATTTCTGTTATTCTTACTATATACTTCGCATATAGCTAGATTAAAGGGAGATATTGAAATAGTTCGTAATCCAGCGTTGTACCTCTTCAACGTTTTGAATAAGAATTAATTTATTTTTGCAAGTTTTTGGAGCCACTATATACTCCCATCAAACAGACAGCTCTGGAAGAGGCTGTGTGAAACAAAACAGTCAGCACTGGAAGAGGCTGCGTGCTTTTCGGATGAGTGACATGAAACATCGAATTCGTCACTGTGTACACGGCGTCGTGGGTCTAGCGATGCCATGACGTGAAGCTTATAGTGACGTCATTTTGCTGCTCTTGCTATTCTTCTTCTTCGGAATCCTGTCGCTACTCCAGGCAACAGAGCGTACTAATGGTGGGTAGTGCCGTGCATCCGTCTTTATTTGTGTGCGCCAGCGTGTGTTTTGATCAGAGGTTGGCCTAGAGATGAGGGAAATGGATCAGAATAATAACTTGAGCTTTAAAATATAAGCAACTCTGGATGTTGCTTAAAGAAAAAACGCACGTGAGCTCCAGACGCTACTGTAGACTTTGAAATGAAATCCTTATCTTGTTTCAGAAAAAGGCGATTGAGAACATCTGTCAGTTGCGCGGCGTTTGCTGGAAACAACGGAAAGGCAAGTGTGTTCTCCGTGGGATCAAAAATGACGTGTTACAAGCGCACGTGCAAATCAAAGACCTTTTGCACTCTGTGAAACTGTCAGCTGTCCAAAAAGAACAGGAGAGCATGCTGCACCGTCTGGTACAGTGGTACTACGTGAAGGTTCGTATGCCTTGTGTTATTGTATACATTTACAGAGTTTAACCCTTCACAAAGCGAACACAACGCCAACTTCAAGAGACATTGATCCTCATGAGCCTCCGCATTTGCGGGGGCTCATGAGGATCTACGCCTCCTGCTGAGACTGTTTTGTATCTATGTTACTTGGTCGACGGGGAATCTTTGGCATTGAATGAACAAAGATGTCAAGAACACAGTGCGCGTCCACCCTCATTAAATTGGTTAACTCATTCCAGACGTGCCGCCTCCGGATACGCGGCATAAGCCGGCAATAAGCATAAGCCGGAAATAAGCATAAGCCGCTTATCCGGAGGCGGTACGTCTCGAATGAGTGAACCCCGTGTTGATTGTACACTTGTTTATTTCAGTTGACATTTTTTTCCTTGTGTCAATTTAATTTGACGTGGTTTAGGTTGATGGATCACTTGTGGTGGAGACTGAACATTCACTGAGCGACAACTACCACATTGAAGAAGCGTATAAGGCAAAAGCAGACAAGACTGACATCAGTATGACGACCGACGGTGAGAACTATCGGACAGTGGTGGTAGACTTCAAGGCCATGAAGCAGTACCCAACAAGCAATCCCCGTGACGCCTGGGATATCATCAGGAGGGACAAGATGGCGGGTAAAACGCATCCCTAGCACCAACAGTTAACCCCTTCACTGAGTACTGAACACCATCCAGCTGCAAGAGACATAGATTCTCATAAGCCCAGGCAGTTGCGGGGACTCATGAATTATGTGCCTCTTGCTCATTCAAATTCAAATTTTAAAATCTTTATTGTCCATTAAATAAATTAGTATAAAATGGAAATTTGTCTCACAGAACCATGCCTTGCTCATACCACTTTGTATCTATGTCACTGCGTCCTCTGGCGGTGACGAGGATACCCTGCCACTGGACGTGTCTTTTCTTTCTGAAATCTGTCTTCATCTAACGACCAAAAGCCGGGGGACGTGAATACAAGAGTACATAAATACAAAAGCTTCAGCAAGAGGCATGGATCCTTATGAGCCCACGCAACTACGGACCACTGTGGTTACACCAAAAGCTAAACTGACTACGCCAGACACTCATATTGAAAAAGAAAAGTACTAAGCTATAAAAGAAGACTGCTTGTTCGGTTCGCTTTTTTTTTATTCAACAAGGAGAACTCGTACTGGTGTATCAGACAATCCTGTTTGATTGCTTGTGCCTAGCTAGTCTTTTTCCTCTTCCTTTTTTTCCAGAGACAGCCCCATTCCGACTTCCAGACTCGTGGAGTTCCACACCAGACATCAGAGTTGCTCTTGCCGAATCCAGCCATGAATACAGTTCAGTGAAAACAAATTTTGGGAACAAACAAAGGACAATCAAGAAGTTATGTTCATCTCTTGTTTATGCATATCTTTCATTATTGTCTCCAAATTTCTCTCTCTTTTTTTTTTTCTTCTTCTTTTTTTTTTTTTTCATGTCTTTGTCGTGTGGTTATTTTATAATAAGCTATTTAGCGAATAATTGGTTTGTCACACGTTCTTGTTAGGCTGGTTGCTGTCTGTTCCTTGTCTTTTTTGCTAAATCAAATGCCAGACTTGTATACAGGTCTCACCTCTGAGCGAGGGCGATAACGAACTGGCGCAAGGCACCAGCGAATTGCTACGGGTGTTCTGTGTTTATGAGAAAACAGTTAGACAAGCCTCCCCGTTCGAAGCACAATGATAATAGTTTTCTTGACTTGCATTTAAAAAACGACACAAAGTCACATACCTGTTAACTATTAACTCATTGTGCCCGAGGTATTAAATACCCACATTTTGGAGTTATCCTCTGAGGACTGCATTACAATTCGGGAGACACACCGACCATGATAGTTCAAGGGTGGCGGCAGAATAGCTTGGCGCCTATAGGCGCCAAGCTATTCTGCCACTACCCTTGAACTATCATGGTCGAGCCATAGCTTGCTGTGGTGAGTGGCGGACAGAATGTTAATAAATGTGAGTCTATATTCACCCATTCTGGACTGAAATGAGGTGTGCAATTATAAAAATGCCGTTTTGAATCGACAATTAATCATTTTTACTCCTTTGTTAAGAGAAGGCCGTCAGAGACGGTTTTCATAAATAAAAAAAATCAAAAGTTCGACATTTTCACAAATGATAAAACTATTTCGAATGTTGCGGGGGATTTTTACGTTAGTTTCATATCGTGTATTTAAAATGTCTTCTTTGTTCATACATCGTGATAAAACAGGAGGGGAGAGGAGCGTGCGGGAAGGGTCTATATCTAACGCACACTCTTCCTGTCGTCAACAGATTGAACGTATACAAAACCCCACCCTGTGGAGGCAGTACAAGGCTCAGAAAGACCGTCTGGAGAAACAAAACCCTGGACTGACGAACGAGATGTCGCTTTGGCACGGAACACACACCCACGCAGTGGACCGAATAATGCAACGCGGTTTTAACAGAAGCTACTGTGGAAAAAACGGTAACTACGTATATTTCAAATGCTAGACCTGACTACCACCACCCCCCCCCCCACCCCCACGAAAATTAACTATGTTATGTGGCATTCACAGGGATCACAGCATCACATAGTCAAGTTTCTAATAACTGTGACATCCTGGTTTAATGATGGAAGCCTGAAAATGGACTGCCAGTGCTACAGAAAATGTCTGAAGGCATCTTACACATTATTTTTGTCTTTTTGCGATTTCGCAGAATCGGCCGTTTAATGGGTGCACAAATACCTTCAAACTGAACCAGGGATTCAATATGTTTCATTCTGTTGGGCTTAAACATCGCAGGACACATTCAGGTACACATTAAAGCTCATCTTATCGAGTACTGGGGGGCGGGGTCGGGGACGGGAGAGGGTGGTTAGGGGGGGGGGGGGTGCAAGGTAGTCAGGTCTGGCTTATGGCGATTTATCTTTACACTTAACTGCAGAACAATTATTCCGTTGAAATGCAAGTTAGGAGCCATTGTCTGGTAAATCGCAAAATCAATTGTCCGGCTCGAGGTAGCGCATTTGTCACGATTATTCCTGCAGGATGTCAGGGTGTTGTTATTCCTGCAGGATGTCAGGGTGTTGTTATTCCTGCAGGATGTCAGGGTGTTGTTATTCATGCAGGATGTCAGGGTGTTGTTATTCCTGAATGATGTCAGGTTGTTGTTATTTCTGCAGGATGTCATGGTGTTGGTATTCCTACAAGATGCCAGGGTGTTGGTATTCCTGCAGGATGTCAGGGTGTTGTTATTCCTGAAGGATGTCAGGGCGTTGTTATTTTTGCAGGATGTCAGGGTGTTGTTATTCCTGCAAGATGCCAGGGTGTTGGTATTACTGCAGGATGTCAGGGTGTTGGTATTCCTGCAAGATGTCAGGGTGTTGTTATTCTTGCAGGATGTGAGGGTGTTGTTATACCTGCAGGATGTCAGGTTGTTGTTATTCTTGCAGGATGTCAGGGTGTTGTTATTTCTGCAGGATGTCAGGATGTTGTTATTCAATCATCGCGATAAAAAGAGCTACCGACAGCCAAAGGAAAGTTGTCTTTTTTTTCAGCCACGAGATATGGAGAGGGTGTCTACTTTGCTGTGTCCTCCGGGTACTCCGTCAAGTTCAGCGATCGGGACCAGTGTGGACGTCGCTTCGTGTTCCAGTGCAAAGTGCTGGTGGGTTATGCTGCGGAAGGAGATGCCGACATGAAGTTCCTACCTGACAGGTCGGATGGGGTCCCTTTTGACTCGGCTACAGATGATGTGAATTTTCCCTCGATGTACATCATCTTTAATGACAACCAGGCCTACCCGGAGTACCTCATCACTTTTAAGTGAACACTGATTCTTTTCAAAATGGAATGGGATATGTAAAACAAACACAATGCGGCGATCGTTTACGAGGAAGTGTTAACAATCAAACCAAAAACAAACAAACAAGCAAGGAAACACTTTGCACAAGAAGCCGAAAAGTATAAAATGGCACTTTAGTAGCAGCGTTCGATAGCAAATCGGTCAAGAGAAAATCGATTGCATTTTAAGGATGTGGGTTTGACCGCTTCAGAGCGAATCACAGCGACAGATGGTCACAAAACCCAGGGGCGGATCTGCGGAGGGTTCCGGAACCACCAACCCCCCCCCCCTCGACCCAAAACTCTTTTAAATGCTATAACAAAGTACCTTTTTGGGGTGTTTGGAACCCCCCCCCCCACCCCCCGCTTTTGATATGTTAGCAAGTGGTGAGAGTCTTTACACACGCGCGCTTTCTCTCTTCCGACACCCCAGCAACCCCCCCCCCCCCTCCATGTTTGATGGGGAGGCCTTTTGTGTCTTGTTCAAGGTCCCAAACAAAACGTTGGACCCCCCTCCTTCAAAGTATCTGATCGGACCCTGAAAACCCGTTACTATAGGCCAAGCCCCTACACACATAGAGTTGATTTACTATGTGTAAACAGAGGTTTTGGGTATGACCTCAGAGCGAATCACAGCGACACATTATCACAAAAGTCCTTTACCACAGGCCAAGCCCGTACACATATTACAAACAAAACAGATAAGAAAATAAAGAAAATACACTTACCTTTCTAGGTAGGCGTCTTCAGGCTTCACTACTCACGGGACGATAAGCCAACTAACCATCAGCCAAACGTGTTTGTTTCGACTTACTACGGTGGATTGTTTCAGAGCGGTCTCCGTGGGGAAAAAAAAAAACAAACAAAATCACACTTGCCATTTCTTCTGTAATACTTCTGTTAAGATCGTAAGAAACAGCAACCGCATGACAGAAAAACAGAAGAGGCGTCTTTCAAGAAGCAGTCATCATGTTGCACTGTGAAAAATGCCGACAGCGACAGCGCTGACTGTGACTCACAATGGGCTTGTCTGTGTCTGTGCGTCTGCTGACCCTGACCTTGTATTAGCTGCAGCAGGCACACTGACAAAGCGCTGTCCACAACCGCCAGTGGATGTTTTTGAAAGCAGGAGAAACACAACACCGAGTACAACCAACAGTCCAAGGAACTCGGGCAGGAATAGGGTCAGCAGGAGACACAGAACCTCATGTGCCCCAGCAGATGCGGGGGTTCATGAGGTTCTCTGGCAGTGACGATTAACCCGTGATGAGGGCTTCCACGCAGCGGTACCTCATCAAATCCGTGTGAATTAACTCATTCTACCCCAGACACACCACAGCAAGATATCGATCGACCATGATAGTTCAAGGGTGATGCCAGAATAGCTTGGCGCCTATGGGCGCCAAGCTATTCTGGCGTCACCCTTGAACTATCATGGTCAATCTGTGTCCTGCACTGCAATGCAGCCGTCACAGGACAACGGCAATATTGGGGGATTTCGGTCTTGAGGTAGAATGAGTTAAGCGACACCGCTTCCAGACCCTTTGCAAACCAGAGTATATGGCTATCACAGTTTTGTGTCGAGGGCACACGGTATGACCACTCTCGAACAAATCACTGTCGACCACACCGCTGTAAAACACTTAGGCCACTTTCAGTGTGGACGATCACTGCGACAAATCTGACGTCGGCGTGCTGAGAGAAAACAACTGCCGATAAAGAGTAACTTCAGGTGCGCATGCGTAGAAGAGCAAGGCGATTCATTTCTCGAAAAAGAACGAGGACACCTGTGTGTACATCGATACAGGAGCTATGTGTAGAGTTATACCTGTTTACCGTGCTCAGTGCTCAGTGCTACCGTACTCATCCATTGTTAAAACTGTCAGGAGGAAGGTTTGCATCTACCTTCAGAGAACCTTGTTAACCCCCCCCCCCCCACCCCCACCCCCACCCCACATACACACACACACACACATCAACACACACATGCACCTCACTTCCCTGCCCTCCCCACCTCACCCCCCCTCACCCCACCCCCACCCCCCTCACCCCACCCCCACCCCCCACCCCCTCCACCCGCTACCGGTTTTGTCATTTTTGGTCCACTGGAATTTGAAGTCTGGTGTCGAGAGGCCTTTTCTGTCAGGTTGAAGGTCTCAAACAAAATGTTGGAACACCCCACCCCGCATCTCCCCCGGGGTAGGTATCTGATCCACCCCTAAAATGGGCTTCCTGCGCTCGGAAAAGCCCACACGTGCTCCGTCTCATTTATGAATAGTCTCACCACAGTTTCTGGCAGTGTTTGTCCTTTGTCAGTCACTGAAAGAACAAGGGGCCTGTAGCATGAACGACTGAGCTTAGTCCTGCACCAGTCACTAAGCAAGGTGCGCCGCTATAGCGGCGCACCTTGCGTAGTTGCCGGTGCAGGACTGAGCTCGCTCATGCAACTGGCCCAAGGTGCGTAGTCAGGTTCTCTGAGTCTAACTGCGGCGGCCGGGGATTGTGCCTACATGAAATAAGCATTTCCTAGCAGACCGCCTGTTGTTTTTGTACATGTACGGGCCATACACGGGGCCTTGACATGACGATGACACCGACTGGGTGATCACGTCTCAGATAAGAGGTTGGGCGCTTCACTCAAGTATCAAACCTCTTTGTTGTGCACACAGTATCGTATAGGCCTAGCAGGATAATTATGTCACATGCTGCCTCGTTTGAACAGTCATAAATATAACCCCCAGTGCCCTCCTCGACCCGACTGAGAAGAAGAGGAGCAAACTTTGTCAGTTTTTGCCAACAGGACTGCCGTTATATTGCAAAAAGCCATTATGTCCATTATGCAAACTCTGTTAATTTCGATCGCTTTTCACAAATTAAAAATAAAAATAAATAAATTAAAAAACATACTGGCTAAACGGCAGAAAAGGCAGAGATTGTCGTGAGCCGCTGCCTCGCAGGGGCTTATAAGAATCCATGTATCTCTTCCAAAAGAAGGGACTCGTTGAGAGCATTTTGTCACGGTATATGACACTCCTTTTTTCAGCTGCTGCAAAAGCACTTTGTAGGTACAATTGCTAGGCACCTGTTTCGTCACGCACGAGAGCACGCGGTCACAGCGAACTTGTGAGAGCTAGTTTAACCAAATCACCGAAAACAAAACCATCCATCTGCAAAAGGCATAGATCCTCATGAGCCGCCCCCAGTTGCGGGGGTTCTTGAGGATCTATGCCTCTTGCTGAGACCATGTTTTATCCAGTTCCTTCTTCACGGCTGTGGCGTTATTTTGTTTGACAAGACTGAGATTTTAGAAACATAATATGCGTCCATTGGCGGGGAATGGGATAATGGCGCCAGGTGTCAGGTGTCCTTGACAGGTGAATACAGGTGAGGGGCGTAGTGTGCACCGTGTGCAGCGCGCCTAGAGCAGTGCATTTGTTGGTTAGTTCGGGTTTAACGTCCACGGCACCAAAGTGATAATGGACGGCCCTGACGGGCGGGTTATGGAGGACAGGGAAATCTATTGGACTATGGAGTACGACCTGAACACTGATCAAGTCAGGCGCACTGCAACTGTGCCAATTTGATTTACCAGCACCTTTCAACGGACATGCTATTAAACAAGCCCGTCTTTTTTTTTTTCCCCCTGGATTGTGAGTCCAGCTAACGGGGACGGGACGGGGATTCGAACCCACGACCCAGCGATCCCCTTCGCTGTCTTGCTCCGACGCTTAACCGCCTGAGCTATTTCGGACTCTAAGTGCATTTGTGTTGTGTCGTATCGCAGTTTCAAACACTGTACAGTGCGACTCGGCTTACATTGAATGTCGATCGGGATCAATTGACTAGTTCGTGTGTAATGATAGGTCTGCTGTAATCACCGCTTTAGCGCTGATTAACTCATTCGCGGCCAGCCGCATCCGGATGCGGCTGGCCGCGAATGAGTTAACCTTTACCTGCTCAGTGTCAGCCGACTTGTAGACCGCTTCTGCAATTTTCGTTAATTGAAGACAACAAAAAATAGATGTTTCAGGAACACGGATTCAAAGTGGTGTCAGCAGGAGGCATAGATCCTCATGAGCCCCTGCAACTGCGGGGGCTCATGAGGATCTATGCCTCTTGCAGTTAGGTGGTGTTAAAATTTTCTGGGCGCTGAACGGGTTAAGCACTTTTCTGTCACAAATGCGGGCTGACACACATGTATATACAAACCAGACAGGTCAGGCTAGCGCTGGTAGAACTGTACACATTCCATGCCGGCTCACACACATGTATACACAAACCAGACAGGTCAGGCTAGCGCTGGTAGAACTGTACACATTCCATGCGGGCTCACACACATGTATACACACAAACCAGACAGGTCAGGCTAGCGCTGGTAGAACTGTACACATTCCATGCGGGCTCACACACATGTATACACACAAACCAGACAGGTCAGGCTAGCGCTGGTAGAACTGTACACATTCCATGCGGGCTCACACACATGTATGCACACAAACCAGACAGGTCAGGCTAGCGCTGGTAGAACTGTACACATTCCATGCGGGCTCACACACATGTATACACACAAACCAGACAGGTCAGGCTAGCGCTGGTAGAATTGTACACATACCAAGGGGAATTACTCAGAGCTGGACAGCCAAACAGTTAGATCCTGTGCCCCCTCCTATCAGGCACCCAATCGCCAGCCCACAGAGAAATACGCAGGTATAGAACAAGACGATCATCTACGTTTTTGAGGATGTACACATGTATACAGACGTGCGCACATGAGTTCGTATGTGCGGACGTAAGTAGGCACGCACACCACACTACACACGCACACATACATATACGCGCATGCACACAGCACACACACACACGCACGCACGTACGCACGCACGCACGCACACACACACACACACACACACACACACACACACACACACACAACTTTCTTCTTCTTCTTCTTCTTCTTCTTCTTCTCGAACGCCGTCACACTTGGAGTTTGGCTCTCAAAATGAAATCTGTGGTCTTCTGTAGCGCCTCCACAGGCCCGTACAGTTTCTCTTGTAGAGTGGCGGGCTTCGGCCATATCTCCTCCCTCAGCGGCTGGTGGTTCCCACAGTCCTGGAGGATGTGCTCTGCGGTCTGCTCTGCTTCTCCACAAGGGCACAGAGGAGATGGCACGAGGTGGAAGCGTCTGTGCAGGTGGAAATTGAGTCGGTTGTGCCCGGTCCTCAGACGAAAGATGGTCACCTGCTCTTGTCTGGACAGCTGATGGTAACTGTCTAGGGGCCGTTGTGGTGGTCTGTACACAGACTTAATGATGGTCTTCATCTCTGTGAAGCTGACTCCATTTTCATCTTGTTCTTTCTCTGCGCCCACTTTTGCCATTCTGTCAGCTTCTTCATTGCCGTAGATGCCACAGTGTGAAGGGATCCACTGCAGCACCAGTCTGGTGCACTTGATGTTTTGCAGTGCCTCTTGTAGACGTGGCAGTTTGCTTGCTGTTGCTGCCTCAAGGACAGACATGGCATCAGTAAGGAAGACAATCTGGGCATCAGGGTCTGCAGTGCCACTAAGGGTGTTAGCTGCGCGGACTAGGGCTTCCACCTCAGCTCTGTAATTTGTGCAGTGAAGGCCTGTTGGTACTGCCTCTGCCTGCCATTTTCCGTTTGGGTACTGAATGTACACCCCAGCCCCTCCATCCTGAACTGCATCTGTGGCTGATCCATCGGTGTATGCCCGTATCCATGCTTCCTGGGGATACTTTTCTTCGAGCATGGCCAGTGTCAGGGCTTTCTTGCTCACAGTGCTGTGCTCATCTCTGGTGGTGATGTAGGGTACCGTGGAAGAGATGGTGATGTTTTCTGGCTTACTTTCCCAAGGTGGAAGGTCGCTAGCAGGATTCAGAGCCTCTACCTGCGCAGGCAGCTTTGCCTGGTGTTTTCTCTGCAGTGCTCTCGTCTCCTTCACAAAGCTTGATCTTTTCAGTCTCCCTGAGGTTGGTTGTTTCATCCTAGCGTTCATAGGATGGTCTTTGCAAGACTTGACCTTTGTGGACTGTATCAAGGCTTTGCAATCTCTTCTCATGCGCAGGGGTGGGATGCCCGTTGTCTCTTCCATCTTTTCAATTGGTGTGGATCTCATTGCGCCGGTGATGATACGCAGTGCCTGGTTCTGAACTCTGTCAATGGTCTGCTGGTGTGACTGGGCTGCCGTCAACCATGCATTAGATCCGTACTCAAGGTGTGGTCTCACTGTGCCTTGATATACATTTTTGAGGATCTTTTCATTGGCTCCCCATTGTGTTCCAGCCAGTTTTCTCATGATGTTCAGCTTTCTTCTAGCTTTTGCTTCTGCATTCCAAATGTGCGGCTTCCACGTCAGCCTCTTGTCAAGGGTGACTCCCAGGTATATCTGTTGGTCTTCATACCGCAGTGGGGTGTTGCCCAGTGTTAGGTTGCCAGCCTTTGCCTTGTTGGAGAGAGAGAAGAGTGTGGCTGATGATTTTTCTGTGTTGATGGTCACACACCAGTTGTTGGTCCAGTCTGTCAGCCTGTCCAGGGCTAGCTGCATCCTGTATGTAGCAGTTGTTGCATACTCTTCTGTGCACCAGAGTACCAGGTCGTCTGCGTACAGGGCTGCGTGTACTCCTTTTGGTAGCTCTGGCACAAGGTCGTTGATGAAAAGTATGAACAGTGTCGGTGACAGGACTCCCCCCTGTGGCACCCCCTGACGCAACAGCACTTTTTGGCCACAGTACCCATCCACTGTCACACGGGCTCTGCGATTGTGCAGGTATGACTTGGTCCACCGGTACATATTCCCTTGGATGCCACTGCGAAGGAGTTTCACAAGGAGACCATCCTTCCACACCTTGTCGAAAGCCTTCTGTAGGTCAATGAAGGCAGCTAATGTCACCTTCTGATCTTGAAAGGCATCTTCTATGACCTGTGCAAGGTGTGTTGTCTGGTCTTCTGTACTCTTGTAGCTTCTGAAGCCAGCTTGCTCTGGCACGATAATGCTCTCAGAGTCCAGGTACCACTGCAGGCGCTTGTTGATGATGCGCTCCATGGTCTTGCACACACAACTTGTCAGGCTGATGGGGCGATAACTCAGGGCTTTGGACTTATTCTTCCCTTTCTTCAAAATTGGGATCATCCTGGCTTCCTTCCAGCACTGGGGTACCTGTCCTCCTCTCCAGCTGTGGTTAAAGATGTCCAGTAGCTTCATTAAGGCAGTGTTGCCAAGGTGTTGTAACATCTCGTTTGAGATGCTGTCTGGACCTGGAGATTTTTTCTTCTTCAGCTGTTTGATGGCCATCTTCAGTTCTGGAAGGGTGATGTCCTTCTTCATTGCATCATGGATGTTCACATCTCTTGTTCTCTCTCTTTCTTCCTGTCTGATTTCTTTCGCAAGCATTCGTGGGACAGTGATGTCACTTTCTTTCGCATAGATCTGTGCAAACATGTTTGCAGCTTTCCTACCAGTCAGTGCTTTCCCTTCTTCTTCCAAGGTGATCTTCTGTTCCCTGGTGCCCTCATCGTTCAATGCCTTGGTCAGTCTCCACAACTTCACACAACTTTCTTAAATCTGTACATTACCAAAAAGTCGATATTCCGTCTGTTATTGTGACAACACAGAAAGTTTTTGTTGACAAGATGTGTGTGTAGACTAACACGGCAAATGCCGGCATGTACTTTGTATGAACTAAAATCCAGCTTTGACTCACATGGCCAATATACAGGCCAGCTTCAGTATATCGCGGTACCCCTACAGCCATAAAGCCAGACCACATCAGTCGCGGTCGTGATATTGCAGTACTAAATTTACATGGATTTGTGAAGACACACCACTAGGTAAGCGAATGGTCCTCGGGCCGAGATCAGCCCTAGCTCGCCCGCGCAAGGCTGATGTCGGCCCGAGGACCTGACCTTTTGCTCAACGGCGGATATTGCCAATGGGAGCCAGAGAACTATTCGCGTTGCATCCGGTACAGCGGCACAGTGGAGCGCGTTATACTGAGGCTGACCTGTGTCCTATTCACTTTGTATGAACTGACGGCTAGCTAGACTAACACGGCCATTGTGTTCACGTGTTATGGGCTAACATAATCATATGGTAATCAGAGATGCGACTTTTGTTGCGCATGAAAAAGGAAACATGACTATCATTTGTTTGTTCTGTGTGTTGGTGTAATTGGTTATTACGAGTGGCGTGTATCAACACTTTTCACTGCCAGTATAGTGACTCTAAAAGAGAGTCATAGTGCAGGTGATTCAAGGAAGGATGGAGGGGGGAAGGGGGGGGGGGTACGGGTGGTAACAACATTTGGCGAGATGGGTGTTATTGGGAAAAATAGAGAGAGGAGGGGGGGGTAGCGAGACCTAGCTTTTAACCCCTTCACTGTCAGCTGCCAGAAATGCTGTTTCTGAAACTATCGTAGATTTTCTGACGGCTAAGAGTGGCATTAAAATGTAAACTAGTCAGGTTAGAAGGATAGATTCTCATGAGAGGCTATGCCTATTGCATTTGGGTAGTGCGAAAGGGTTGTAAATGGAGTGCGGTCCTTCCGGCTCTCTGGCGTGTTCCCTGCCCCTCGAAATTAATAATAATAATAATAATAATAATAATAATAATAATAATAATAATAATAATAATAATAACAATAATAATAGCCTTTATATAGCTCTGTAACCCAGCATTTGTCACTCCTTCTCCGAGCGTTAAAAACGTAGACACATACACACGCAACGAGACGCCAAAACACAACTGAGAAAGCCAAGGGACAGCTGACAGTGAGTGGTGATAAATGATAATTTGAACAAGATATAATTTTATTTTGAACAACAGAATCACTAGAACTCGTCACTGTCTGCTGAAGTGACACCTACTGCAAAGTGATTTCGCGCGTTAAGATGCAGACGAGTGGAATTGCCTTTCGTTCCTGAAGACAGGATTTCAGTGTTGCTTCGTCTCTTGCAACAAGAGCAACAAGAACGAATAATCGCGACAAACTCCCTCCGAAATTTGGTACCCGTGAGACAGTACAGATAAAAATTCACCGCGAAATTGATTAGGGCGGTGATGAAGAAACATTCGTACAGAAAGTAGTGAAAATCACGTGATTCCTCGTCTTCGGGTGTCGACAAGTGAAAAAACGCGTTGTAGCTCATGTACGGGATGGTTAGAAGCACGAAGGTCACGGACACCACAATCACTGTAGTTGTTGTACTCGACGCTTTCTTTTTTCGTTGTCCAATGTCTGACTGTCTGGCGGATGCGAATGTTTTTCTCATAGCTTTCACAGAAGACGCCAGTTTCCAAGCAAGCACGCCATTACTGATTATCAAAATGGCCGCAGGGAGAACCGAATACACTAGCAAGTCTATTTTCACCCAGACAGTTCCCCAAAACTCCTGATACTCCAGCGAGTTGAACGTGCATTTTGAAACAGTGCTGTTCCCGACGCGAACCAAATCCAGCCCGAACAGAATGTGTGAATACAGGGCCATCATGATGACAGTGACCCCGCCTATCACCACCCGTGTCATTGACTTGGTGCAGAGGACTTTTATTCGATGCGGCCACACCACAGACATGGTTCGCTGGACAGTCATGCAGACCAGCAGCCAGGCGGAAAGAGAAGCAGCCACATTTAGAACCCAGACGATGTACTTGCAGGCA
>BTPG01000001.1:264891380-264935979 GCA_036245525.1 Semisulcospira habei
GTGTTAACATAACAGTGAAACATTTGACTTCTTGTTTGTCTTGATGTCATTAGCACATTAAATTTAACAAAAATACGGAACTCAGCCAAAAGACATTACTAGTGTGCTGATTACACACACGGAAGCGTGAACCAACGCACGCACACAGACACACACCTGGGCGCGCTAAGGCACGCACGCACGCTCACACTCACTCACGCACGAACAGACACACACACACACACACACACGCGCACACACACACACACACACACACACACACGCATACACGCACACACACACACACACACACACACACACGCGCACACACATTCATTTATTTTAATGTAATGCAAACGGCGCTAAACGACAGAAATATTAAAAAGAAATGTAGGAACCAATAATGCGACCTTCCTGTCGTTCCAGTTTCACTATAAGCTGGTGTAGAGGGCTCCAGTCAATACCCACGCCACTAACAAATACTGCGCTGTGGAAGATTGCGGAGCTCCCGCCGTTTCCCCACAAGATTTCAGGGTAAAAATATTCCACATCATTATGTTATGACAGTGGCAAGGAAACATTTACGTCGTTTTGACAGCAGTTTAAAAGCGACGTCACTTTCTCATGGTACATGATTTCTTTGACGTCACATATTTTAGTACATATAATCTAGTTTAAGCACAGTACTTCTCAAGAAGCCGCTCCATGTCAATGAGCAAACAGACCTCAGGACGTCGGCGAGTGGACATTTTGCACACCGTCCTCACTTATAATCTCCTATTCCAATAAGTAAAGGTCGTCGCGCTGTAAGAGACTTTAAAAGACTGCTAGTTCGGAGCAGCAGATAACAGGGAAGGATTTGTATTCGCTTCTTTTGATTCAACAAGAAAGACTCCTGCTGGTGTAGGGCTATGTATAGATTCTTACATCAGTGTTTAGGTGATGCTGAAAATATCGCTCGAGTAGTTTTAAAACCTTATCCCACGAGCGAAAGCGAGTATGATAAAGTTTTAAGACCACGAGAGTGAGATTCTCAGTATCACCTAAACACCGATGTAAGAATGTATTTCTTACTCACCTTGTCTTTGTATAAATCCGAAGTTATTTGGCTTTCGGTAGACGCCTAGTCACAAAACAGCCACCACTATGTCTTGGCAAAGTTCTTGACGTAATTTTCTTGGCAAAGTTCATGGCGTAATTTTCTTTGTAATGTGACGTTAATATTTTGGATGCCAGATAAACGTTCCTAATAGGGCAATAAAGGACTCCAGAGTGCCAGTCTTCACCATGAAATGATGTCCTCATTGCGCGTGGGCTGAAAGTAGGTCAGGTTTCAATATGGCGTATGCCCATACCTTCTGTAGACCAGACTTTCTACAAGACAATATTGTGCACACTTGGCCGTTCACGCAGCATGGCTATATCTCACTGTTACGATTGTGGATGTGTTGTTCTGTGAGAGCATGCATGTGTTAATCTTAGGAAACGATCCGATATTTATTTGAGCTATCATGGTTACGTATCACGTACCTTTTCAGTGAGATTCTCTATTGTTCGCGCAGATAGCGGAATTGGTTTTGTTATGATACGCTAAGTTTAGTCCGGAAGCTGCTAGCAAAGTCGCACGGTGGATAGCGGTAGTAGAGCTGCTCTATTTTTAGCCATAGTTGTTCTCTGTGCACGTGAAATTAGCAGCCGTTCATTGCGTGTTATGAAAGTTCGTGAACGGTGTGCTATACTTTTGTGTGACGTCATTACACACTAGGATTTGGGGCTGAAATGAGCAGTCAAATTTTTGTAGACTATTGTAGTTATTCTAGAAAGTTTTTTATTAACATTTATGAGTTTCAGTTACGTGTTCCGTTCTAATTGGTTGCGTTGTGTAAATTCGGTGGATTTTTCTGGAAAATTGTTTTACTATAAAAGTTGGTGCTAGGAAGCACGTGTGTACATTGTCAGTTGTACGGACACACAGTTTATCGTAGGTACGTGGCCCGTATAGGGTGTACATTGTGAGAGACACAGCGTAATGGTGGTGTGTGTTGTGAGAAATACTTTGTGTCGCCAATGTTGACATTTTTGCAGAGGAGACATTGTATCAGTGTTGGTGCATTTGGGCCGGAATGCATTGTGTGGAGATCGCATCGCTGAATTAAAATATTGTTGGAACTGTTACTCCAGTATAGCCTACTTCCTTAAGCCACGTGTGACGGGTTGCAGCTGAATGAAGTTTATTTAAAAGAACCTTGCGCGCGTGCACCTGGTGTGTTTATCATACTACGACTACGACTCCACCACGTAACACTCACACGTGTGTGATACCGCTTTTGCGCTCAAAGGCAGCAAGGAAGAAGAAAAAAACGTTTAGAGCCTAATGTATTTTGTCCACCGCGAAGGTGATTTCAAAGACGGGGCACCGAAAAGAGGTCTGAACAAATTTTGACCCCAGCTGGGTTCGAACCCACGACCTTTCGGACAAGATTCGAACGCTCTACCAACTGAGCTACCCATCTCCCCCAGCAAAAAAGGAGGTATGGAAGAATAGACAACCCAGTGCCATTGCTTGTGTCTATATAGCTATTCTTATTTTTGTTCCATAGACAGCCCCATTTCGACTTCCTAGAATCGTGAGGTTCCACATCAGACATCAGAGTTGCTCTTGCCAAATTTTGCAATGAAGACAGTTCTGTGGGGGGAAAAAGTTTGGGGGCAAAGAAAGGACAATGAAGTTATGTTTCTCTCTTGTTTATGTAGATCTTTTATTATTGTCTCAGAATTTGTCTTTGGTAGTTCACACGTTCTTGTTAGGTAGGTTGCTGTCTGTTCGTTGTCTCTTTTGTTAAATCAAATGCTAGACTTGTATACAGGTCTGACTTCTGAGCGAGCGAGATAACGAACTGACGCAAGGCACCAGCGAATGGCTACGGGTGTTCTGTGTATGAGAAAACAGTTAGACAAGCCGCCCCGTTCTAAGCACAATGATAATGGTTTTCTTCACTTGCATTATACAAACGACACAAAGTCACATACCTTTAAACTGTTAACTCATTGTGCCCGAGGTACAAAATACCCACATCTTGGAGATATCCTCTGAGGATTGCATTACAATTCGGGAGACAGACCGACCATGATAGTTCAAGGGTGGCGGCAGAATAGCTTGGCGCCTATAGGCGCCAAGCTATTCTGCCACCACCCTTGAACTATCATGGTCGAGCCATATCTTGCTGTGGTGTGTTACGGACAGTATAAGTTAATAAATGTGAGTCTGAGTCTGTTCAACCATTCTGGACTGAAACGAGGTGTGCATCTATACAAATGTCGTTTTGAATCGTCCATTAATCATTTTTACCCCTTTGTTAAGAGATGGCCGTCAGATATGCTCTCCACCGACAAATATAAAAATTCCGACATTTTCACAAATGATAGGTATAGAACTATTTCAAATGTTATGTTTTTGTTTACGATTAGTTTTATGTCGTCTGTTTCGAAGTCTTCTCTGTTAATACACAGTGATACGAGACTTTATTTGTGACTATATAATCATCGTATTTTATGTCTTCAGTGGGTGAATCACAGTGTCGAAATGTTATTTGAGGTGTTTGTGTGTGGGGGGTGGGGGGGGGAGGGGAAGGGGAGGGAGGGCTCAATAAGTAAAGAACACTCTTCCTGTCGTTATTAGATTGAACGTATACAAAACCTCACCCTGAGGAGGCAGTACAAGGCTCAGAAAGACCGTCTTGGTAAATACAACCTTGGACTGACGAACGAGATGACGCTTTGGCACGGGTCACACCCCGCCGCAGTGGACTGAATAATGCAACGCGGTTTTAACAGAAGCTACTATGGAAGAAACGGTACTATTTATCTATACACTTAACTGCAAAACAGTACATCCATTGAAATGAAAGGTTGAAGATAGTCTCCGGTAAATCGTAAAATCAATTGTCGTAAAGTGTCCGGCTGTCAGCAGAGCTGTTATCGCGATGATTCCTGCAGAAATACCAACATCCTGACATCTTGCAGAAATACCAACATCCTGACATCCTGCAGAAATACCAACATTCTGACATCCTGCAGAAATACCAAAACCCTGAAATCCTGCAGAAATACCAACATCCTGACATCCCGCAGAAATACCAACATCCTGACATCCTACAGAAATACTGACATCCGGCAGAAATACCAACATCCTGACATCCGGCAGAAATCATCGCGACAAAAACCGCTACCGCCAGCCAAAGGAAAGCGATTAGATTATGTTGACACAAACAGTGTGAACAAGACCGAAGGCTGGCTAACAACAGTAGAAATAGACAGCATGTTTCTGTTTTTGAACCTTTAACCTGTTAACTCACAGTGATTAAGAGTAAAAAAAAAAAAAACAGGAACATCCTATCAACTTCTAATGTTGCTAGCTAACCTTCGATCCTGTCCACATTGTTTGTGTAAACATTAATCTAACGTAATTTTGCTCATTTGTTTTGCTTTAGTCTAACATTTGTATTCTACAGTTAATATACAATACAATACAATATAATACAATACAATACAATACAATAATTACAATACAATACAAAAAAACTTTATTGTCTGTTCGAGTCAAAGCACGAAAGAAAATTGCCTCTTGGCTCGTCATAAAACAACAAAACAACACACTAATAAACACTACAAAAACATTTCATTAAATTATCATTGCAGCAATCTACCACAGGCAATCTATCACAAGCAAACTATCACAAGATTGGAGGTAATGATAAGTAGATCACACATTATATATCACGTCGTTATTAACAAGAGTTCAAAATCGAGACTGCAATTGGAATCTCTTGGCTTGACTTCGCGAACGAAGATTTTATAGGAGTTGCCAACGACGTCTGCAGGCTTGTTCGTGGCTGCGGAGGCCAATCCGAGACAGGCAGGTTCGACCGCAGTGGCTGCAGGGGAAGGTATGGCCAGGGTTCTGAGCTGCGGCATCTCTGTTTTTTTCTCCTGAGCCGCTTGTCCTTAAGGCTAGCTCTGTGAGAGTCCTCAAAGGAGACAGCTGCCTTGTAAATGGTGGAGCGCCAGGTGTCACGGTCCGCAGCAAGCGAAGACCACTGGTGGTGGTCGATTTGGCAGGCACTAAGTGACTTCTTGAGACAGTTTTTGTATCTCTTCTTTGGTGCCCCTCTGTCACGGTGTCCAGTAGCAAGCTCGCCGAACAGGGTGATCTTTGGTAGGCGATGATCCTCCATCCTGGAGACATGCCCCGCCCAGCGGAGCTGTGTCCGCAGCAGCAAAGCCTCGATGCTCACAGTTTCAGCCTGTTCAAGGACCTCGACGTTGGTGACATAGTCACTCCAGTGAATGCCCAGGATGGTACGCAGGCAGCGCTGGTGGAAGCGTTCGAGGAGTCGTAGTTGGCTGCGGTAGAGGGCCCAGGACTCGGAACCATACAGCAGGGTGGTGAGGACGACAGCTCTGTACACGCTGATCTTGGTGCCTGTTTTCAGCTGTTGATTGTGCCACACCCGCTTGAAAAGTCGCCCGAAAGCGCTGTTCGCTTTTGCCAGCCTGCTGTCAAGCTCCTTGTCCAGCTTGGCGTCCGACGTGATAATGCAGCCAAGGTAAGTAAACTGGTGCACTGACTTTAGTTCAGACTCGCCAATGGTGATGTGAGGAGGGCGATACACTGTCTTGGGTGCCGGCTGATGGAGGACCTCTGTCTTTTTCAGACTGACCTCGAGTCCAAAGAGCTGGGCAGCATCTGCGAAGCAAGACGTGATGCGCTGCAGGGCTCTCTCTGTGTGTGCAACGAGGGCAGCATCATCAGCAAAAAGCAGCTCATGAATCAGTTGGTCTAGGGTTTTCGTGTGGGCCTGCAGTCGTCTGAGGTTGAACAGGCTGCCATCGAGACGATACCTGATGTACACTGCATCGTCATCATCGAGGTCCACTGTGGCCTGCTTCAACATCATGCTAAAAAAGATGGTGAAGAGGGTCGGTGCCAGCACGCAGCCCTGCTTTACGCCGTTGAGAATAGGGAATGGTTCCGAGAGGTCATTGTTGAGTCTGACCTGGCCTTGCTGGTCCTCGTGTAGCTGGACAATCATGTTGAGGAACTTTGGGGGACAGCCAAGTCGCTCCAGGATCTGCCACATGCCTTGCCTGCTCACAGTGTCGAACGCTTTTGTTAGGTCGACAAATGTTACGTACAGCCCTTTGTTCTGCTCGCGGCACTTCTCCTGTAGCTGTCTCAGCACAAAGACCATATCGGTGGTGCTCCTGTTTGCTCTGAAGCCACACTGGCCCTCTGGGAGTTGGTCTTCAGCGATGGCAGGTACCAGCCGATTCAGGAGCAGCCTTGCAAGGATTTTCCCAGCAATGGACAGCAGGGTAATTCCCCGATAGTTGGAACAGTCAGACTTCTCGCCTTTGTTCTTGTACAGGGTGATAACGACTGCATCACGGAGATCTTTTGGTAGTGTTCCTTCCTCCCAGCAGCAGAGAAAGAGGTCATGGAGCTTGTTGTGCAGTGCTGTGCCTCCATGTTTCCAGATCTCTGGTGGTATTCCATCGATGCCTGCTGCTTTGCCACTCTTGAGCTGGTGGATGGCTGTGAGGGTCTCTTCAGCGGTGGGCGGTTCGTTCAACTCAACCTTTACTGGGAGGTGTGGGATTTGTAGGACGACTGCTTCTTGAACAGTGCGCTCAGCGCTGAAGAGGCTCTGAAAGTATTCCGACCAGCGGTTCAAGATGGAGGTATTATCTGTGAGGAGTGCCTGGCCATTCGCGCTTCGCAGGGGACTTTGTACCAGGTGCCTGGGGCCATACACTGCTTTCAGTGCTTCGTAGAAGCCCCTGTAGTCACCATTGTCAGCACAAAGCTGGGTCCTCTGTGCAAGTCTGGTCCACCACTCATTCTGGAGATCTCTGAGCTTGCGCTGGAGACTGCTGCAGACGAGGCGGAAGGCAGACTTTTTCACAGGGCAGGAAGGCTGGGCTAGGTGGGCCTGATGGGCGGCTCTTTTTTTTTTTGCTAGGTGTTCCTGGATCTCTACATCGTTTTCGTCAAACCAGTCTTTGTTCTTCTTTCTGGCGAAACCCAAGACTTCTGCAGAGGATTTTGCAATAGCAGTTTTCAGTTGTTCCCAAAGTGTTTCAGGGGAGGAGTCTACTGGGTCCGCTGTGTCTTTGAGCCTGCGCTGTAAATCTGTCTGAAAGGCAGCTTTCACATCGTCACGCTGAAGGCTGGCAACATCAAGCTTTTTCTTGGGGGGCCCCCATTTCTTGGGTTTTGGCTTGAAGTGGAGCCTGAGTTTGCAGCGGACAAGGCGGTGGTCAGTGTGGCACTCTGCGCTGGGCATCACTCTGGTGAGGAGGACGTCACTGCGGTCCCTCTGACGCACTAGGACATAGTCGATAAGGTGCCAGTGTTTGGAGCGAGGATGCATCCAGGTGGTCTTTCGACTGTCCTTTTGCTGAAAAGTAGTGTTGGTGATGACCAGTTGCTGCTCCGCACAGAACTCCAACAGTAGGCGGCCATTGTCATTGCAGTTCCCCAGGCCATGCTTGCCGAGGACTCCTCTCCAGGCTTCAGAGTCCTGGCCCACTCTGGCGTTGAAGTCGCCAAGGATGATGACTTTGTCGTCTGCAGGGGTACTCTGTAGGAGGCTGCGCAGGTCAGTGTAAAACTTGTCCTTTTCAGCAGGCTCTGCCAGGAGGGTTGGGGAGTACACACTGAGAAGGGTGACGTGCTGCTGGTGTCTCAGTGGGAGGCGCATGGACATGATGCGGTCTGAGTGGCCCGTTGGTAGGTTTTCCAGCTTAGTCGCAATGGATGTCTTGACCATGAAACCCACGCCTGAAAGCCGTCTTTCTGATGCAGGCCTGCCTGACCAGTAGAGGGTGTACCCAGCGCCAAGTTCTTGGAGGCTGCCTTCGTCCGGAAGGCGTACTTCGCTGAGCGCGGCGATGTCGATGTTTAACCTCCGCAATTCATGGGCAATGAGGGCAGAGCGACGTTCAGGGCGTCCGCTGTCTGCTTTGTCGAGCATGGTTCGGACGTTCCAACATGCTACGTTGAGTCCGGTCATGGTCGTCATGAGAGTGGATCCGTTATTCTTTCTTGTTTTTTTTTCCCAGTTGGCTAGCCGCGGTCAACGGGCATCTTCTCCTGCGGTCAAAAAACAAAAAAAAGCAATTGGAATAAAAGACTTCTTAAAAACATTCTTTTGGGCAAGTGGCATGTTGAAACGTCTGCCTGATGGTAGCATTTGAAACTGATCAGATAGTGGGTGACGAGGATCACTGACAATGCTAGCAGCTTTCCTTCGGACAGTCCTATGGTACAGATCATCTAATGGGTACTGTCCTAGGCTAATGATCCTCCAGGCTGTTCTGACCATACGTGACAATCTGCCCCTGCTTTTCATACTGAGGTTGCCACACCAAGCAGTGATGTTAAAAGTCAGTATGCTTTCAATCAGGCTTCTATAAACAGTTTCCTAAGAAGGTACAGACATTGGTTTGTTTTTCTTTTCACAATCAGATCGGTGTTTCCAGTAAAAGACATCCTACTATCCACAACTGTGCCAAGGTATTTAAATTCAGTGACCACTTCTACAGAGTGATTATTAATTGAAACATTTTAAAAAATATCATGAACTTTCCTGTCATCAATGACGAGTTCCTTGGTTTTCTGTACATTCGTATACAGAAAACTGTCTTTGCACCATGACTCTAATACTGCTGTCTGTGCAAAGTACTCAGCCAGACTGTTTTCTCTTTGGATTAGGTGTACAAGAGCCATGTCGTCTGAGAACTTTAAGAGACGAGAAGTGGCAGTATGACAACGCATATACCGTTTGCAATTCATTCTAACGTTGATCTAACGTGTCGTTTGCAATCTAACATTTGACTAATTACGTTACTCTAAGACTTGCATTCTAACGTTAATGTAAGGTAATTCTGCTCGTTTTAATATTGTAATTTTAACGTTTGATTTCTACCTAAAATGTTTAGTATACAAACGTTACAAATTAGTAATTCAAATGAGCAAAACTCCGAAAACCTAAAGTGAGAAACTAACGTAAAACTAGAGCAGAATAACGTTATTATAAAGTAGGAATACAATTTGGGAATTGAACATTGCTGAGAATTGGAAAAGTGAACTGAATGTTGTTATGTGTGCGTGCATGGTTGTGCTTGAAATCATGGTTTCGTCCACGCCTACAATGGTGCTATCAGCTGCACGTGTTTGCTGTGTTTGTTTCGGCCACGAGTTATGGTGAAAGTGTCTACTTTGCTGTGTCAACCGGGTACTTGGTCAAGTTGAGCGATCGGGACCAGTGTGAACATCGCTTCGTGTTCTAGTGCAAAGTGCTGGTCGGTTATGCTGCAGAAGGAGATGCCGACATCAGGTTCCTACCTGACAGGCTGGATGGGGTCCTTTTTGACTCAGCTACAAATGATATGAATTTTCCCACAATGTGCATAATATTTAATGACAACCAGGCCTAACCGGAGTACCTTATCACTTTTAAGTGAACACTGATTCTTTTCAAAATGCCACAAGACAAAGACACACAGACACACCGACAAAAAAATACACACACATTAAAAAAGAAAGAAAAAAAGAACAAAATGGAAACTCTTTGCACGACAAGCCGAAAAGTATAAACTGGCCTTGCAGTCACAGCGTTCGATGGCGACTCGATTGCGTTTGAGGTTTTGGATATGACCGCTTCAGAGCGAATCACGACACACTATCACAAAAGCCCGGTACTACAGACCAAGCCCGTACAAATAATAGCGGTAATTTATACTGGGAAAACAGATGAGAAATACGCTTACCTCTCTAGGCGGGAGTTTTCAGGCTTCATGACTCGCGGGACGACAAGTCAACTAACCATCAGCCAAACGTGTTTGTGTCGACTTGCGACGGTGGATTGTTTCAGTGCGGACAGACTTCATTCCCTGAAAATGTTCACTTGCCATTTCTTCTGTAATACTTATGTTAAGATCGCACACAGCCATCGCATGACAAGGAACCAGAAGAAGCGCCTTTCAAGCAGCAGTCAGCATGTAATACTTATGTTAAGATCGCACACAGTCATCGCATGACAAGGAACCAGAAGAGGCGTCTTTCAAGCAGCAGTCAGCATATTTCACTGTGAAAAATGCCGACAGCGACAGCGCTGACTGTGACTCACAATGGGCTGGTCTGTCTGTGCGTATTGCTGACCCTGACCTTGTAGTAGCTGCAGCAGGTACAAAAACAAAGTGGGCGTAAAATCGTGTTTTTGAAAGCAGGACAAACTCAACACCGACTACAACCATCAGACCAAGGAACGCGGGCATCAATAGGGTCAGCAAGAGGCAAAGAACCTCATGACCCCCGCAGATGCGGGGGCTCATGAGGTTCTTTGCCTCTTGCAGATGGGTGGTGTTCACAGTTTTCTGGCAGTGAAGATTAACCGGTGATGAGGGCATAAACGAGACCAAAAGGGTTGACTGCCAGTGCTTGTAATTTAGAAGAAAGTACCAAGTAAGTAGGAACAAGCACTGTCAAGGGAGACAACTGCGCATTATCGACCAATGTTCATAGATCTACTTTGGTCACAGCACAAAAAGGGTAGGAAAGAGGGGTGCGCTGGAGGCAATGCATATCGAAGCCCCACGCCCCCAAGAATGGGGGTGGGTATCACATATCCACTGGATTTCCAGCTCCTTTGAGCATGGAAATTTAAATCCAGGTGCCCCAAAGGGGAGGGGGGGGGGGGGTGTCCAGATATTTGGCGGGTGTGGACAGCTGTTTCGGTCCAGGCGACCTCTTCAGCACACCATCGGCAACACTGGAGGAAGAGAAGAAACGTCTGCCTACCTGCAAAGAAGACCACATTTTACTGCGGTTTCTGTAGGGGCATGCATTCCATGCCTCCACCTAGAGCTAAATGTCCATGCATCCTAAAAGAGAACCTACTAAGAAGGGGGAAGGGGGCTCGTGAGGATCTATACCTCTTGCGGTTGGGTGGTGTTCAAATTGTCTACGAACTGGACGGGTTAAAGCACTTAATAAATCACAGGTGTTGGCAGGTAAGTTCGTATGCGTGTACGAGAGTACGCACGCACACACACACACACACACACACACACACACACACACACACACACACACACACACACACACACACACACACACACACATGTGCTTACCGAACCACAAATAGGAATTCTGTACATTACCAATCTGTCTATATTCCGTCCGTTATTGTGACAACAATGTAAGTTTTTGTTTATGTATGTTAGTTGTTCTCCAGAACTGTTTACTACCTGGGATAGACCACTTCTTTTACTTGCTTAAATTTTTAGCAGCTTCTAGGTGGATGCCTATGTCACAAAGCCATCAAATATATGCCAAAGAATCAGCTGAAACAGAGTCGGGCACATGAGGCGTCTACAACATGAGAAAATGTGAATAAAGTTTAAGAAAGGGCAAAATGACGAGTTTCCACTCATCACCGACTCGCGGACGTTTTGTGTTATCAAATCCATACAGTTAACTTGTCCTTTAATTTGCTTTCTTTTTGTTGAAATGATTCCAATAAAGGTATGTGAAAAGACTGAATGTGTTTTTGTTGGCTTGCTGCATCATTCGGTAGCTGTAGAAATACCCGCCCCGCGCCTACAGCCGATGTGACGTTTCTGACGCATTTTCCGGAACTCTTACCTTTCTATTAGCAAATGTACAACTACAGGAAGCACAGATCTAATGTATGTAATACCAAGAGATTACAAATGTTAATTTATTCACATAGGCTAGATTATTCCACATTCACATCACATTATTAAAAACTGCCTTTTTGGTCTTTTAAATTTGTTCACATCTGTTATGCACGGGAGTCCGATTTTCAAAATCAAATTACGATTGAGAAACCCCCCACATCAAACAAAGGAATGCTGCAAAATAATCCAGACCTAGCTACACATCAATTTATGGCGTTTGTGACAGGACTTCAACATGAGCTGTGACGTCATACTAACAGAATAGTTACACTTTTCAGTCATTGTATGCACAGGACGACCATTTCATTTATGAGAAGTGTCCTTCTAAATCGTTGTTACGCGCAACTAGCATCAATCGAGGTAAGTAGATTACGATTCTACGGTATTTTTTCAAATACAATCAAAGCTGCCTGAGCGGGTACTTCAATATGTGGTCTTTTGCTCATAGCGACCATTACAATTTACTCCCCTTCGTTTTTACTGTATAACAACCCTTCATACAACGGCTACTTGTGCATAACGCTTGCGGCCAGCTGTTGTCACTCCCGACCTCCACTTCACCTCCATATAGCGGCCGCTTTGAGTCCGAGCGCCACTTGTGTAAGTTCGGTCACCAATGAAAGGTTGTCCTCTGTTTATCGTCTGAGGTTCCGACGCGTCTTTACGTCAGTCGCGTATGTTCTGTCAAGCAGGACAGGTCGCTTTGTTCATCACCGCCCGGCCGTTCACGTCTCTCACCCCTTGTTTGAAAGGTGCACAAACATTTTTTTTTTATAAGGGTGAATGTGTATGAGCTCTGTTCATCATAAGGCTTTCAAAACAATACCGTTGGGCTTGTAAATAAATCTTTGAAAAATATCGGACTGTTTGATTGACATTGGTGCTGTATTTCAGTGTCTGGTCGCAGTACATTGCATGTATTAGTATGTCCATTTTCTTATGTGATAGTATGGTTGCATGTCCTAAAAACAACCCTGAAAGAAAATCGCCCTCATGTTGTAAAAGACAATTGAAGTGATGAAACTAAACGAACAATTGTACGTCAGATGCTAGCTGTTCACTGGAATTTGTTTCTTTATTCTTTATGTAACGGCCACCAGTTTTCCTAGGTTCCCTGGGTGGTCGTTATAGACAAGTTTGGTTGTATTGGGAATCTTTTACATGTGTATATATTAGTATGATTTGTGTTTTTCATTCAGTCGTAAAGTATGAATGACCAGTTTTCAGCTTGGTCGCATTATTGTCGCAAGTAACAGTCGGGACCGCCACACTTGTCGGCAACTGAGCTCGTTTTCTGGCATGCTACTCATGACGCATTATTTCTTGTTCGATGTTAATCCGTTTTCGTCGACCCGTTTACAGGCCGAAACTGTAATACGTTGCGAAGACGTCCCGTTTACCTCCACAAAATCATGGCTTGATTTCGGCGGTCTGTCATAGTAGTTGTCGTAATAGTTTGTCTCATTCGGATGTCTGTTCAGTAACAATTAATACTAAACACGTAAGTTTCTTCTTTGAATTTTTAGACATGATCGAAAGTTGAGAAGGAGGATGAATCTGAAGTGCGAGGGTTCCTGATAGGATAAGACATATCATTTTCCCGAGGTAGAGGACGTCGCATGGGTTGAAGTGTTACGTTTGCGGTTGTGTTATTCCTTTTAGGCATGTGTGTGTTGTTCATAGGAAAGATACAATTGACTTGAGCTATTTTAGATCAGAATCACGTACCTTTTAGTATAATTCGGTTTTTTAGCATGGCGACTTTCGAATGATTTTTTTTTTTTTTTTTTTTTTTAGGGGGTGGGGGTGGAGGGGGGGGTGAATACAATGTTGCACATTTCGAAAATATGTTTGCAAAGTCCGACCTAGATTATGCTGGAAGGTCCTGGAAAAGGCGCGATTGCTCTAGTGACCTCAAATAGGACGTCAGAGTTTTGTAGTACATAATTATGTTGGCTACATTTTGTAACATTTATGAAATGCACCTAGATTTTAGATGGATCTAAAGTATTCTTATTAATGAATATTAATGATTTTGGTTACGTTTTCTTTTCTGATTGGTTGAGATGTATAATTTGCGGGATTGTTCTGGAAATCTGTATTAGTATAAAAGTATAACAAAACATTATAAAAGAGGGTATTAGGAAATATATGCATGCATTGTATAGGAGACAGCGTATCACATGAGAATGCATTGTATGAGAGACAGTATCAACGTGTGGATGCATTTGTGAGAGACAGTCCATCAGAGTGTGGATGCATTGTGCTGATATTGCATCGTGAGAACAAAGTACTGTTGGAACTGTTATTTACTCCAGTGAGGTCTACAACCTTGTGCCCCACGCGTGACGAGTTGCAACTGAGTGAGGTGTATCTACAAGAACCCTCAGTGTGTCTGGTGTGACTGCATCATACTACGGCCACGACTACCACGTAACATGAAGCAACTGATATCACTGGCACCCTGGACCACAACAGACTTGGAACCCGAACCTTCAATAAAATGTCGGGTACCACTCACATCTACGTTGAATACAAGTTTCTAAACTAGGTTTTCCTTGTGGTATATTTTTGTTTTATTTTCAGTTATTTTTTCCTTTTTTTATTGTCGTTTGTAACACTGTGACAGCAACCTATACTTTTGCTTTCCCATGAAAACATATATTTTCCTGTTTTAGTACATTACCCTAAATAACGTTGAAGACGAAGAGGATGGAAATTCTTTGAAAATGAGGATATACAAAAACATTTTAAAGCGGCACCCCGTAAATTACATTGTGACAACTTCACTTGGTCAGTACGTGGTTCCAATGGTGCTGATGCTATGCATTCTACTATTTCTTTAACAGCGTACTTCCCCCGCCAACACCAATAATCTTGTCATTGTCGATAATATTGCATTTGCAATCATCAGTATATCACACCGTGATGCACAGGCGTTACGTGGTAGTCGTAGTCGTAGTATGATGCAATCACACCAGACGCCCGCACGTAGGGTTCTTGTAAAGAAACTTCACTCAGCTGCAACTCGTCACACGTAGCACAAGGTTGTAGGCCACACTGGAGTAACAGTTCCAACAATACTTTATTTTCACCATGCAATCTCAGGACAATTATGCATCCACAAATGCGCCCACACTTTGGTACACTGTCTCTCTATAATGCATCCACAATTCTGAAACAATGCACACACATAATTCGCTAACACTCATTTTTATACTATTACAGATTCCCAGAACAATCCCGCAAACTATACAACTCAACCAATCAGAAAAGAAAACGTAACCAATCTCATTAATAGTCATGAAAAAGAACACTTTAGATCTGTCTACAATCTTCCACTAACATCTAGACGCATTCCCTAAACTCCGTGCATTCCGTAAATGTTGCGAAATGTAGCCAACTTGTGTACTTCAAAACTTTGACGTCATATCTGAGGTCACTAGAACGAGCGCGACCCTGTTGGGATGGTGTTTTTTTTGGGTTTTTTTTTTTTTTCTTCTTCTTCTTTTTTTTCAGTTTACTGTTCCACTGGCACTAAAAGTCATCGAGGACTAGCAGGTTTGGCGTAGTTTGCAGCAGTTTTGTCGTAGTTTTTCTTTGCAGATGTGGCGTAGGTTTTTCCTTCTTTTTAGGTTTGGCGTGGGTTTTCCCAGAACATCCCCCGTTAAACTCGGCCAGACTTTAGCCACAATGCAGCGAGATTCTGCAACATTCTCGCCACACAACAAAATTCGATCGCAATTCTCCAGGCAAAAGAAAACGTAATACTAAAATGGAACGTGATTCTTATCATAATAACTCAAATGAATAAACGGATCTTTCCTATAATCAACAAGCACATGCTCTAAAAGAATAACACATCCACAAACGTAACAAGGGGGCTCTACAGCACACCCTAACTTCCAACGGCCAAAGTGAGAAAACGGAACAATTAATGGCACTGATTTTTCTATGGTGGTATTTGCTTTTAGGGATATCTAGCCATCTTAAACGCAGGAGCTGAACAATCATATATGCAATTTATTTTTTTACATGATTTCTACATGTTGGGCACCAATTCTGGAGAACAACTCATAACACGACTAACACGGCCAATGCAATTACTTTGTATGAACTTTGACTAACACGGTCAATGTACAGTGCAGCCTCACAATATCGCGGTACCCGTGAGCCGTAAAGTCAGGTGGCGATCGCTATATTGGAGTGTTGAATTTACATGGACTTGTAAAGATAAACCACTTGGTAAGCAAATAGTCCTCGGACCGACTTCAGCCTTAGCTGGCCGGCCAGTAAGGGCTGACGTCGGCCCACCGGGTATACCCAACAGGGAGCCAGAGAAGTATTCGCATTGTATCAGGTACAGCAGTACAGTGGAGCGAGTTATACTGAGGCTGACTGTGTCCTATTCAGTTTGTACGAACCGCCATGACCATTGTGTTCACGTGTTATGGGCTAACAATCAAATGGTAATCAAAGATGCGACTTTTGTTGCTCATGAAAAAGGAAACATTACTATCATTAGTTTCTTCTGTGTGTTCGTGTGACTGGTTATTGCCAGGTGGCGTGCACAGACACGGCGCACTGCCTGTATAGTGACACTGCCTGTATCGTGACACTGCTTGTATAGTGACACTGCCTGTATCGTGACACTGCTTGTATCGTGACACTGCCTGTATCGTGACACTGCCTGTATAGTGACACTGCTTGTATAGTGACACTGCCTGTATCGTGACACTGCCTGTATAGTGACACTGCTTGTATAGTGACACTGCCTGTATCGTGACACTGCTTGTATAGTGACACTGCTTGTATAGTGACACTGCCTGTATCGTGACACCGCCTGTATCGTGACACTGCCTGTATAGTGAGACTGCCTGTATAGTGACACTGCCTGTATAGTGACACTGACTGTCTCGTGACACTGCCTGTATAGTGACACTGCCTGTATCGTGACACTGCCTGTATCGTGACACTGCCTGTATAGTGACACTGCTTGTATAGTGACACTGCCTGTATCGTGACACTGCCTGTATAGTGACACTGCTTGTATAGTGACACTGCCTGTATCGTGACACTGCCTGTATAGTGACACTGCTTGTATAGTGACACTGCCTGTATCGTGACACCGCCTGTATCGTGACACTGCCTGTATAGTGAGACTGCCTGTATAGTGACACTGCCTGTCTCGTGACACTGCCTGTATAGTGACACTGCCTGTATCGTGACACTGCCTGTATCGTGACACTGCCTGTATAGTGAGACTGCCTGTATAGTGACACTGCCTGTATAGTGACACTGCCTGTATCGTGACACTGCCTGTATCGTGACACTGCGTGTATAGTGACACTAAAATGTGTTCGGAAAGGGGCTCATAGTGCAAGTGAATCAAGGGAGGATATGGGTGGGTGGTGGCATAATTTGTAGAGACGTGTGTCATTGGGAAAGCGAGGTGATACCAGACGCCTAGCTTTTAATCCCTTCATTGTCTGGAGCTAGAAATGATATTTTTGTATCTATCGCAGATTTCCAGACGGTTAGGACTAATATTAAGATATAAACGAATCAGACAAGAGGCATATATTCGCATGAGCTCCCGCGTATGCGGGGGCTCGTGCGAATCTATGCCTCTTGCATTTGGGTTAATGTGAAGGGGTTGTAAAAGGAGTGCAGTCCTTGCGGCTCTCTGGCGTGTCCCTGCCCCACCAATTTGCACAAGATACAATTTTCATTTTGAACAACAGAATCATTAGAACTCGTCACTGTCTGCTGAAGTGACACCTACTGCAAAGTGATTTCGCATGTTAAGATGCAGACGAGTGGAATTGCCTTTCGTTCCTGAAGACAGGATTTCAGTGTTGCTTCGTCTCTTGCAACAAGAGCAACAAGAACGAATAATCTTGACAAACTCCCTCCGAAATTTGGTACCCGTGAGACAGTACAGATAAAAATTCACAGCGAAATTGAAGAGGCCGAAGGTAAAGCAACATTCGTACAGAAATTTGTGAAAGGCACGCGAGTCCTCGTTCTCGAATATTGCCAAGCGGAAAAACGCGTTGTAGCTCATGTACGGGATGGTGAGAAGCACGAAGGTCAAGGACACCACAATCACTGTAGTTGTTGTACTCGATGCTTTCCTTTTTCGTTGTCCAATGTCTGACTGTCTGGCGGATGCGAATGTTTCTCTCATAGCTTTCACAGAATACGCCAGTTTCCAAACAAGCACGCCATTACTGATAATCAAAATAGCCGAAGGGAGAACTGCATACACTTGCATGTCTATTTTCACCCAGACAGTTCCCCAAAATTCCTGATACTCCAGCGAGTTGAACGTGCATTTTGGAACAGTGCTGTTCCCTACGTGAACCAACTCCAGACGGAACAGAATGTGTGAATACAGGGCCATCATGATGACAGTGACCCCGCCTATCACCACGCGTGTCATTGACTTGGTGCAGATGACGTTTATTCGATGCGGCCACACCACAGACATGGTGCGCTGGACAGTCATGCAGACCAGCAGCCAGGCGGACAGAGAAGCAGCCACATTCAGAACCCAGACGATGGACTTGCAGGCAATCACGTGACTGGCGTACAAATCGTAATCCACAACCTGGAGAGAAATAATTTTAATTAGCAATGTTTGTGTGGAAATAATATTGCCTCCATATCATAACCAACGTTACTTCATTTGTATCAGACTCTATATCTAAAGAGGGTGATCAAACTTGGGCACTCGTAACACAACTAGTGAAGTCAGAACTAAATACCTGTAAGGTTCAATTAGATGTGGGAAAATTTAAAAGGTTAACCCTTTGCATATCGGTAGCGGTTTTTGTCGCGATAATTCCTACAAGAATTATGGTGACCAAAACCGCTACCGATACGCAAAGGGTTAAAAAGCTTTGTTCTTTAGAGAGAAAAAATACACATAGACCACGATGTTCCGGATCATAGATCATAGATCCTGAACGTTGTGGTCTTTGTGTATTAGGATCATACCTATTTTTGTTTTAGTCGGTTTTTTTTAAATACAATTTGCAGACAAACGAACACTACATTTGAGGCAGATAACAAAAGGGCAGACCTCTCTCACCTTCCTAAACCACGTCTGCAAAACCCCAGTGAACAACATCGCGTTATCCGAAACAGCCAGGGCAATGAGATACATGTTGATGGCAGACCAGCCTGACTGCATTCGGTGCAGTATGATGATTGTCATCACGTTACCAAATGTCCCGAATGTCAATATCACTGTTGTCAGACACCTTCCCACCCAATCACTGTCGATGTAAGATTTTGTCCATGGATAAACCTCCACTATGGAGTGTTCTTCAAAACTAGGAGCGGTTCGTTCTTCTGGAACCTGCGTAGACACACTAATGTTTTGAAAGCTGGTTACGTTTGCTTCTGAGAAGTTGACATAAGGACCCACTTCCATGGCTTGTACATTTAGAAGTAAAATAAATCGTTTGATCTTCCACAAAGCAGTAAAATAAAATACAAAGCCGCCTGAAAACAGCAGAACCCGTTTGGAGTGAAGGTCTGTTTTGCAAGAAGAAGAAGACAAGTGCTCCCTCAAGAAGAGAAGTCCTGAAGAAAGTGCTACCTCGTATTAAATACAGAATTTAAATGATGGAGTGTAGTGACACGTGATCTTTCATCTCAAAACAGTTTGTTGTTGTTGTTGTTGTTTCTTATGCACACCAGGATAACCCATAAGCAAAACGTTATGACGACTGATAGAACTAAATTTTTCGTGTGTGGATTTGGTGGCCTGAAGATGGGTAATTTGTCATTCACATTCGTTCTGCAGCGATATCTTCTATATATTTGTAAGATGAAACATTGATCTATATATCTCAAATACCCATATTATTTGCTGGAAAATAATGGGTGAATTAAATAATCAATGTAATTTGCCCTTTCTTTCACATGCTATCAACCTTCCATATCTCTCTCACACACACAAACACACACACACACACACACACACACACACACACACGTCAGAGCAAGGCGATACTCATGTACATGCTGTTACTTCCTTCTATTCTCTGCAGCGAAAAAATCTTCCAGTACGATTCAGTTGCAAGAGATATATATCCGCATGCGCGGGCTCTTGAGGATCTGTGCTTCGTCCTGACACTCTTTGTGTCGATGTTCGGCATTTCGGGTGCAAGAGACATAGATGTTCATGAGCCCCCGCATCTGCGGGGGCTCATGAGCACCTATGCCTTTTGTTGATGCCATTTGTATCCATGTTTCTGGGACAGTGTGAGTTCCTTAGTGTTAACGCAGTTTCAGAAGCGCAGACTGCAATAACTGGCATTATGGGTACAGAACTTTCAAGCACCAAATCGACATTCAGTTTGCTTTTAATAAGCCAGAGACCTTCACTTGCGGTCAATAAAAAACCACTTGTATGTCTGAGAAATAATCAGAGGAAGCAAAATAGAATGGGAGCGTGACATTTCTCTTACCAGTCATGATATATGTCGATATATATATATATACATATAATATAATATATATATATATATATATATATATATATATATATATATATATATATATATATATATATATATATATATATATATATATATATATATATATATATATATATATATATATATATATTTAATTGAGTAAAGCTCGTGCAGTCTGTACTATTATTTTAAATATTAATCTAAAATAAATGTGAAGTGTGGAAATACCTATTTCACAATATATTTTATAATTTGTTAAACAATTCGATTTTTTTATTTTTTTATACTTTGGAGCTTGTATTCTGTCTCTGAAATTGCATCTCTATGTTGCATATTTTATTTTCTCTCGAATTCTCATATTAACCCCTTCACAGCCAATACCACCGAACAGCATGATCTTGAGACCCTAATGAGTATCCGTGGCCACTTGGCTGACATGACTCTGTATGCCCTACTTTGGCAAACGGCAATGTGTTCACTTTTTCAGATTTTCCCACTAGTTAGACAGTATGTTCACTTTTTCAGATTTTCCTACTTGTTAGACAGTATGTTCACTTTTTCAGATTTTCCTACTAGTTAGACAGTATGTTCACTTTTTCAGATTTTCCCACTAGTTAGACAGTATGTTCACTTTTTCAGATTTTCCTACTTGTTAGACAGTATGTTCACTTTTTCAGATTTTCCTACTAGTTAGACAGTATGTTCACTTTTTCAGATTTTCGTGCTAGTTAGACAGTATGTTCACTTTTTCAGATTTTCCTACTAGTTAGACAGTATGTTCACTTTTTCAGAGTCTCCTACTAGTTAGACAGTATGTTCACTTTTTCAGATTTTCCTACTAGTTAGACAGTATGTTCACATTTTAATCAGATTTTCCTAATAGCTAGACAGTATGTCCACTTTTTCCAGATTTTCCTAAATAGTTAGACAGTATGTTCACTTTTTCCAGATTTGCCTAATAGTTAGACAGTATGTTCCCTTTTTTCAGATTTTTCTACTAGTTAGACAGTATGTCCACTTTTTTCAGATTTTCCCAAATAGTTAGACAGTATGTTCACTTTTTCAGATTTTCCTGACAGTTAGACAGTATGTTCACTTTTTCAGATTTTCCTAAATAGTTAGACAGTATGTCCACTTTTTCCAGATTTTCCTTAATAGTTAGACTGTATGTTCACTTTATCCAGATTTTCCTAAATAGTTAGACAGTATGTTAACTTTTTTCAGATGATTCTAGTAGTTAGACAGTATGTTCACCTTTTCCAGATTGGCATAATAGTTAGACAGTATGTCCACTCTTTTTCAGATTTATCAACTAGTTAGGCAGTATGTTCACTTTTTCAGATTTTCCTACTAGTTAGACAATATGTTCACTTTTTTCAGATTTTCCTAATAGACAGCATGTTCACTTTTTCAGATTTTCTTATAGTTAGACAGAATGTTCACATTTTGTTCAGATTTTCCTAATAGATAGACAGTATGTTCACTTTTTCTTTCAGATTGTCATAATAGTTAGACAGTATGTTCACTCTTTTTTCAGATTCTTTTAATACTTAGACAGTATATCCACTTTTTTCAGATTTTACTAAATAGTTAGACATTGTGTTTACTTTTTTCAGATATTCCTAACAGTTAGTATGTTCACTTTTTCAGATTTTCCTAACATTTAGACAGTATGTTCACTTTTTCCAGATTGTCCTAAATAGTTAGACAGTATGTCCACTTTTTCCAGATTTTCCTAAATAGTTAGACAATATGTTCACTTTTTCCAGATTTTCCTAAATAGTTAGACACTATGTTAATTTTTTTTCATATTTTTCTAATAGTTTGACAGTATGTTTACTTTTTCAGATTTTCCTAATAGTTAGACAGTTTGTCCACTTTTTTTCAGATTTTCCTAAATAGTTAGACATTGTGTTCACTTTTTTCCAGATTGTCCTAACAGTTAGACAGTATGTTCACTTTTTCAGATTTTCCTAACAGTTTGACAGTATGCTCACTTTTACAGATTGTCCAAACAGTTAGACAGTATGCTCACTTTTACAGATTTTCCTAACAGTTAGTATGTCCGCTTTATATTTTCCTAATAGTTAGACAGATGAAAATCGCACTTTTCACCGAAATTGAGAAACTGACTTTTGCTCAAATACATCAGATCAGCTATGGCGCTGGTTGGTTTCAAGAATGTTCATTGTTTTCCTGTTTGTGGTTTTCACGACTAGTATCTATCAAAAGTGTGAGGAGACGTTAACCCATTCAGCCCGGACGCACTAAAACAGCAGGAGATGGGTCGACCATGATAATTCAAGGGTAGTGCCAGATTAGCTTGGCGCCTGTCGGCGCCAAGCTAATCTGGCACTGCCCTTGAATTATCATGGTCGATCCATCTCCTGCAACTGGTGCATAGTCATTAGATGACGCTTCCCAAATTTGGGAAATACGGCCGTCGGGCTGAATGGGTTAAATACAAATTATGATTCTATTGGTTTGATGTTACTTCAGCCGTTGGGTGGTAAAACGCAAGCAGTTTGAACAATGATCTGATCTATCTGAGTCAGTGATTTAACTCATTCAAGGCATTCCGCATCAATCGTTGCGGATGAGTCATATAGCGTTGCCGCCGACAATGTTATACGACTCTCCCGCAGCTATTGAATGCGTTATGGTGGTCTCCGCGGGCTCTGGCAAGGACTGGGTTAATAATACAATTCCACTAACCCCTATCATTCAGAATACACCAGTGTGTGAAATAAGTTTGACTAAAATAGTTCAAGGGTAGTGCCAGAATAGCTTGGCGCCTAGAGGCGCCAAGCTGTTTTGGCACAACCCTTGAACTAAAGCCTTTGGTCTATGTCCTTATCTGTAAGTACTATAATGTAGCTTGAATACGGCAGTGTACAAATTTGAAGCTTTTAGCCTCAGTATGATATGGGTTAATACCCTCACAAAATCACAAACACACGCGCGCGTGCGCGCCCCCCCCCCCCACACACACACACACACACACACACAAACAAACACACACACACACTCATACACACACACATTTATTGTAGTGCAACAGAAAAAACGTTTGGAAGTATGAAGTTCAATTGTGATTCAACCACTTGGAACAGCAGTAACCTGCACATCGCCAACCTCTTTGCGGGCAGAACAGCACAGCTCGCCTCACTGCAAGAGACCTAGATCCTCATAAGCCCCCACAGTCGGACTGGCTCATGCGGATCTATCCCCTTCGCTGGCCTTATTTATGCCTGCGTTTCTGGCTGAGAAAAAGATGTTATCTATTAAATTCCACTCATCATCTTTTCTTAACAATCCGTCAAGTTATTTTGTATTGCAGTAAAGCACTTCTGTTGTGTTCTAAAATAAACCATTTATATAAAATACAATTTCAAGTGTGGAAACACAAAGAAACACCTATTTTTAAATATAGTTTTACTTTGTTAAATAATTGAATTATCTGGTGTGTGTGTTTTGTATTGTGTTCGTTAATTTGTATCTTTTGTATATAAATTGTATCTTTAGATACAATTTATTTTTCTTTAGGTATGTTTTTTATTTTATTTTATTTTTCTATAAGATATATTGTTTTGTTTTCCTCCCTACGTCGCACGAGCAGTCACTTCAGCGCAAACCGTACCATGTGACCGTGATATAAAAACCACTGTAGCGAGAAATGGCGGACGTTTTGTACCCCTCTGGACGACGCATCTTGGATGCCAGTTTTGTTCTATAAAAGATCGCCAGACGTTCTAAAGTACAAAGTTACTTAATGTTGTTCGAAACAACAAGTACACTCAGTACTGGAGACGGCAACGTCATGACATATTTTACATTACATCATAAGTCTATTATGTATAAATGTATATTCCTTTGATATCAGCCATGTCTGGCGTGATCCAGGTCGCAAGATGTATTCTTGATTTCTTTTACGAAAATATTGGAGAAATAAAAACAAATACGTTATTGGTCGGAGGGGTTCGCTGCACGGACCCTTGTAGACCTTCGGGAGGTCAAAGGAATCGTTGTACCCCTCAGGCCTTCGGCCTTCGGGGTACAATGATTCCTTTGACATCCCTCAGACCTACAAAGGTCCGTGTAGCGAACCCCTCCGACCAATAACTTATAATATTATTTTCTCCTGTATGCTCACATTAACCCATTGACAGCCGGCATAACCCAACAGCAGGAGGCATAGATCCGTATGAGCGTCCACAGTGGCTGCGCATAGACTCACGTGGGTCTGTCTGCGGTCTGGCACAAGGCAGTACTGTCACTGTTGAGAAAAGCGCAATCTTTTAATGTTATGCAAATTAGAGCCTCGCTTATCACTAGACTGGTCACACCGGCTTTTGCCAGATTAACTCATTCGCGGCCAGCCGCATCCGGATACGGCTGGCCGCAAATGAGTGAAATCAGGGCAGCTACGTCCCTTGTTGGTTTGGTGAGTTCTCCTTGCTTCTCTATGTTAGTGTCTTCACGTGTGTTTCCTATCACCCACCTATCAGTCTCAATGGACGTTAACTCATTTATAATAATAATAATAATAATAATAATAATAATAATAATAATAATAATAATAATAATAATAATAATAATAATAATAATAATAATAATAATAATAATAATAATAAATGACTTCTATGACGCCTAACCTCAGGTAGAGCTTTATGCGCCTTACAAATTTAAAAAAAACAAAAACAATTACCGATCGACCATGATAATTCAAGGGTAGTGCCAGATTAGCTTGGCGCCGAATTATCATGGTCGACCCATCTCCTGCTGTAGTGCGTCAGGGCTACATGGGTTAAAGTACCCCCACCCCCACACTTTGGTACCGGTTTCAGGCCACTTTACAAATTTCAAATACAAGCGATCAAAAAATCTCTGTAACTTCAGTAGCTGAGCTGACCCTTCGTCTGTCTTGTACCGTGTTTGTCATAAATGGCGTAAGTCCGTGTCTGTTACGTGAGTGTGCGTGTTGGGTTTCAGTTCGCGGCGCTTTGAGTCGATTCGCCCAAAAATTGAGAAAAAGCGCCTATATAATAACCGTATTATTTTATTATTTATTATTATTATAATTGTGCGCGTGTCTGAGAGAGAGAGAGAGAGAGAGAGAGAGAGAGAGAGAGAGAGAGAGAGAGAGAGAGAGAGAGAGAGAGAGAGAGAGAATGCGCTGTTGTGCATGCGCAGTGAGTCGAGTGTTTTCCTGGAGAACAGCGCTATACAAGAGCTATTTATTATTATTATTTATTATCAGTTTGCATTTCAAGACGGTGTTAAACCCTTAACTGCAGAGCAAGGCTATCGTCGCCCAGCTGTAAGAGACATAAACCCTCATGAGCTACAGCAGTCGCGGGTCTCATGAGGATGTATGTCTCTTGTTATTAAATCTTGTCTTCGTCCTGCCTGTTTACGGTCTGTGCTTTCCCGCCAATGTCGGTCAGAGTGAAGAAGTCTCGAACGCGCAAATCGTGATCACTGACAGCGAAGGGTTTACACCTGATTCTAACTCTACAGCAGTCTGCAATTTATCACGGTGTTAACATAGTACTGAAACGTGTATTTTTGGTGTCTACTGAATTGAAAATACAGCAGGCTTTGAGATGGTTCTGGTCGGAGCGCATTCAGTAGCGAGCAAATAACATAACAGGCGGGCGGGCCTGTGATAGTGTCAAAGAAGTAACAAGATAAATATGACGTCACGTTTTTACTGCTGAACGTACTTTTGGCGCGAAGCTTCGTGTGTGTGTGTGTGTGTGTGTGTGTGTGTGTGTGTGTGTGTGTGTGTGTGTGTGTGTGTGTGTGCGTGCGTGCGTAAGTGCGCGTGCGTGCGTAAGTGCGCGTGCGTGCGTGAGTGCGTGTGCGTGCGTATGTGTGTGTGTGCGTGTGCGTGCGTGCGTGCGTGTGTGTGTGTGTGTGTGTGTGTGCGTGTGTGTGCGTGCGTGCGTGAGTGCGCGTGCGTGCGTGAGTGCGTGTGCGTGCGTGTGTGTGTGTGTGTGTGCGTGCGTGTGCGTGCGTGCGTGTGTGTGTGTGTGTGTGCGTGCGTGCGTGAGTGCGCGTGCGTGCGTGAGTGCGTGTGCGTGCGTGTGTGTGTGTGTGCGTGCGTGTGCGTGCGTGCGTGCGTGCGTGTGTGTGTGTGTGTGTGTGTGTGTGTGTGTGTGTGTGTGTGTGTGTGTGTGTGTGTGTGTGTGTGTGTAAAAACATGTAAATGTACGAAGTGTGCGTATGTACAAACTTGAAAATATTGTAATTTCAATGAGTTGATCGTATTTGCTGTTTACTGGTTGTACGTTGCTGCAGTCTGCATTATAAGTTGTTTTACAAATTAAGTTTTCTCGGGTCCGATTACGGATCTGGTGTCCAAGGTCAAAGTCTCGGGCTAATGCGCTCGACTTTACCGTTGACATCAACTCCCTAATAGAACCATCGAATCTACAAGAACCTCTGACAGCGTAACTCGTAATCCAATGCTTTTGTCTTCATTTGTCAGTATAGATAAGCACAAAGCAACCACAACTAACACTCGCTAAACAAAACATTCGTGCTAGCACACAACTATAAGTACTGTCGACCTTCGAGAAAAGTCCCAGTGGAACGTGTTTACGGTTCTCAATTTCCCGTCGAAAGCGTTGTCTGACATTACTTTATTAACTCATTCAGCCCGACGGCCGTATTTCCCAAATTTTGGAGGCGTCATCTAATGACTATGCACCGGTTGCAGGAGACGGATCGACAGGCGCCAAGCTAATCTGGCGATACACTTGAATTATCATGGTCGATCCATCTCCTGCTGTAGGGCGTCAGGGCTGAATGGTGTAGTGAAGTATGTACCTTAGGTAGTCCACGACGCCATGCACATAGCTGTTCGTATCCATTACCCTCTCTGTTTTCATTTATATAGCATTTTTTGTGTCTGCGTCGTTTTGACCACGGTCAGTATAGGTCCGTCGAGCCTGCCTGCGTTTCGATTTTTCTGTCAATGAAACTATCTAACATCACATTTGTGCGATTGTACACATACCAAGGGAAATTACTCAACGCTGGACAGACAAACAGTTAGATCCCCTACCCCCGCCTATCAGGCATCCAGTCGCCAGCCCACCGAAAAATACGCAGGTACAGAACCAGACGATCATCTACATCCCTAGGGACCTGCGTATTTTTCGGTGGGATGTAGATGATCGTCTGGTTCTATACCAGCGTATTTTTATGTGGGCTGGCGATTGGGTGCGCGATAGGCGGGGGTAGGGGGCCTAAATGTTTGTCTGTCCAGCGCTGAGTGATTCCCCCTTGGTATGTGTACAATTCTACCAGCGCTAGCCTCGCCTATCTGGTTTGTGAGAACATTTTTGCAGTGTAGCCTTTTGTAAGAAATCGGTACCAAAGATATTACATTACGCCTTGTTTTTCTTTGTGGTTCTTTTCCTTTGTACCTTCCGGTTTGACTGAATCGGGATGGCGTACTCACAGTCATTGTGCCCGAGGCACGAAATACCCACATTTTGGAGTTGTCCTCTGAGGACTGCATTACAATTCAGGACACAGATCGACCATGATAGTTCAAGGGTGGTGACAGAATAGCTTGGCGCCTATAGGCGCCAAGCTATTCTGCCACCACCCTTGAACTATCATGGTCGAGCCTTATCTTGCTGTGGTGTGTCGCGGGGAGAATGAGTTGAACGTAATGAGCCAAAGAGTCGGTGAGCGAAAATGGTGTTGAAACAGTCGATAAGAAGCCTCCGAGTGCCTTGACAGCTCAGTTCAGTCGTTCATGAGTTCCTTTCGATATAGTGCAATATTGATCTGGTTACTGTGGAAACGGGTGATACGTAGACTTCCATTACCTTGACAGCGGGTAATAAGGGGGAAAGGGCGAGAATAGAGCCGGACCAGTGAGAAAAAGTGTAAGACGTTAGCGAGACCATCTAATATTCTGTTTGTTCCTGCCGCTGATGCTGTAGTTAAGAAGGACGTTCTAGTTACATTTCGACACACAGGGGCCATTTTCATGAGCGAGCTTAGTCCTGCACCAGCCACTAAGCAAGGTGCGCCGCTATAGCACGCTGAACACCATGCCGAAGACGGACACGGCCAGAGCGGTTCATGGAGGTCCTCCCATGCTGCAGGCGTCGTAAGATCGTCGCAGTCATGATGTTGCCGAACGTTCCGAAAACCAACGTGAGCGACGTGATGATCCTTCCCACCCAGTCACCGTCCAGTCCTGATGTGGACCACGGCAACAGCTCCACGATGTCTTGGTTGGCAAAATCACTGCTGCCCGTGAGTGACGCCATTGCGTGATTTAAGTTATCGTCAGAAAGGGTTGAATTCTCCGTGCTGAGTTGTCTTAACCCATTCAGCACTGACGCACTACAGCAGGAGAGTGGTCGATCATTCTAATTCAAGGGTAGTGCCAGATTAGTTTGGCCCCTGTCGGCGCCAAATTAATCTGGCACTACCCTTGAATTATCATGGTCGACGCATGTCCTGCAACTGGTGCATAGTCATTAGACGACGCCTCCCAAATTTGGGGAAATACGTGCGTCAGGTTAAATGAGTTAAAATAGTGTGCCCACAGTACAGCGCCGAGACAATTTAAACAGCACCCAAACTGGAAGAGGTGTAGATCCTTACGAACCTCCCGCATTTGCACGGGCTCATGAGGATCTATGCATCTTGCTGACACCAATTTGACTCCGATCCGTGTTTCTGGGACAGCTGGGGGGATGGTTGGTGCTGATTTAACGAACAGTGCAGAAACAGCTCACGTAACTGGCCCTGAACAGGTGAGCTCATTCAACTCGGCGCACGTATTTCCCAAAATTTTGGAGGCGTCATCTAAGGACTCTGCACCAGTTGCAGGAGATGGATCGACCATGATAATTCAAGGGCAGTGCCAGATTAGCTTGGCGCCGACAGGCGCCAAGATAATCTGGCACTGCCCTTGAATTATCATGGTCGACCCATCTTCTGCTGTAGGGCGTCAGGGCTGAAAGGGTTAATTTGGTTGTGAAAGTGGGTTACCCGCTTGACTAACAGAAGACGCCGGTTGTGTTTGTGAAATCGTCCTTGCTTCCACGCCAAAGAGCCGTCCCAGGACCATGGATACGTAGTGGTTTCAGCAAGAGGCATAGATCCTCATGAGCCCCCGCAACTGCGGGGGCTCATGAGGATTTATGTCTCTTGCGGCTGGATCGTTTCTCGTTTTCCTCGACAGTGAAGGGGTTAAACAAATCTAAATAACAATTGACAAAACCTGTTTTCCTTTTATTGAGCTATACAAATTCATGTTGCAGCCGTTTATAAAAACAAAATTACTACTGACACATACAATTGTGTTCCTCGTAAAAGCAATGTTAATGCAATAAATACAATCCAGGAAATGAACAACGTAAGCTTATGATAGAAATAATGAGATGAATCAAAACATTTGATGTCTGTCACATTTCCCTTTGATAACTATTTCGCAGGAGCTGGCTGAACCAAAGATAAATTGCTCTTGTTGACGATTTTTTAAAATCTAAGACGCACGTATAAATAATTATCTTTAATGACTGGCACATTCTCTTTTCCTATCCACATAATTAACATATTTCTTTGAATATTATTTTGAAGTATGCGATATACAAAACCTGTGTAATACATTTGCATCTTGTTGCGTACTCGGTTTACTGATTTTTCTTTGAAAACCTGTATTGTGTTTGCTAGATTGTATCTTTGTGGCAGGCATTGTTTTCTTTCCGAATGTTCCCATTAACCCCTTCATTGCCGGGACGCAGCCAACATCCCCCATCCACACTGCAAGACTCATATATCCTCACCAGCATCCGCTTTCGCGGCGGTTCCTGTGCGTCCCTCGCTGGTCTCCTTAAACCCTTTAGCTGTCGGTAGCAGGAATCACCTCGACGAAAAGTGCTACCGACAGCCAAAGGGTTAATGTTTATGTTCCTGAAGCTGTCGTCTCGTGTAACAAATCAGTCCACGGTGATTTTTGGCTAACGTGCGAAGCAAAAGTGAGTCTGTGTTCTGGGACAGTGGTCGTCCGTCTGTCGTCCGTCCGCCGTAGTCCGTCGGCCGTCGCCGGTGGTAAACTTTAACCTTGCCATTTTTTCGGAGACTATTCACGCTAGTCTTAAAACTTGGCCCAAGGATACTTTGTGGCCAGACCTTTCTAAATATACAATTCAGTGACCTCTCACAAAGGTAAAGGCCACAGGGGATCAGGAAATATATCAAAAATAGCTATATATGGACATTATTTATTTTTTTCTCAAATACTATATACAACTTCAAACCAAACTTGGTACAAAGATACCTCATGGTAAGACTATGCTTACTAATTTGGATGATCCCTCTAAAAGGACAAGGGTCACAAGAGCTCAGGAGATATGTCAAATATGGCACTATTTTTTTTCAAGAAATGCTTTCTCTCAATTAATATTCACAACTTTAAACCCGAAACTTGGTACAAAGATACCTTATGGTAAGACCTATCTATGCATACTAATTTGGCTGACCCCTCGGAAAACGTCAAGGGTCACAAGAGGTCGACAAATGTGTTTTAAAAAATGCCATTTTTTGATAGAAATGTAGTTATTATAAACATTTTTGCAATTTTTTTCAGTCAGATTTGGCACAAAGGTAGCTGATGATAGGACCTTCCTATGTAGAATAATTAAGTCGACTCATCACAAAGGTCAAGGGTCACAAGGGGTTTACAGATGTATGAAAACTGATTACATTTTGAGAAAACATGGATATGGATTTTGTTGGTGGAGAAGCCATTTCTTTACTTATTGTCACACATGTGTGCATTTGGTCATATACGTGAGCCATAAGGGTGTTGACTTTCTTGTAAGAAATATTATTCACTACGGAATTAACCCCTTCAAATTTACAGTAACAATATACCCTTGAAATATCATGGTCAGTTCATCACACACACACACACACACACACACACACACACACACACACACACACACACACACACACACACACACATTTATTATCCTGCCGTAGAACAACGAACGATGCGACGAAAACTTACTTTTTTAATCTTGATGAAATGTTTATTCAAATCCTTGCAAACAAACAGCTCTAACTCATTCAGTCCGACGGCCGTATTTCCTAAATGTTGGAGGCGTCATCAAACAACTATGCACCAGTTGCAGGAGATGGATCGACCATGATAATTCAAGGGCAGTGCCAGATGTGCTTGGCGCCGACAGGCGCCAAAGCTCATCTGGCACTGCCCTTGAATTAGCATGGTCGATCCATCTCCTGCTGTAGTGCGTCAGGGCTGAATAAGTTAATGTGTACAGGGCTAATATTTTATCGACACTGGCAGCAGTCAGCGAGACGGGAGAGGTTCCCAGACTGGCTTCACGCAACGTTAGAAATGGCACCCAATCATATCTGCGATGAGTATCTGATCATCGTCTGCGCGCAGGCGCAGCGTCTCTCTGCACACCTTTCTGGTATTGCAAACAAAGTGGTATGTTAACTCATTTAAGGCGCCGCACATCAATAGCTGCGAGAGTGTCGTATAGGGTTGCCGGCAGCAACACTGTACGACACTTGCGCAGCTATTGATATGGGGTCCCTTAAATGAGTTAACAAAGTGTTCCCGTTTGTTTGTTTTTTAATCTCCTCTTGCCACGTCAGTTGTTACGTCATTTCAAAAGAATGAAGCTGATAAAATAGAAAGTAATCAAACAACACACATCATAAAAGATCCACATGTGGTTGCTGGTCTGTGGTTTTTAACCTTATGGTTCTAAGCTGTAAGGTCAGTAATCAAAGACCGGAGTAACAAGCAAAACTTACCACGCGAAATGTACCCGGGGTAGATTTCACGTAACAGACAAATACACGAAAAGTAACCCGCTTCACCTCCCAGGCGAAAAATCTCGACAGTAAACCCGATCGCTTGCCTAGAACTCCCCCTTCCCCTATCCCCCGCCCCCTTCACACCACACTCCCCTCCCATCCCACCCCCACCCCCCACCCCTAGACACACACACACACACACACACACACACACACACACACACACACACACACACACACACACACACACACCATCCCCTTCCTACGCCGTTCTTTCCTTTTTAGTGTGTGAAAAGTAGTATGCCCGTGGAAAATATCTTTCTACGCTAATAGTCCTTTCTCTACCACTGTACTTACACTGTGCGTCTGAAACCTGTGTCAATCAATGAAGTCAACACGAGAAAGGTCCAGCCGCCTCATGAAAATTGGATACAACGTGGTTTCAGCAAGAGACATCGATCCTCATCAGCCCCAACAATTGCGAAGGCTCCCGAGGGTCTATACCTCTTGCGGTGTCCATTTTGTTCTCGGCAATATAAGGGTTAGTATGGTTCTTGCAATTGGATCTGGATGACCTGTTCTCGGTATCAAAGGCTTAACTCATTCTAGACGTGCCGCCTCCGGATACGTGGCTTAAAGCCGCGTATCCGGAGGCGGCACGTCTCCAATGAGTTAAGACTTGCAACGAACTGCTTTCTTATTTGTTTCTTCTTCCTCGTTCTGTGGCAAAGACAAGTACACGGACACCATGAGGCAATTATAGACGACAGCAGGTCAGCCTTCAGTTCACTAGACACGTGGAGTAAGCACAAGCGGTAGAACAGATGCAGCCAGAGCAGACGATGTTGGTGTGCTTGGTGACGTCATAGCACCACAAGCGCACCCAAATGGCCTGATTCACACGCTGCATCGAGTTTGCTTGGATTCGCCCTATTTATTGCTGCATAAGCAGTTTTCTTGTCACCACAGCTAGAGTCGCTTATTGTCGGAACCGTGATGGTACTTTTAACAATACAATACAATAATACTTTATTATCCACGAGGGGAAATTTTGGCGCAGCGGTAACATACACAAAGAAACAAGAATTAAAGTAATAAACGTTACTTGTTCACGTCATCCGCAACACACACCCCCCTCCTCCCCCCCCTCCCCCCCTTTCCCCCCCCCCCTCCTCCCCCCCCCCCCACCTTAGCCTTCCACATGCATACAAACAAACAACCTAAACTCACTAATATACATTTTAAAAAAACAATAGGGTAAGACTAAACTAAACTAATTGTATCGGGAAATTTAAAGCGAAGCAGCTGTACCGCTGCAGAATGTGCCTTTGAAACAGTCAGGCGTGCAGCAATGATCTTCGCGCACGAAATGAGACATTTTCCTTTCGTCTTCGTCCACTTTTTTCGTTTCTTTTTATTTTTCAATTTCTTCAGGCATGCTTGGGAACTTTTCTGATCTTCGGCAGGCTGTTTTGAAATAGCAAAATGAAAGTTCTTCTTCTCATCACCGTCGCCTTCCAAGTTAAAACAGCTAAAGTCTGTGCGTTGTACCGGCAACCTGACATCAGCTACAAGAGCGTCTCCTAGGGATGCGCGCGCATTAACGTGTTTAAACGCATTCTACCCCAAAACCGAAATCCCCAAACTTTGAAGTTGCCCTTTGAAGGACTGAATTAGAATTGTAGAGACATATCGAGCGTGATGGTTCAAGGGTGGTGCCAGGATACCTTGGCGCCCGTGGGCGCCAAGCTGTTCTGGCACCACCCTTGAACTTCCATGCTCGATCCATGTCTCGCTATGGTGTATCGGGGCCGAATGAGTTAAAAGGGGAAAGGTGGAAGAGCCACAGTGTTGAATAAGTCCTGGAGGCTCTAGGAGAGGTGACAGAGCCACAGTGTTGAATAAGTCCTGGAGGCTCTAGGAAAGGTGACAGAGCCACAGTGTTGAACAAGTCCTGGAGGCTCTAGGAAAGGTGACAGAGCCATAGTGTTGAATAAGTCCTGGAGGCTCTAGGAAAGGTGACAGAGCCACAGTGTTGAACAAGTCCTGGAGGCTCTAGGAAAGGTGACAGAGCCACAGTGTTGAACACAGTGTTTGTTTGTTTGTCTATTTTGACAAAGGGTATTTACCCGAAATATTAATAAATTGTGTTGTACCCGTCTTTTCTAAGCGTGTTTCTTTCTCCGTTGGGTACTTCTTTTCTTAGTGTTGAACAAGTCCTGGAGGCTCTAGGATAAGTGACAGAGCCACAGTGTTGAATAAGTCCTGGAGGCTCTAGGAAAGGTGACAGAGCCACAGTGTTGAACAAGTTCTGGAGGCTCTAGGAGAAGTGACAGAGCCACAGTGTTGAACAAGTCCTGGAGGCTCTAGGATAAGTGACAGAGCCACAGTGTTGAATAAGTCCTGGAGGCTCTAGGAAAGGTGACAGAGCCACAGTGTTGAACAAGTTCTGGAGGCTCTAGGAGAAGTGACAGAGCCACAGTGTTGAACAAGTCCTGGAGGCTCTAGGAAAGGTGACAGAGCCACATTGTTGAACAAGTCCTGGAGGCTCTAGGAAAGGTGACAGAGCCACAGTGTTGAATAAGTCCTGGAGGCTGTAGGAAAGGTGACAGAGCCACAGTGTTGAACAAGTCCTGGAGGCTCTAGGAAAGGTGACAGAGCCACAGTGTTGAACAAGTCCTGGAGGCTCTAGGCCCATTTGTCAGCAGATTTCGCTTTTCCCTTTAACTCATTCACTGCCAGCCGCATCCGGATGCGGCTGGTCGCGAATGAGTTAACCTCTTCAGTGACATTTGTGTTCCTGCAATCCTCGTTCATTGAAGACAACAACAAAACAACTGTCCCAGGAACATGGATTTAAAGTGGCGTCAGCAAGAGGCATAGATCCTCATGAGCCCCCGCGTCTGCGGGGGCTCATGAGGATCTATACCACTTGCAGTTGGGTGTATTCAGTTGTTAGGTTATTCAGTTGTTGGGTGTATTCAGTTGTTGGGTGTATTCAGTTGTTGGGTGGTGTTCACGTTGTCTCGGCTCTGAAAGGGCAAAACATGTATGTCTTGACGTATTTTGTCCACGACAAAAAGTGATGTGGCTCCGAACAGGGTCGCAACAAATGTTGACCCCCACCTGGATTCCAATCCAACTCACGACCTTTCGGACGAGAGTCGAAGACTGTACCACCTGAGTTGCCCTGTAAATGGAAGCACGTGCTATCAACAATGAGTATTGAATATAATTATACATGGGTACTACTATATTTTTTTGTTCACACATCAGTATCGTTTTCAGCACACGCATGGCTCCAACTAAGGAGGTCCGCGGCGCAGCGGTAAAAGCGCATGCCACCAATGCTAGAGGTGCGAGGTTCGATACCCGGTTCCGGCGTCGGACTTTTCTCCTCTAGTAAATGTCACCGTTAATTCGGGCGGACCGTCCAGGATTCTTTCTCCGGGTACTCCGGCTCTTCCTCCCCCACGACTTTGTTATCAATTTCAGCGCACTTAATCAAATTTCAAATATAAACGGTTTGAATTTCCAAAGCTTTAGTAGCTCGCTTGAGCTTGCCTTTAGCGCCACGTGAATGTTCTGTGTTTATATACAGTGAGCGAATGAATGCGCGTGATTCACGTGAGCGTGCTTGTTGGGTTCAGTTTGCGGTGGCAATTTGAGTCGATTTTCAATTGGGATAAAGCCCCTATTTAATGCGCTGATTTATTTATTATTTATTATTAACTACCTTTGTTTTCAACCGCCGTGAAATGGCCTTAGACGCCTGTACGGCGTTAAACCCCAATAACTAACTATCTAACCTTTGTTTTCGAACTCTCCAAGGATACAAAAGTTTTATTTTTTAATCCATTTAGCCTCAGGAGGTGTTACTTGATGACTGTACCGGTTGCAGTAGATCCATCTACTGCTGTAGTGCGTTGGTGCTAAATGGTTTCATGTTGTCGCCAGGACACTTTAGCTAGTCTGGGACAGACATGAGAGCAGAAACACTGGTTCATGTTTTCTAATTCTATAATCAACTCCTATTGGAATCCGAATGACATGTCTGTTGTGCCCTAGAACCGGAAGAAGAAGCCTGGCAATTCCTAGTAAGCAAAGGTCCTCCGGCCCACGACGGCCGCATTGGGCCCGCACACGGTTGTACACGGGCCAACTGCGGCCGTGAGTGGGCCCGAAGCCGTATCGCTACTGGGGAAGCCCCGTCCTGTGCTAGTGACATTCATGTCTCTGACATGAAGAAGCGTCGGAGACCTAAAGAACAAACAAGGATACAATGGCGTGTTCCTTAATGACGACATTACCCTGATGACGTCAAAGTTGCTTCGCCACTGCAGCTGCCAAACGTAGACCGTGCCCATACCAGTCACGATAGATATACACAGTCCCAGCTGAAGAAGACGCTGGCAACACCGAGCCTGCAAAGGTCGTGTGGGTGGAAAGACACCTGACGATCTCTTCAAGCTGGGTGCTGACAGCGTAGATTATGCCACGTTCTCGTGTCGGGGGCAGGGTCTGGTTAGAGGCTGGGCACACACTACTACAAACACCTATTGCCAGGCGCTCTTTTGTGGCGGCAATGTTGCTGCCACATTGCGGGACGCCAACAATTATTGCCGCCACAACTTGCCACCCGATACAATCCGAGTCTATTTTCTTGTCGTAGCCCGCAAGGCTAGAGCAATGTTGCCGCCTCTCAGTCAATCAGCGGTATACTTGCGTCACTTCCCGTTTCTTCATCTTCCGAGCCGAAAAAAATGGCGGAGAAGCTGAACGACGGCTTTGAGACTGTTAACTCTTTGGAGACGCGCCGCATGCGGAAACGCTGCAAATAGCCGCGTATCCGTATGCGGCACGTCCCCAGTGAGTAAATTGATCAACCTTGTCCGAGAGTTCCCATGCATATGGGACTCCCGCAACTCCGAATATTTCAACCGCGCGCGTGAGAGCTGTTCCATATATGGTAATGGCAGGTCAGTCAGTACAAGCACATTGCGTGCACATTGAAACGTGTGTCACGAAGGCGATGTGGCAGGTGGCAAATTTTTCATTACCACACATTGCCGGAAGCAAAATCTGTCAGCGTGAGTCCATCCCCTTAGCGGCCAGGTGGAGGAGAACGTCGGTTAAATCATTATAACAAGAACAGCAGCAACTCCGACGTCAATAACCACAATAACAGTGACAGCGTTAGTGCGCATGTATGAAATCCTGTAAACACAACTGTAGCTCAATGTTTACCAGCTAAACTGTCCCTAATATCGTTCAAAGACAATAGTTAGAGACACTGGACAACGAGGACAGCTTTGGTATATTTTCGAATAGAGGGGACTCCGTGGGCATGGTTCATCCCATCGTCTTCCTGTTGATATGACAGCAAATTATTTATTTTTTAAGCGAACTGACATGCATGAAATCCAAATACAAACATGGTCCCTTTGGTGTTAATTTGATGATACTTCTACAAATGTTTCATTCAATGCTGAGAATGCTGTGCTGTGCTAATGCCATGGAATTCCAGGCTGGTAAGCTTGCGTTGTGTGTTCAGGACATCAGCTGCCCTTTTTGTGACTGGATCGCTCACTAGTTCTAGAAAGGAGAGGGTAGTGGGAGAGAAGCAATGACAGACCTATAATTTTGAGCCTTTCACTAAACACCTACTGCCTGGGGGTAGTCCATATGTTGATTTATATATATAGATATATAACACTAACATATTGCCAATCGCGACCCCTTCCCATTGAAGAGAGGGATTTGATTCTAGAGCTAAATGCTTCATACGGAGTTAAGTATCGTCAGCTGCTATTTGAATCCAATGAGATCAGTAGTTCGGACATATCACTTGCACAGACATCCGCACAGACAGACACACAGACAACATAAAAAAATTATTTACACACAAGACAGCTGCCCTTGTTAATGAGAGTGTGCAAACCCAGTCAGCTAAAGGTCCTCGGGCCCAAGACGACCACGTCTGTGTGCGGGCCCACTGCGGCCGTCGTGGACCCGTAGACGTTTTGCTCCTAGGGAAAACAGTTCTTTTACAAAGCTTCACGTTAACTGGGGGAAACAGTTCTTTTACAAAGCTTCACGTTAACTGGGGGAAACAGTTCTTTTACAAAGCTTCACGTTAACTGGGGGAAACAGTTCTTTTACAAAGCTTCACGTTAACTGGGGAAAACAGTTCTTTTACAAAGCTTCACGTTAACTGGGGGAAACAGTTCTTTTACAAAGCTTCACGTTAACTGGGGAAAACAGTTCTTTTACAAAGCTTCACGTTAACTGGGGGAAACAGTTCTTTTACAAAGCTTCACGTTAACTGGGGGAAACAGTTCTTTTACAAAGCTTCACGTTAACTGGGGAAACAGTTCTTTTACAAAGCTTCACGTTAACTGGGGGAAACAGTTCTTTTACAAAGCTTCACGTTAACTGGGGGAAACAGATTTTTTTTACAAAGCTTCACGTTAACTGGGGAAAACAGTTCTTTTACAAAGCTTCACGTTAACTGGGGAAAACAGTTCTTTTACAAATCTTCACGTTAACTGGGGCAAACAGTTCTTTTACAAAGCTTCACGTTAACTGGGGAAAACAGTTCTTTTACAAAGCTTCACGTTAACTGGGGAAAACAGTTCTTTTACAAAGCTTCACGTTAACTGGGGAAAACAGTTCTTTTACAAAGCTTCACGTGATCGATAAAGCATTCAGATAGGGTGCGGGAAATCTGCGCGGGGTTAATTTTCGCGTGGTAAATTTGGCCGTGAAGCGGGTGGCTTTCGCATGAGCTATGAGAGTAAAATATACACGGGGAACTTGTCGCAATTTACACCGGCATCCACGTACGCCTTGTGTTCTATTGTTTGTCTTTCAAGCCAGTAAGTTTCATTCGTCGTCAAAAGTCCGATACATTTGTAACAGTGGTCGTCTGTACTGGATCCGTCTTCCGTCGTGAGCAACCACAAACCAGTTTCAGAAACTCATTCTTGAACTTTGACCCCGTGAGAAAATACAAGTAGAAATTGATGGCGAAGTTTGTCAAGGATATCACCCCCAAAGTCTCGTAAATAAAGTAATGTAGGGCACGTGTTTCCGGGTTTTCAGCCATCAGGTGGAAGAAGCTGTTGTATATCATGAGTGGTAGGGTCAGCAAAACAAAGGTCATGGACACGACAATGACGGTAATCGTGGCTGACGAGGCTTTCTGTTTACGTGTGGTTATTGCGTCAAAACTGCCGGTCATCAACTTATTTTTAGCTTCTTTTATGGAGGCGGACAGTTTCCATGCCAACACTGCATTCCCAAGAAGCATGAATGCTGAAGGCCCTACTGAGAAAAGAAAAATGTCCACCCTCACAAACACACTTCCGTAAAACTCCTGATATTCCAGATCCTTAAAGGTACACTTCGGGGTCTCGCTGTTCCCGATGAAAACCAGATCAATGCCGTATAGCATATGGGAGTACAAACCGGTCATAATGACAGTAATTACAGCCACAGTGTAGGCGGTGCTTCTCGGCGTGCAGACGACGTTAATGCGATGCGGCCAGACCACGGACAGCGCCCTCTGGACAGTCAAAGCCACCAGCAGCCAGGCGGACAGACACCCCGACACCCCGACCATCCAAGCGATTAGCTTACATCCCACTCTGTTGTGGGCGCCCAGGTCGTACTGCAATGTCTGTGAAGAAAATAAAATCAAACTGACCATCTTTGGCGTGCCGAGGAAAAATGGACACCACGCTACTGAAAGTATAATAGATCACTCATTTGCGGGGGCTCATGAGGATCTATGTCTCTTGCTGAAACCAATATGCATCCATTGATCATGGGCGGGCCGGAGATGTTTTGCTTTGAGAATGACCCTACGAAGAAAGAAACACTCTTAGACATGACATTTGCAACACAATTTCAAACGTTAAATGCACATACATTGGCAGTAACGGGTTAAACACTGAACCATTTTCTTTTTCTTTTTATAATAATCGGGCCCGTGCAAAACTAAAAATGTCGTAATACCCAAATCACTGACCTTCACGACTTTGCGCCCCAAACCAAAAACAAACACGATCAAAATGATCATGTAGTCAGTCCATTTTCCCACACTATGGTTGGTCAGCTCATAAACAACGGTTTGATACCCCCATTGCCTATACCTCCTAGCAACATTGCCTATACCTCCTAGCACCATTGCAATACTTCCTAGCACCATTGCCTATACCTCCTAGCAACATTGCCTGTACCTCCTAGCACCATTGCCAATACCTCCTGGCACCATTGCCTATGCCTCCTAGCACCATTGCCTGTACCTCCTAGCACCATTGCAATACTTCCTAGCACCATTGCTTATACCTCCTAGCACCATTGCCTCTACCTCCTAGCACCATTGCCTATACCTCCTAGCATCATTGCCTATACCTCATAGTACCATTGCCTATACTTTCTAGCACCATTGTCTATATCTCCTAGCGCCATTGCCTATGCCTCCTAGCACCATTGCCCATACCTCCTAGCACCATTGCCTATACCTCCTAGCACCATTGCCTATACCTCCTAGCACCATTGCCTATACTTCCTAGCACATTGCCTATACCTCCTATCACCATTGCCCATACCTCCTAGCACCATTGCTCATATCATCATAGCACCATTGCCCATACCTCCTAGCACCATTGCTCATATCCTCATAGCACCATTGCCCATACCTCCTAGCACCATTGCCCATACCTCCTAGCACCATTTCCTATACCTCCTAGCACCATTTCCCATACCTCATAGCACCATTGCCTATACCTCCTAGCACTATTGCCGTACCTTTACCACATTGTACCACAGGACCAAAACCCCCACATTTTTAAGTTGCCCTCTGAAGGACTGTATTACAGTTCTAGAGACAGATCGAACATGATAGTTCAAGGGTGGTGCCAGAATAGCTTGGCGCCTATGGGCGCCAATCTATTCTGGCACCACCCTTTAACTATCATGTTCGATCCATGTCTTGTTGTGGGTGTCCGGGCTGAATGAGTTATTTTGTTATCAGCTGGCCAATACGAATTGCTCTTATCGAGCACGAATCTCACTTCGGTCCTTCGTCTGATCGCTTAGATCAGGGCTATCCAGCACCGCAGTATCACACTAAGATCCAATGGCGGAACAGGACAGGGAAAGGAAGTAAATGTACCTTATTTTGACACAGCTCAAGCGAGGAACATACTTCACATGTGCTACACAAATACGTCACAATTCAAACACTGAACGTGAAAGACAGCTCCAAATGTTCCATTGTGCGTGTCAACGCGCAGGCTATTTAGAAAGCTACGCGCGTACAACGAGATGGAACGAGAAATAAAGAATAAAATATGACAGATCTTTGACACAATTTAAATTGTTGAAAGGTTTGATTCAATGCTGAAAGCGTGTACGAGCTCACTGGTGGTTGGCAAAAGAGGCCAATAAAAAATACCAGTTGTTTGCCAAGCAAGATTCCGAAATTGTCACTGACTACTTAGAAGCAGCACCGGTGGTAAACGTTTGAAATACATGTACTAGCGGCAAAGGTGAAGCACATTTTTTACGACCTGACAGAGTGGCATGGTAGCCAGCACATAAAAGGGTCGTGTCCCCTGTGTATGAAACAGAACTGATTCAGCATGACGTCAGAAATATTTAGCGTTTTACTCGTGACGTCAGACACAAATTCGCTGCTTCAGACAGTGCGTAATTTGGACAGCACGACAATGGCACTGAACGGTCTGCGTTATGCTACTCTTCAGGTTACGTCGTGGTTTGTAGTCCTCTGAAGCTGGGGAAAGTTGCATGAGCGAACTTAGTCCTGCACCGGCCACTAAGCAAGGTGCGCCGCTACAGCGGCGCACCTTGCTTAGTGGTTGGTGCAGGACTAAGCTCGTTCATGAAACTGACCCCTGATTATCAGACCTCCGAGAGTCGATCTGAGAATCATCTTCATCGGACAACAATACCACGGTGAATCCCTGGAAGTTCCCCAACACAGACGGTTCAAGGTTATTGTTCATCTCCTTCATTGCTGAGAACGGGTGCTGTCGTTACTAATTCGCATACATCACTTGCCTTTCGGCACCAGGTTCCCAGCACCCCACTGTAGAGCATGCCTGAGTCGGACACGGCCAGGGCGGTCAGGTAGATGTTCATGGAGGTCCAGCCATGCTGCAGGCGTCGTAAGATCGTCACAGTCATGATGTTGCCGAACGTTCCGAAAACCAAAGTGAGCGACGTGATGATCCTTCCCACCCAGTCACCGTCCAGTCCTGATGTGGACCACGGAAACAGCTCCACGATGTCTTGGTTGGGGAAATCACTGCTGCCCGTGAGTGACGCCATTGTGTGATTGAAGTTATCGTCAGAAATGGTTGAATTCGCCATGTTGATGTGCCTTTACAAGATGAAGTGACATCATGAAACAAATCGATGTCGTCCGCTTGCTACGTGAAAATATTTAGCGCAAACACCTGAGTTAAATTCTCAAATTATTATCACATTTCTAGCGATGATTCAAAAATAAAATGGAACATTTGATAAAACGCACTTTTAATGCATTGATTGTCAGTTACAAGTATTCAACAGCAATTCCCTTGTACTCTGTCATTTTTCTTGTACGCGATTATGTTTTGAACCAAGAGCTGAATCTTCCATGTAAGTTTACAGACACTTAACCCTCCTCACAGCCAGTGGACGCACATATCAAAATGTCGGTTAACCCATTCTACCCCAGACACACCACAGCAAGATATGGATCGACCATGATAGTTCAAGGGTGATGCCAAAATAGCCTGGCGTCTATGGGCCATGACAGTTCAAGGGTGATGCCATAATAACCGGGCGTCTATGGGCCATGATAGTTCAAGGGTGATGCCAAAATAGCTTGGCGTCTATGGGCCATGATAGTTCACGAAGGGTGCCATAATAACCGGGCGTCTATGGGCCATGACAGTTCAAGGGTGATGCCAAAATAGCTTGGCGCCTATGGGCGCCAAGCTATTCTGGCATCACCCTTGAACTATCATGGTCGATCTGTGTCCTGCACTGCAGTCTTCAGATGACAACGGCAACACGGGGTAGAAGGAGTTAATTCAGCAACCATCGCCACAACCGCCCAGTGAACATGGACACAGACTGGGCTCAGCAAGAGATTAGAGAGGGAGTGGACCAACCCAGTGAACATGGACACAGACTGGGCTCAGCAAGAGATTAGAGAGGGAGTGGACCAACCCAGTGAACATGGACACAGACTGGGCTCAGCAAGAGATTAGAGAGGGAGTGGACCAACCCAGTATGCAAAGTTCTTCGGGCCCACTGCCGCCGCTATTGGCCCGAAGAAGTCAAAAGGGGAGGAAAGTCCGTTTCAGATATGGACGACGTGCTTTTGCTAGAATCAACCGCTCCAGCCATGCTGTCTGTAGGTGTCGACAGCTACCACCAGGGACTGGTCACTACACGGTGGCCCCCACTCACTCCCAAGACCAGCAGCACCGCGTGTCGGGTTGTCCCCCTAACACAAGATACTGAGTGCCACACGACGACTGAGACCACTTCAACGGGAGTATCCCTGCAGACCAAGGCCAAGCAATCCAACATCCCACTGTGGTTGTTCTACCTGCCACCAATTCATGCTGCGAACCAGACGACAACTAACCCCCGCACCACCACCCCCCCCCCCACCCCCACCCCACCACCACCCCCACCCCCCACCCACCCCCCACCCCCCCCCCCCCCCACACACACACCCAACTCCACGCTTCAGGACGAAAGTCCTTTCTTTCAAAATCAGTCCATCCGTCCAGTGAGTGGGTTCAATACTTCGCTTGCAGTGGAGGAAAACTGTTTCTGAAGCCATTCAAAATTCATCGTCAGACATCCCCGACCGTCAAAGTAACATACATACAAAGTAGTTTCAGCAAGAGGTATTGATCCTCATGCGGGGGCTCATAAGGATCTTACCTCTTGCAACTGGGTGTGCTTAACCCATTCAGCCCTGGCGCACTACAGCAGGAGATGAATCGACCATGATAATTCAAGGGCAATGCCAGATTAGCTTGGCGACTGTCGGCGCCAAGCTAATCTGGCATTGTCCTTCAATTATCATGGTCGATCCATCTCCTCCAACTGGTGCATAGTCATTAGATGAATTCCCAAAACTTGGTAAATACGACCGTCGGGCTGAATGAGTTAATTGTTTCAAGGCAGTCAAGGTGTTAATCGTGTTGATTATTCCCCTGCCTTCTAAAGGCTAGGCACACCTTTCTAGTCTGGGTTATGATAGTTCCTGCTTGTCCGTCAGAGAGAGGCAAACTAAAACATCTGTAGCGATGTACACAACCTGTCGGAATTTATTCACAGGGATTCGACAGCGTGCACCTTCGATCGCAAAACTGTCAAGCACAGTTCACATATGTCGATATACCTTATACGTTCTGTTTCTTACAGTTGCTCAGTTATATCGAGTGTGTGTGTGTGTGTGTGTGTGTGTGTGTGTGTGTGTGTGTGTGTGT
>BTPG01000001.1:264936049-264997920 GCA_036245525.1 Semisulcospira habei
AACGTCTCCAAGAGGCAGAGATCCTCATGAGCCCTGAGGGCTCATGAGGATCTATGCCACTTGGAGATATTTGGGGATTTTGTCTTCGTTTTTTAATGGATTGCCAGGAAAGTCCAAAAACGGCTCCCACAGCGTTCAATTATCGAAAAATGTGCCAGACAATGTCCTGACAGCAACACGCTCTCTACAAAACATGTCGATGGTATTCTCTTTTACTGTGATGTCAATAGTAAGGCTTCGTTTGTAACGAACGATCCCCAACAACGAACGAGGGCGAAGTCGCGGCGGAAAACCAGGAACGGACCACCCCCTGCTGATGCAGATTAGAGAGCTTTACGCAGACTTGATGAAGGAATATTACGACATTTTTATTTGGGTCCCGGGCCATGTGGGCATCGAAGGCAACAGGATCGCAGATTGTACTGCCAACAGTGCCCGCAGCGACCCGGTTCCTGACGCACAGACTGTTCATAGTGATTATAAACCTGTGATTAGTGCGTACATAGCCCGCGATTGGCAGTCCGAGTGGGACAGAGAGGAAGCGAACAAGCTGCATGAAGCTCTTCCTAAGGTGTCCGACAGTCTACCTTACCGCTGCGGCAGCCGCCGTGAGGAGACTGTCCTTACTCGGCTCCACATCGGGCACACGTTTGTTACGCACTCTTATTTACTAAAACAGGAGGAGCATCCATGGTGTGTGTGCCTGTGACGAGCAGTTAAACACTTTTTGTTGTCATGTGCCGATCTAACTGACACAAGACCTAAGCACTTCACAGCGGACTCTTGAAGGTTTTCATTCAGGATGTTCCCCGTACAGAATCTACAGGTTTTTGAGAGAGTCGACTATTTGTTAGTAGGATTTCAACATTAATGGACTGTGTGCATTTTATTATTTTGACCTTTTCGATAGTCTGCAGACTTTTCCTTTAAAAAACCTCGTGCGACATTGTAGCATGAAATAGTTATGTAATATATTAGTATCTTGTCTTAACTCATTGTGCCCGAGGTACGAAATACCCACATTTTAGAGTTATCCGCTGAAGACTGCATTACAATTCAGGAGACAGATCAACCATGATAGTTCAAGGGTGGTGGCAGAATAGCTTGGCGCCTATAGGCGCCAAGCTATTCTGCCACCACCCTTGAACTATCATTGGTCGAGCCATATCTTGCTGTGGTGTGTCGCGGACACAATGCGTTAAGACCTTACCACCTCTTTCTTGTAGTCTGGCTGGCCACGTGTTTCTTCATCCCTTGGGCACAGTCGTCTCCCCGGCGTTAAAACTTAAACTACGGCGGATAAGCAGATTGTACTTTAGGTGTAGACAACACGCGAGACATCTCCAAGTGGCATAGATCCGCATGAGCCCTTGAGCTCTTTCAACTTTCACACCGTGTGCGATATGGTGATAGTTTTGTTGTTGTTGTTTTCTTCCAATTTTTCCACCGTTAGGTCAAATAATTTGAAAATAACACTTGTCACGGCGATGTGTACATGGACAATCTGACAAGAGTGTTTTGTCATAAGCGTTGTCTGAGAAATTTACACATAATGTCAAGTTCGGGCTTTCTCAGACGAGCTTACTTACTCATATGAATGTCGATCAGAATTTCCTTCATTAGGGATGTTATGAATTCGAAAAGATTTCATGAGTCGCCATGGGTCATCTTGTGAATTTTTCTCCTCTAGTAAGTGTCACCGTTAATTCGGGCGGACCGTCGGGGTTCTTTCTCCGGGTACTCCGGCTCTTCCTCCCCCTCCACTTTGGTATCAGTTTCAGCCCACTTAAACAAATTTCAAATACAAAAACGACTTTGAATTTCCAAAAACTACAGTAGCTCGCTTGAGCTTGCCCTTAGCACCACGTGAATGTTCTGTGTTTATGTATAGTGTGTGAGTGAATGCGCGTGATTCACGTGAGCGTGCTTGTTGGGTTCAGTTCGCGGCGGCGCTTTGAGCCGATTTTCAATTGGGATAAAGCGCCTATTTAATGCGCTTATTATTATTATTATTATTATTATTAATATAAAGAACTAAATGTTTGGTCGGCATTGCACAGAGCGCGTATCGCTTGTCGCGTTTCTAACGCCACGCGGGGGCGCATCGGGCCGATGTCAGCCGCAGTTGGCCCGCGCACGTCCGTGCGCGGGCCAACGGCGGCCGACATCGGCCTGATGGCCTTTTGCGCACTGGGTTGCGTCTGCTTTACTCTTGGTGAGCCCATGCATATTCGTCTTCTCTGTGTTTTGTACGATTTTCGGTGTTGAAAATTTTGCCGTGCTTTTTCAGACACAATTTTCCGTCCACCATCAATGTTTGAGTCGGGCTAGATATAGATGTGTATTTGTAGTGATGTAAACACTGATAAATTTGCAGTATTGGTCGTAAATTTTCCTTAGGAAGAAAAAAATCAGATGTAATTCAAATTAAGCGCTGAAACAAAACAATACAATTTCAGAGAAAGAAAGGCATTGAGTAGTGAACTGGTTGATTGTGTTTGACTCTGACAGTCAGATTTACTGAATCACACGCACACACACTGACCACAAAGACAGACTTATTGTCATCATTTTTGTCACAGTGTTCTGGACAAAAGCAATACCCCCATCCAAAGTGACGACTGCGCATGCTCTATCGTTGTACCAAACAAACATTCTTGGATAATTAATGTGTGTACGGTATGTCTTTTATAAGAAGCCCTAGACAAAACCAATGTCGTGTTTCATTCTCTTGTTACGGTGACTGAAATGGGCGAATCCGACTTTTGAGCTCATGATGTCTGGTCGCCAGGAGTGCTTCTAACTTGTTCTAACGAGACAGAACGGGCTAAATATCATTTTGATCGGGTTATTTCCACGGGATTAGCAATAAACGCAACTTTAAAAAGGTGATGAAATCAGTGATGTCACCAGCACTGAGACGCGCAGGAGGTAGTGAAGCTGAATGCCCGAGTTTTCCGAAAGTGTTTTGAAAACACGAGCCCTCTGAGTCTGTTTGGCACAACACCCGCCCCAGCATGCATTGCTTGTCTGAGATTCCAAATGGGTGTATTCAACATTGCGAGCGCCCGCAAACAGGGCAGAAGGGAGGGGATTACAATATGCTTGTTTTATCACTCAAGATAATTTCAGCTGCCTGGTATCCTATATTTTTGAGCAACCTCAAACTGAAAAAAACAAAACAAACAAACAAACAAACAAAAAACACATGATGCGTGATCTCCATCTTGAAACTGGCGACCATGTGTCATTGGTATTCTTTTCAGTAATCATAGTCATATTCTACTGCAATCAAACTAGTCAAAATCAAATGTTGATTATTCCAAAATTACATGAATGAGTTGCGGTTTAAAGGTAATAGGAGTAAAATAGTTATTTACAAAGATGACGTCACAAACGATTCTTATTTTAATGGTTTCAAAGCAAATTCTGGATGGTATCCTACTGGTTTCACCATAAGTGTACTGACGGCTACCTGTGACCAGATTTGGCGCTTGAAACTTGAATATGCACAATAATGCACTCGCCCAGTAGAGCACACAACGGCCGAAGTGAGCTCTCGCACAGCCTTGCGCCGCCCCACTGAGGCCGCCGTGGGTCCGAGGACCTTTGCTTACTGGGAATGTATGGCGTGACTGGCCACACTATTGTATCTCGTGTTCTTTCTCTCTTCTTTTCGCGCCAGTAAGTTTCATTTGCCGACTCAGAAGTCCTGTCCATTTGTAACTGTCGTCTGTACTGGATCGGTGTTACGTCGTGAATAACCACAAACCAGTTTGAGAAACTCATTCCGGAACTTTGACCCCGTGAGAAAATACAAGTAAAAATTGATGGCGAAGTTTGTCAAAGATATCACTCCAAACGTCTCGTAAATAAAGTAATGTAAGGCACGTGTTTCTGGGTTTTCAGCCATCAGGTGGAAGAAACTGTTGTATATCATGAGTGGCAACGTCAGCAAGACAAAGGTCATGGACACGACAATGACGGTAATCGTGGCTGACGAGGCTTTCTGTTTACGTGTGGTTATTGCGTCAGAACTGCCGGTCATCAACATAGTTTTAGCTTCTTTTACGGAGGAGGCCAGTTTCCACGCCAATACGGCATTCCCAAGAAGCATGAAAGTTAAAGGCCCAACCGAAAAAAGAAAAATGTCCACCCTGACCCACATGTTTCCCCAGAACGCCTGATATTCCAGATCCTTAAAGGTACACCTCGGGGTCTCGCTGTTTCCGATGAAAACCAGGTCAATGCCGTACAGAATATGGGAGTACAAAATGGTCATAATGACAGTAATCACAGCCACAATGTACGCGGTGTTTCTCAGGGCGCAGACGACGTTAATGCGATGCGGCCAGACCACGGACAGCGCCCGCTGGACAGTTAGAGCCACCAACATCCAGGCGGACACAGACGCCGTCACGTTCAGGGTCCACACCATCAGCTTACACACCACTCTTTTGCTGGCGTACAGGTCGTACTGCAGAGTCTGTGAAGAAAACAAAATCAAATTAACTCATTCAGTCCCGACACACCACAGCGAGACATGTATGGAGCATGATAGTTCAAGGGTGGTGCCAGAATAGCTTGGCGCCCATAGGCGCCAAGCTATTCTGGCACCACCCTTGAACTATCACTATCATGCTCGATCAGTCCCTAAAATTGTAATACAGTCCTTCAGAAGGCAACTTAAATATTAAGGGATTTCGGTCCTGGGTTTAGAATAAGTTAACTCTTTCAGTGCCGAGGAAAACGACGCCAGCAAGAAGCATAGATACTCATGAGCAACTGCATCTGGATTACGTTTCTCGCTGAATCCCTGCCTTGAGAAGGCATTTGTTGCCTACTGGGCCTTAACCCAAGTAACTAGCTAAATCTGGCTGAAACCACTCCGCATCCATGGTCCCCGAGGTCCGATCAGGGGGCTGAAAGTCGAAGGTAAAAGTGAAGGGCTTTAGCCCGACAATCTTATCTCTCACACTGAAACCCCTGACCAACAGAGAACCCCCTGACCAACACTAAACCCCCTGATCGGACCCGAGCGGCGACACGTACCACTGGCAAAGCCCAACTCGTAGTACAGCTAATATTATTTCTATGTCAGAATCAGGTCTATGAAAAATGTAGTGCCCTTTGACAGCGAAGACAGTGTGCAAGCGTATCGTCATTTTTTTTTCAGCTTTTTGTTTCTTCGCCGTTTCGACTATAGTTAGTAAGTACAGACTACATAGGGTCTTCCTTGGATTTTCTGTTGTTGATATTATCTAACTTGTCCAATTATTCAGTTATTTGTTGCATGAAATCGGTACCAACGGTATCACATAACACATACATACAGTTCTTTTTTTTTATTGTGTAACCCTCTAAATTGTTCATTTATTAGTATTATTTTTCCAAAGAGGTTAGACTGAATGAAGATCATGGTATGTTTGTACTGTGAATTGGGATTGATCATAGACCTGTTTGGGGGAAAACGTTTTGCTCAGCGAGTACGTTGTCATCGTAACATGTAGTAAGTGAGCCTGCTTATTGCATGCTACCTTGTTAACATGTGATAAGAAAACTCCCGTTGCCATGAGAACGGGCGCCCAGAGAAAAAAAGTCGAATAGAGCCAGGCCAATGAGAAAAAGTGTCATGAGACTGAAAGAGGACAACATCTATTGTCGTGCAGTCAGTTCATGTTCCTTACTTTTCCTGCACTGTGATTGGTCAGCACATAAAACTCGCATGGGATTAATTCAATGCCCTTTGCGTACCTCACGGAACCATTGCCGTACGTGTGACTTTTTGGGGAAGCCGGGTGGCTTGGTGGTAAAGCGTTCGACTCTCGTCCTAAAGGTTCAAATCCAGCTGGGGTCAAAATTTGTTCAGATCCAATTTCGGTGCTCCGTCTTTGAAATCACAGTCGTGGTGGACAAAAGACGTTATGCCCTAAACGTTTCATGTAACTTTTAATCGTAATACTGTTATCGCGCACGAATCTCATCTAGCTCTTTCGTAACAGGGGGAAGGGTGGGGGAGGTGGGAGGGCGGGTGGGTGAGGTTCCAACCTTTTGTTTGGGACCTTCAACCTGAGACAGTAGGCCTCCCTGACGCTAGACCCTCGCTTCCAGTGGCCGAAAAAATCGAAAAGCAGGGTGTTACGTTTGAGGTTGTGTTATTCTGTTGAGAACATGTGTTTGTTAATCATAGGAGAGATCCGATTTCATTTGAGTTAGTTTGGATAAAAATTACGTACCTTTTAAGTAGGATTCGTTTTCTTTTGCATGGAGAATTGCGATCGATTTTGTGTGGCACGAATCTCGCTACATTGTAGTAAAGTCTGACCTACATTAGACTGAAAAGGTCGGGAAGGGTCGTGACCTTTCTATTGACCTCAAATATGACGTCAAAGTTTTGTAGTAAACATGTTGTTGGCTTCAGTTAGCAACATTTATGGAAAGCACGGATTTTTTGGAATACACCTAGATATTAGTGGAAGTTTGTAGACAGATATAGGGTGTTCTTTGTCATGAATATTAATGAGTTTTGGTTATGTTTTCTTTTCTGATTGGTTGAGCTGTGTAATTTGCGGGATTGTTCGGGAAACCTGTAATAGTATAAAAGGAGGTGATAGCGAATTATGTGTGTGCATTGTATCAGAGACACAATGTATCAAAACTGCGGATACATTGTAGTGGCGGCCATTGTATCAGTGTGTGTGCATTGTATGGGAGACGCAGTGTATCATAATTGTGGATGCATTGTAAGGAGACAGTGTACCAAAGCGTAGATGCATTTGTGGACGCATTGTGCTGAGAGTGCATCGTGGGAATAAAGTACTGTTGGAACTGTTACTATAATGTGGTCTACAACCTTGTGCCACGTGTGACGAGTTGCAACTGAGTGAGGTTTTCTTACCAGAACCCTACGTGAGTGTGATTGCATCATACTACGACAACCGCCACCACGTAACACGGGGGAAGGGGAGGGGGATAAACGTGTGCGTGTGTGTAAACTTTGCGAAATATCAAACGAAAAGGGGAGAGGGGGGAGGCGGATCTAAACACCCCATAAAGGTCTTTGTTGTAGCATCTTGAATAATTGGGGGGGGGGGACCAGAAACCCTGAAATCATACCCCGTCCCCCCCCCCTCCCCCCGATCCGTCCCTGATGATCCGTGGTTCATGCAAAATATCTCATCTACGAACTCAGACCTTCCGTCACCAGCCTCTCGCCACTCAGCCCATTGCCACTCAGCCCATTGCCACTTAGCCCATTGCCACTCAGCCCATTGCCACTCAGCCCATTGCCACTCATCCCCAAGCTCACAATTAAGAAGTTTCTATCACATGAATCCAGTGAGAAAAGTCCGCACTTCCTTGATAACGATTCTGAAACTGTCACTGCCTACTCAGAAGCTGCACCGCTGGTAAACGGTTCAAATTCGGGCTCCAAAAATCAAACGCATTTGCACGACCTGAGAAGGCGGTGAACGTTGTGACGTGTCTGATGCTTTTACTTCTCCGTTACTGTTTGGGGTGTAGGGGGCTCTGGATAGAGGTGGCACCTTTGCTGTTCGGCAGCTGCGTCCTACACTATGATAGGACGGACGGGCATCGCTGGTCCTCATCCATCTCCTTAATCTCAAACGTGCTGGCTCCAAGCGCCACACCCCGACAAACCACCTCAGCTGGTGGGCTAAACCACGTGAGGGGGTGGTGTTCACACTGCACCACTAGGCGGATGAGCTGTTTCTGACAGCCAACGGCTAAAGGACGGAAGAGATTAGGCTTGATCCAACGGCCAAATGTAGGGGAGTAAACCCTTCAAATCAGGAGTGGAGCCCCGAAGGCAGACAGCTGCCTGTATTCACGCACTGTTCTGGCAGCTCCTGCAGCCAAACTGGTGCGAAACGTATTGCTTTGCATTCCTTTGGACTACATCGGCGAGGCCGAGCGGGGGATCTTGACGACTGGGCATCCCAGGATCTCCATACCTGGAAAGGTCACACGGACTGACCCAGCAAGCGCATATACTCCATTGTCTTCCAAGACAGGAAGATGCCAACAACGTCTGATTCTTCTCTAAAAGTCGAGGATTCTTTATTATTTTTTTTTTTTTTTTGGGGGGTGGGGGTGGGGGGTGGGGGGTGGGGGGGTCACGAAAAGAGATACAAACTGGCTAGGAAACTCATTCAATGTTTTTCTGCAAGTGTGAATATAACCATGTTTCTTATTGCTGTTGTGGAAGCTGTTTTTGCTGTTGTTACTAAAGCGCATACTTCACTTGCCTTTCGCGACCAGAATCCCAGCAGCCCGCTGTACAGCATGCCGGAATCCGACACGGCCAGGGCGGTGAGGTAAATGTTCATGGAGGTCCAGCCATGCTGCAGGCGTCGTAAGATTGTCACAGTCATGATGTTGCCGAACGTTCCGAAAACCAAAGTGAGGGACGTGATGATCCTGCCCACCCAGTCACCGTCCAGTCCTGACGTGGACCACGGCAATAGCTCCACGATGTCTTGGTTGGCAAAATCAGTGTTATCCGTGACTGAAGCCATTGTGTGATTTATGTTATCGTCTGAAATGGTTGAATTCGCCATGTAGATTTGTCTGAGAATAGTGAATGTTACCACAGTCGAAACTCGCTCCGTTCGGATACGCGGCTTCTGTGGATTCATCACGCCTCGAATGAGTTAACACATTCTGCACCAGGACCGAAATCCCCAAACTTTGAAGTTCCCCTCCGAAGGACTGTATTACGATTCTAGAGGCAGACCGAGCATGATAGTTCAAGGGTGGTGCCAGAATAGCTTGGCGCCTATAGGCGCCAAGCTATTCTGACACCACCCTTGAACTATCACGCTCGATCCATGTCTTGCTGTGGTGGGTCCGGGCTGAATGAGTTAACCCTTTCCCTGCCACGGTACGTACAGTTTTTGTCTCTAAAAATTTTGTTCATTCAACGATCAAGGCAAAATCGGCCAGGAAACAATATTGTCTCAACAAGAGGCATAGATCCTCATGCTCTGTCACGGGGGGGGGGGGGGGGGGGGGGCTCATGAGGATCTATGTCTCTTGCAGATAGATCGTGTTCACTTTTTTTCGTCAGTGAAGGAGTTAATTTGGAAAATAGCTATTGTCCGTGTCCGAAGTGATTTAGTTTATGTAAGGTTTGATTTGTCTTTACATGATGAACTGAAATGTTGAAACAAATTGATGTCGTCTGCTTCCTACTTAAAAACATTCAGCGCAAGTTCCTGTATAAAATGTTTAACTCATTCTACCCCAAGACAGTATTTCCCAACTTTCGGAGGCGTCATCTAACGACTATGCACCAGTTAGAGGAGATGCATCGAAAATGATAATTCAAGGGTAGTGCCAAATTCGCTTGGCGCCGACAGGCGCCAAGCTAATCTGGCACTGCCCTTGAATTATCATGTCGAACCATCTTCTGCTGTAGTGCGTTAGGGATAAATGGGTTAAATTGTTAACACGATTCTAGCGATGATTTGAAAATCAAACTTGAATTTTGTATCTTCAAAGCCTTGATTGTCAGTTACGGATATTCAAAGAATATTCAACATTTATTCGCTTTTTTTTTTTTTTTTAATATCAAGCTCTCGTCAGACTAAAGTGAACTCTCTCTGTACTCTGCTTATATTTTGAAACAATATTTCCGTTGAAAGTCCACAAATGCTTAACCCCTTCACTGCCAATTTGGAAGCGTAATTTGTTTCTTAATTTTTGGTTAATTCAACAACCAAATCGCAACCGTGCACGAAACATGGATTCAGACAGTCAATGGCACAGAGGAAGATTGGTCGATCTCAAATTTTTCATAGTTTAAAAAAAAATCGACGTCAAAGTGAAGAGAAAAAGTGATCTATAATAATAATAATAATACCGTTATTATATAGGCGCTTTTCTCAATTTGGGAATCGACTCAAGCGCCGCCTGAAACCAACACACACTCACGAACAGACAGGATTACGCATTTAAGACAAACACGTACAGACAACGAGGGCCAGTCAGCTACTGAAGTACAGAGATTTTGATCGCTTGTATTGAATTTGTAAGTGCCTGAACCGTACCAAGTGATCTATTAAGATAAACTGCTTTTCCTCTCCAAAATTGTATGCTCAAACAGCACAGAAGAGAAGATCTTACTCCAAACAGGTCAAACCTATGCGAACAAAATTGGAGAAGATACCCCACATCTACATTGAAGATGTATTACATTAAACTTTACGATTACTCAGATCTAACCCAATGCGCAAAGGCCATCGGTCCGACGTTGGCCCGATGGCCTTATATAATGCGCATTTGGGAATTCGGACCACTTTCGCATGGATAAATTTCACGGAGACAGGATCCATCTAAAGTTGGACTAGTCTTCCACTTTCAGACTGAACCCAAAGATAAATCCAACTGCTGTCCGCAGTTGACCCCCACCACTTTGTCCCATGCTAGATCCGATGCCATAAGTATCCCCCGGGCACTTAATTGGACTCAACATTGCAAATTTTACAGATCCCTCTTCTACTGAGCCATTTATTGGGTCTCATCAAGAGAATGCGGGGGCTCATGAGGATCTCTGTCCCTTGCGGTTGGGTCGTGCTCTCTTTTCCCCGACAGTGAAGAGGTTACAGCTAGGTGTCTTTTTTTCTGTGTAGGTTAGTTGCCTGCCTACCACACGCCTGACAGCTCCTTTATGGTCCGGTTTAAAACAGTTCCCAGTCCCCCACACAGAGACAAACTAAAGACAAACTAGAGACAAACTAGAGGGGAACTGGAAGGTCTATGATAACTCAGGCGATTTCTGGTAATGTCTGCAAATTTATACAAACAGATTTGACAACGTGTGTGTGTGTGTGTGTGTGTGTGTGTGTGTGTGTGTGTGTGTGTGTGTGCGTGCGTGTGTGCGTGCGTGCGTGCGTGCGTGCGTGCGTGCGTGCGTGTGTGTGTGTGTGTGTGTGTGTGTGTGTGTGTGTGTGTGTGTGTGTGTGCGTGCCTGCGCTAAAGTCGAATAGTTTTCATGGACATTAACAGGACGATTTTAACACAACATTTCATTAATGGTGTTTGTAAAAGAAACACCAGCAGATTTGACTACTGACATTTCGGTCTGTGTGCCTGTTGAGGGAGTACTGTGGCAGATAATTGCTAACGTGAGACGCTATGTGTGCCTGTTGAGGGAGTACTGTGGCAGATAATTGCTAACGTGAGACGCTATGTGTGCCTGTTGAGGGAGTACTGTGGCAGATAATTGCTAACGTGAGACGCTATGTGTGCCTGTTGAGGGAGTACTGTGGCAGATAATTGCTAACGTGAGACGCTATGTGTGCCTGTTGAGGGAGTACTGTGGCAGATAATTGCTAACGCGAGACGCTATGTGTGCCTGTTGAGGGAGTACTGTGGCAGATAATTGCTAACGCGAGACGCTATGTGTGCCTGTTGAGGGAGTACTGTGGCATATAATTGCTAACGCGAGACGCTATGTGTGCCTGTTGAGGGAGTACTGTGGCATATAATTGCTAACGCGAGACGCTATGTGTGCCTGTTGAGGGAGTACTGTGGCATATAATTGCTAACGCGAGACGCTATGTGTGCCTGTTGAGGGAGTACTGTGGCAGATAATTGCTAACGCGAGACGCTATGTGTGCCTGTTGAGGGAGTACTGTGGCATATAATTGCTAACGCGAGACGCTATGTGTGCCTGTTGAGGGAGTACTGTGGCAGATAATTGCTAACGCGAGACGCTATGTGTGCCTGTTGAGGGAGTACTGTGGCATATAATTGCTAACGCGAGACGCTATGTGTGCCTGTTGAGGGAGTACTGTGGCAGATAATTGCTAACGCGAGACGCTATGTGTGCCTGTTGAGGGAGTACTGTGGCAGATAATTGCTAACGCGAGACGCTATGTGTGCCTGTTGAGGGAGTACTGTGGCAGATAATTGCTAACGCGAGACGCTATGTGTGCCTGTTGAGGGAGTACCGTGGCAGATAATTGCTAACGCGAGACGCTATGTGTGCCTGTTGAGGGAGTACCGTGGCATATAATTGCTAACGCGAGACGCTATGTGTGCCTGTTGAGGGAGTACCGTGGCATATAATTGCTAACGCGAGACGCTATGTGTGCCTGTTGAGGGAGTACCGTGGCATATAATTGCTAACGCGAGACGCTATGTGTGCCTGTTGAGGGAGTACCGTGGCAGATAATTGCTAACGCGAGACGCTATGTGTGCCTGTTGAGGGAGTACCGTGGCAGATAATTGCTAACGCGAGACGCTATGTGTGCCTGTTGAGGGAGTACTGTGGCAGATAATTGCTAACACGAGACGCTATGTGTGCCTGTTGAGGGAGTACTGTGGCAGATAATTGCTAACGCGGGACGCTATGTGTGCCTGTTGAGGGAGTACTGTGGCAGATAATTGCTAACGCGGGACGCTATGTGTGCCTGTTGAGGGAGTACTGTGGCAGATAATTGCTAACGCGGGACGCTATGTGTGCCTGTTGAGGGAGTACTGTGGCAGATAATTGCTAACGCGAGACGCTATGTGTGCCTGTTGAGGGAGTACTGTGGCAGATAATTGCTAACGCGAGACGCTATGTGTGCCTGTTGAGGGAGTACTGTGGCAGATAATTACTAACGCGAGACGCTATGTGTGCCTGTTGAGGGAGTACTGTGGCAGATAATTGCTAACGCGGGACGCTATGTGTGCCTGTTGAGGGAGTACTGTGGCAGATAATTGCTAACGCGGGACGCTATGTGTGCCTGTTGAGGGAGTACTGTGGCAGATAATTGCTAACGCGGGACGCTATGTGTGCCTGTTGAGGGAGTACTGTGGCAGATAATTGCTAACGCGAGACGCTATGTGTGCCTGTTGAGGGAGTACTGTGGCAGATAATTGCTAACGCGAGACGCTATGTGTGCCTGTTGAGGGAGTACTGTGGCAGATAATTGCTAACACGAGACGCTATGTGTGCTTGTTGAGGGAGTACTGTGGCAGATAATTGCTAACGCGAGACGCTATGTGTGCCTGTTGAGGGAGTACTGTGGCATATAATTGCTAACGCGAGACGCTATGTGTGCCTGTTGAGGGAGTACTGTGGCATATAATTGCTAACGCGAGACGCTATGTGTGCCTGTTGAGGGAGTACTGTGGCATATAATTGCTAACGCGAGACGCTATGTGTGCCTGTTGAGGGAGTACTGTGGCAGATAATTGCTAACGCGAGACGCTATGTGTGCCTGTTGAGGGAGTACTGTGGCAGATAATTGCTAACGCGAGACGCTATGTGTGCCTGTTGAGGGAGTACTGTGGCATATAATTGCTAACGTGAGACGCTATGTGTGCCTGTTGAGGGAGTACTGTGGCATATAATTGCTAACGTGAGACGCTATGTGTGCCTGTTGAGGGAGTACTGTGGCATATAATTGCTAACGCGAGACGCTATGTGTGCCTGTTGAGGGAGTACTGTGGCATATAATTGCTAACGCGAGACGCTATGTGTACACACCAGCACAGCTAAACGAATTTATTTGCTTGGCTTCGGTGTTCACCCCATAGCTGCCAGATTGCGTTTCATAAATCTTTGCCAAGAACCCAACATGTCCCAGGAACATAGCCACAAAGTGGTGTCAGCAAGACGCATAGATCCTCATGAGCCACCGCGGGGGCTCATGAGGATCTATGTCTCTTGTAGTTGGTTCGAGTTGTCTCTTTCTCGGCGTTGGAAGCTGTGTTATTAACTTTATCTTTTGCGACGTATTGTGAAACAAGTCTGAATGTAATTTGCAGGCTAGCTATTCCTTCTCATTCAGGAACAGAATTACTTTTTGCGGCCAGTTAAACAAATAAAATCCCCAAAAAAAAATTATCTCTCGTAAAACTGAAGATAATGGTAATGCCTTACAAAAAAACACGAGCACTAATTTTGTAAACCCAATCAGCCCTTACGCACTACAGCAGGAGATGGGTCGACCACGATAATTCAAGGGTAGTGCCAGATTAGCTTGGCGCCTGCCGTGTATTGACACGGAAGCGGCCGGAGTGTTTTCAGATCAATTTGATGATCGCTGATTGGTTAGCCCAACACCGATGAACGGAGTTGTTTCCCTTGCTTAAACGTCTTTCGTCTCCAACCGTGACCGGCCATTCTTTCGCGTTTGCAGAGGTACTTTATGCAATATTTCTTAGTTAAGAGCACGCCCAAATGTACTTGTTCAGTGCAGTTATTTAACTGAGAGATGCCTCCAATCCCCGATACCTGTTTGGCCCAGAAACATAAGGCGTCTGCTTCAGCCGTGGCTCGGTCCGTGTCTTCCTCTCTCTGACCGTTGAGTCTTGTAGTAAATGATAATAGAACCCCACGATTTTAACAAAAGCTTTCTTCTTCAATGAAAGGAATTCGTTCAATAACCCCATTACAAGGTCAATCTGCCACGCGATTTTGTTTCTTCTTTTTTTTCTGACATGTGTTAACTTGCCACATGCATGCACAGTATCAGTTGACTTTTTTTTTTTAAACAAAAATGGCGCCAGATTTCAATCCTCGTTCGCAAAACTGCCTCGCGATTCGAAGAACAAACGTTCACAAACAGGTCTTTCGGAATGTGCAACTGAAGTGTCGCTTTTTACTGTATTGCCAGTTTTTAGTTCTCATGGTCACCCTGGTCAGCCCCACAGGGTGGGTTTTTCTCTCTATTCTGGGGCATGTGTTTCTGTCTACCCTTTGTCCATTCACCTGTATTTGCCTTTTTAAAACTCTCCCTACTGTCTGCACTGCCTGTAGCTCTTGATATTGGATGTGTGTTGCTAAATGGTCTTAGCTTTATTTAGGCCCCATGTGTTAGGTTTATTTAACTCATTCTACCCCAGACACACCACGGCAGGATAAGGATCCACCATGATAGTTCAAGGGTGATGCCAGAATAGATTGGCGTCTACGGGCGCCAAGCTATTCTGGCATCTCCCTTGAACTATCATGGTCGATCTGTGCCCTGCACTGCAATGCAGTCTTGAGAGGACAGGGGCAAAATTTAAGGATTTTGGTGTTCGGGTAAAATGAGTTAACGTATTTGACCGGCAGGCGACATACATGGCAATGTTCTGTTTAGGTGTTTTTTTTTCACAAGCAGTGCAGGCACGTCCTGAGAAAGCCTTGTTGCTGTCGGGACGTTAAGCAATGTACAATCAATCTGATTCAAAATGTCAGTTGGTTTACATGGTTGTATTGGACATGTTCGCAGCAACACCGTTTTGGTCACACCGGCTCAGGACTTTCTGCACACACCCAGCGCCGGATGGCAGCAGGATGTCCAAACCCATCGGGATCTATGCTGCAGAATCATGGCCCCCCAGCCTCTGCCACAGAGATGCGTCTGGTAGGAGGGTGCATGGACGGCAGCGGAATGCGCCCAATTACAAACTGGTAAGTAAAGTGATTCTATGATCATCTTCATTTTATTGGCTGGCGTGCGTGCGAAGCAAAAGTGAGTTTATGTTCTGGGCCACTGGTCGTCCGTCCGTCGTCCATGGTAAACTTTAACTCATTCTACCCCAACACCAAAATCCTTAAATTTTGCCCCTGTCCTCTCAAGACCGCATTGCAGCGCAGGACACAGATCGACCATGATAGTTCAAGGGTGATGCCAGAATAGCTTGGCGCCCGTAGGCGCCAAGCTGTTCTGGCATCACCTTTGAACTATCATGGTCGATCCTTATCCCAGGGGTGGGATTCTTCCGCGTTTCCGCGGATTTCCGCGGAAATTCTTTCACAATTCCGCTGAAGCATATTTATTTTCCGCGTCTAATAACAACGAAAAAGACGAAAAAAAAATCTTCTTAAATGGCAACAAATTCTCAAATGGGTTGGATTTGTATGTAGTTTGGTTCACTATCGCCAGACACTTCCGGTAGCTTTAGGTCGCAGTGGAAAATGGCGGTGAAAAAGGATATTGTCCATGACAGAGTGCCGTTTAGTGTGCATCTGAACATAAACTGGTACGCACATTCCATTTTTATACTGCAGATCAGGAGTGTCATAACAAAGTCCATTTTCGGGTGTGTTTGGTCTCGCTCCCCTGTCGGTTTTTGGATTCTTTGGCGAACGGTGGACACGCGCCTATCCCCCCCCCCCTCCCCTGTCGTTTGATTTTTGTCGTTTGGTTTTCCGCGTTTTCTTTGTTACTAGAATCCCACCCCTGTTATCCTGCTGTGGTGTGTCTGGGGGTAGAATGAGTTAACGGTGGCATTTTCTCGGAGACTATTCAAGCCACATTCTTCAAAGAAGTACCCAACGGAGAAAGAAACACGCCTAGAAAAGACGGGTACAACACAATTTATTAATATTTCGGGTAAATACCCTTTGTCAAAATAGACAAACAAACAAACATAGAGATTAGCCGCTACTTATCTTCAATGGCAGAAGGAATGTGGCAACTGATACACGGGATTACTCTTTTTATTCTTGTGCAAGGCCCCTGGGCTGTTTCTGTTTCTAATGCAGCTTTGGTTTTAATCTTTCTTTCTTTCTTTCTCCAGTTGGCAAATGGCGCCTGGGATGGACCCGAGACAGATTAGTGCCAACAATACGAGGGCAGTGATGACGAGGAGTTTGTTCCTGGCTCGAGCTCACCGGATTCAGAGGGTGTGTCGGCATCAATTGCTGGGATCTCTGACATAGACAGTATTGTATCGACTATGTTAGATTTCATCAAAGTGGCAGGTTCGGGGTGGCCAGGTGTTGGTGACGCTAGTACCAGCAAGGTGCAGTGTGCGTTAGGGGGTGGCAATGAGAATGTGGATAGGCAGGAGGAACATGATGCTGGAAAGAGTGGGGAAAGAGCACTTACAGAAGAAACAGGTGTGCACGTGTCGCAGAGAGGGAAAGGAAAGTACAAATGGGACAAGAAACATGCATGCAAATTGTGTGGCAAGCTTGTCTTGAAAATGAGCACGCACTTACAAGATGTCCATGCAGATGAGGCAGACGTTGCTAAAATTTTGTCGATGAAAAAAGGGACCAAGCAGAGACGTCGAGCATGGATCAGACTACAAAATGAGGGTGATTACATGCATAACGTTGCTGTTCTTGAAAACAAATCCGGATGTTTGATTCCTAAGTATCGCACCAAACTAGTAAGGTAGACGACCTTCTCGCCTGTAGCCATTGCAAAGGGCTCTATCAAAACAAGCTGATCTCTGTACACTCAAAACGTTGCTGTCAGAAGCCAGGAGGGTTTCAGATCACTCGGTGAGGAGACGCGGCGCGCCGTGGTCTGCTAATGCTTCCAATACCCTTAGACGTTGAATTTTCCTTCTATCACAAGGTCTTGGCCAGCCAGAGAGATGATGAGATAAGCCGTCTCATCAGAACTGACCCCTTGCTTCTTGAGTATGGAAAGAGATTATTTGACCGCAGGGACATTGAAGAACACACGGCTGGACAAATCAGCTCCAGGATGCGGGAGTTAGGGAGACTATTAAAGATTATCAGAGTGAGGTCAGAAATGAAAATCGCAAGTTTAAATGCTGTGATCAATTCAGCTAGCTTTGATCATGTTGTCCTGGCTGTAAAAGAGCTAGCAGATTTTGATGAGGACACACATCAGTTCAAAAAAAGGCAATCTCGCAATGCGCATAGGCCATGCTTTGAAAAAGTGTTCACAGATCAAACAGTCACAGGCATCCAAACAGCTTGGGCAGGGTTCAGACGACAGGTGGCGACAGGAGCTCTCTGAGGCGCAGCGGTTTGACTCTGTCTTCAACGGGGACTGGTATGATTGTGTGTCCGCTACAGCAGCCCAGTCGGTCGGGAAAATGACCATGAACAAACCCAAGCTGATCCCATCATGTGAAGATGTAAGGAAGGTCCAACAGCTTCTTGAGACAAGGATGGTTTCGGAAGATTATCCGACAGTGGTTAAAGCAACTCTTTGTGCTGTATCACTTTTCAACCGAAAACGAGGGGGAGAAGTTCAGAGAATGAAGGTGTCAGACTTCCAGAATGCTAAGATTGGATCGATCACCAATCAAGATATCTTGAAAGGTCTCACAGAGGTTGAGAAGAAAATGGTGAATCATTTTCAGCGAGTGGAAATCAGAGGCAAGTTTAATAGGAGTGTTCCCGTTTTGCTGACGAAGAAGATGATGACAACTGTGGACAGAATCCTTCAAATGAGGCAATCAGTGCCAGCTCTCGCTGATTCCCAGTACATCTTTGCCACACCTTCTGGTCAGAGGCCTTACGGAGGCCATGATGTTCTGAAGGCCCATGCCCTAGAAGCAGGGTGTCATACCCAGCCATGTTCACATTTACTCAGTTACGGAAGCAGGTTGCAACTTTGGCTCAGTCAATGGCCATCTCGGAGTTAGACCAGGATCAGCTGGCAGATTTCCTTGGCCATGATATTCGGATACATCGCCATATCTACCGCCAACCTCAAGACGTCCTTCAAAAGGCAAAAGTGGCAAAGATTCTTCTGTCAGTTAACAATGGGATGACAGATTTTGAGAGTTGCATTAGAGCTGAGCTGGGCGATGATGAAGAGATTGACTTTGACAATGAAGACACATCAGAAACTGGCAGAGAGGTCTCGGGGGGAACAGCACCTGTGAATGAAGCAAGTAGCAAGTCAACAACACAGGAATCGATGAGCATGACGGAGAAAAGACGTCCAGAGACTGATGACAATCTAGATAGTTTTGATGATGACAGTACTGCGTCAGCTCCTGTTCGAAAGAAAGCTAGATTTACAAGGAAACCATGGGGGGAAGGTGAAGTGAAAGCTGTTCAAACTCGTTTCAAGACACACCTCGTCATGAACAAACTTCCTGGAAAGGCCGAGATACAGTACGCAATGGCAGAGGAGCCTGCACTTAGACATAGGCGCTGGACAAACAGTAAGGATTACGTCCGCAACAGACTGAAAAAGTTACAAAAGAAATGAATTGAGGTTCCCCGCCACTCGCGGCATTTTCGATTTCATACAGATTTATTACATGAGTGTTATTATTGGGGTGGTTTCAGCATGTATAGCCTGCTCTTTTTTTTATCTGATGGACGCCTGGATCATTTTGTATACTGTATAACCTTTGGATTTGCAAAACGAAACAGCCGGCTGGGGACAAAAGACAATAATAAGATAAGAAAACCATTGACAATGTAAAGATTGATTACAAGAGTGTTATTGGGGGGGGGATCATTTTGTAATATACTGCATACCATTTTAAAAACTCTGCAAATGAAAGAATGGTTGGTTGTACTGCATACCATTTTAAAAACTCTGCAAATGAAAGAATGGTTGGTTGTTGGAGACGAAAGACGTTAAATGAAGGCTAAAGTTTCAAGTGATTTCTTATGTTGTCAGTTAATTAATTAATGTCAGTGTTCTGTTCTGTCATTTTAACTCATTCTACCCCAAGACCGGAATCCCCAAATGTTGAAGTCGTCTTCAGAAGACTGCTTTGCAGTGCAGGACACAGATCCACCATGATAGTTCAAGGGTGATGCCAGAATAGCTTGGCGCCCATAGGCGCCAAGCTATTCTGGCATCACCCTTGAACTATCATGGTGGATCTTTATTTTGCTGTGGTGTGTCTGGGGTAGAATAAGTTAAGCCCAAATGTTGAAGTCGTCTTCAAAAGACTGCGTTGCAGTGCAGGACACAGATCCACCATGATAGTTCAAGGGTGATGCCAGATTAGCTTTGCGCCCATAGGCGCCAAGCTATTCTGGCATCACCCTTGAACTATCGTGGTGGATCTTTCATTTTGCTGTGGTGTGTCTGGGGTAGAATAAGTTAAGCCCAAATGTTGAAGTCGTCTTCAGAAGACTGCGTTGCAGTGCAGGACACAGATCCACCACGATAGTTCAAGGGTGATGCCAGAATAGCTTGGCGCCCATAGGCGCCAAGCTATTCTGGCATCACCCTTGAACTATCGTGGTGGATCTTAAATTTTGCTGGGGTAGAATAAGTTAAGTGTTAGTTTCTTCGTCTGGGTCTTTTTCTATCTTTCATATTTTTCCACACTTTTTGACCCGCATCATAGTCATACTGAGGCTAATAGCTTCAAATTTGTTCACTGCCATAATTCTATGCAAGCTACATTACAGTACTTACTAGCCTCACCTATCTGGTTTGTGAGAGTCTTACAGATGAGGACATAGACTTTAGGCTTTAGTTCAAGGGTGGTGCCACAATAGCTTGGCGCCTAGAGGCACCAAGCTATTCTGGCACTAACCCTTGGACTATTTCAGTCACACTAGTTGCACACACTGGTGTATTCCGAATGATAAGGGTTAATATTCAAAATGCTCTGTTGCTGTTTGTCTGAAACTCCAGAGTATCCAAAAACAAAACAAAAGTCCTTTAATTTCCAGAATACATTATGTTGATTCTCACATCAATGACATGATAAACTGTTTTGCTTCAGAAGGACAAAACGCAGCAATGTTTAAAAGATTTCCTCTGTAAAAATCATAATCGAAAGGTTTCGGGCCAGTGTTTATTGAATTTTGCACCATACAATGTAAAGAGTGTTAAAGCACACATACACATTAAGTTGGGAAAAAAAATTAAAATTAATGTGAAAAAGAAGTATTCCATGAACTTGACCTTATTACAGACGCCTACTGTTGTGAAGACACCCATTTTGACTGTAATGCCAGTTTTTGTGTGAGAGAGACACCCACCCACTTTATTGGCAGAAACCCATTTTTTCGGCATCTAGTGGCTCTGTTTCTAGAAAATGTCTTTTATTTTAAGTTATAGAGCTTAGTTATAAGGTGAGTTCTAAACATTCGCATCAATTCCAGAGCCCTAGAATAAATAGAAATATGGGAACCCATTTTTACATGAAATGGTAGGTAACCCACTGTGAGGCTGTGTGTGTGTGTGTGTGTGTGTGTGTGTGTGTGTGTGTGTGTGTGTGTGTGTGTGTGTGTGTGTGTGTGTGTGTGTGTGTGTGTGTGTGTGTGTGTGTGTGACTTGTATTCTGTTTTCAGAATTATTTCTTTGCAGCAGACATTGTTTTTTATCATCCGTCATTAAGCCCGTCTCTGACTCGACACATCCAACACCCCCCCCCCACCCCCCACCCCCCGACTGCAAAACGCATACACCCTCATGCGCACTCACAATCACTGCGTATCATAAGTGTCTATGCCTCTGTGTGGTCTCGTTTGTAACCATGTCCCTCAAGCAGTCGGATTATATACCGATCCATCGGTGACACAAAATGGTAGCGAAATCAGTGTCAATAGTGAATGTCACGTTACATAAACCAGCGTGTGTTATAAGCATCGACAACAAGGGTGCACGACGATCTATGCCTCCCGGAGATGTTTGGAGTATTGTCGATGCTATTGCACCCGCTGGTTGTCCGTCGTCATTTCGCTCTCGCTCGTTGTCGAGAGTCGCTCGTTGGAAACGAAGCCTCATGTTTTACCCTGAATGCATGCAGCCAACGTTACTCGCAACAGTGTGTTTGGCTGCGTGCGCAAAGCGGTTAACTCATTCTACCCCAACACCGAAATGCTTAAATGTTACCGTTGTCGTCCGAGGACTGCATTGCAGTGCAGGACACATATCGGCCATGATAGTTCAAGGGTGATGCCAGAATAGCTTGGCGCCCATAGGCGCCAAGCTATTCTGGCATCACCCTTGAACTATCATGGTCGATCCTTATCTTGCTGTGGTGTGTCTGGGGTAGAAAGAGTTAAAGGAGCCCGTACACGAGGCTAGAAATGGGACTATTCTGTCCTATCCGCGCCTATCCGCCCACTCGACAGTTTGTCGATAGGTCTCGCTAGCTCGGCGATACTTTTCTATCCACCCGATAGTCCGAATAGAACCTGGTTCTATTTTTCCTATCCTGGCCAGATCGCCTATCCGCAAACAACCAATCAGCAGAGCCCTACGCGTCACGCATCAGTGACGGACGGTATATTGTCGTCAGCTCTCGGATGTACTCCTAGACTGCCCAACCATAAACCACGCCAGAGCTAGAATAGAAGACATATTAAACTCACCCCTTTCACTGGAAGGTCTCATAAACCCCACCCCAGACAACTGGCACACCACCACAAACCACACAATACAACTACTTAACAAACACCCCCTGATCCAATACATCTAAACAAACGACCCGTCACTGACAAGAACGAAGGAGACTCAACTCTCCACACCCCACACCCCCACGACTCGATCCCCCCCCCCCCCCCCCCCTCCTAGGGCGCGGGCGGCCATGATACTAGATTTTAAAAAAAATATAAATAAATAAATAAATAAATAAAATTTAAAAAAAAAAAAAATAGTGATGCGCGGGCATCAGCGACTGACAGCCAGAGTGACACCCCCCCCCCCCCCCCTAATCCCATGGCCCACCCCCCTCGGACGAAATCAGCGCCAGCTGGAAGTCCTTGTCCCTTTAATAATAGCATAGCATAGCATAGAGAACGTCAGTTGTAGCTGCATGGATCTTTCGCACACATCTCTTGCACACGCATCTCTCTCAAAACCGGACATCGAAGTAGCCACTCTCTCGTCCAGACTCGTTTCTGCTTGTCTATCGCAAGGATAATTGTGGTTCTTGCGAATATTCCTCAAGTCTTCGTCTCAGTTTCATGTACGCGCCCAGTTTGTCTCCAGGCCTCAAACGTTTCGCGAGATTTTCCACATAGGGAAATAGGGCATACGCAGCTTGTGGAGAGCTATCGCCGTGTACGGTGAAAAGCTATCCAGTAGATAGGATAGTTTACTATCATCAAGTCAAAACCATCCACATGTACGATTGCCATAACAAACAAACAAAAATCGACGACGAAGAAAAAGTCAGTTCGCCGCCGCCCTGTTGACTTGTGACAATTAGAGTGTGGTCTTTAAACATGACAGCACGTTGCACGTATAGGACGATTCACTGAATAATACTTAGACAATAGCGTTCGAGTGGACTACGGGAAAAGTGTTCACTTCGTATGTTATTTGGTGGAGCCCTGAGGGCTCGGTGAACCTTGCATTCCTGCTCCAATAAATATCTTACCAAGTGAACTTTCTTCTTTTTGTTTCTTTAATCCACGAGAGTCCTATACCACGTGGTCCTTCCACTTACTATTCTAGAGGGCTGAAATGTGACCAAAACAGTCTTCCAAATGGACTCACTCTGCGGCATGTTTTTGTCTGACGCCTCATCCTTGCAAACAGCGGGATCTCTATTCTTTTATGAACACTAGCAACGGTCAGCCAGGCTGAAGAATCGATCCCCGACTGACTTCACGCATCATTACACATACAGTCTTTGACACTAGGAACGCTACAAAATTGGCAAAAACAGGGGCTGATATCAAAACTTCAGTGTTGGTATTACATCCAAAGGATAAATTTTTTTTTAAAGTCAGTTCTGGTACAATCACTGATCGTGTCATGACATTTGTTGTGTTGAATGCAACTGTACTCTGCGGTCCACTTTAGTTTCGGAGCAGCGTCCCTTTAACTCATTCTACCCATGACACACCACAGCAAGATAAGGATCGATCATGATAGTTCAAGGGTGATGCCAGAATAGCTTGGCGCCTATGGGCGCCAAGCTATTATGGCATCACCCTTGAACTATCATGGTCGATCTGTGTCCTGCACTGCAAGGCAGTCTTCAGAGGACGACTTCAAATTTGGGGATTTCGGTCTTGGGGTAGAATGAGTTAAATCTGCGTGTGTCAGTAGCGGTTTTTGACGCGATGATTCCTAAAATGTTATCAAAGATTCGTGCAGCCTCCGCAATAACTGGCAGTCATGATTCATTGACGTCATGACGCTTTGTCATGATTCATTGACGTCATGACGCTTTGTCATGATTCATTGACGTCATGACGCTTTGTCATTATTCATTGACGTCATGGCGCTTTGAAAACATTTTATTATGGCCGCGATCAGACATCTAGAGAACAGTGACGATAAGTACAAGTTTCAGTGCAAATGTAACAGTCAAACCTATTCAAGTAACTCTTTAGAAGAAATCGAGTGGTTTGCCAGGAAAGTCCAGGAACGGTTCCACGGCGCTCAATTATCGAAAATGTGTCAGACAATTGTTCTGACAGCAACACGCTCTCTACAAAACAGTCGATGGTATTTTCTTGTCTGTGTTTTCAATAATCAACCTTCACACTGACTGCAATATTGTGATTTTTTTTCTTCAATAAGTTCCACTGTTAGGTCAAATATTGGGCAAAACGCGCTTCCTGGCTATGTGTACATGGACAGTTTTACAACAATGTTTTGGTTGTTTTTTTTTTATAACAGAGAGTTGTCTGAGAAAGTTGCAAGATATGTCAAATGTCATATTTCTCAGGAAAAGGGCAGTAACTCAGGCCAGACAAAAGTGTACTTCATATTTATGCTGATCAGAATTTCGTTCATTAGGGTTGGTCGGTTGCACATTGCTTAACGTCCTGACAACAACAAGACTTTCTCAGGACGTGCCTGCATTCTTGTGAAGAAAAAAAACTAAACAAAACATTCAATGTGTGTCCCGAGCCGGTCTAACATGCTAAATAACGCTAAGGCATGCTAGGGACGCTGTACCTTCATGCTAATTTATCGTACCGTAGTTTACCACAAAAAAAAGTAGAAAATCATTACAATTACAAAATGTGTACAGGGGAAATGATTCTTTTTAATACACTAACCGCAAACGCATAACTTAACATGTATTAGTTACAGCAGACCATTTAGCAACACACATCCAATATCAAGGACTACAAGCAGCGCGTACAGTACGGAGAATTAAACTCTTTCTACCCCAACACCGAAATCCCCAAATGTTGCCGTTGTCCTCTGAAGACTGCATTGCAGTGCAGGACCCAGATCGACCATGATCGTTCAAGGGTGATGCCAGAATAGCTGGACGCCCATAATAGTTCAAGGGTGACGCCAGAATAGCTTGGCGCCCCTAGGCGCCAAGCTATTCTGGCATCACCCTTGAACTATTATGGTCGATCCTTATCGTGCGGTGGTGTGTCTGGGGTAGAATGGGTTAAGAAAGAAACATACAGGTGAATGGATCAAGGATATACAGAAACATATGCCCACCCCCTAAAAAAAAAAAAAAAGAACGTGGGGCTGACTATGGTGACCCTGGGAACTAAAACATAGTGAACCCCATCCAAGTCCCCCAGGCAGGGGCGGATCAGTTACCTCGAGTAGGAGGGGGGGTCCAACTTTTTGTTTGGGACCTTCGACCTGACACAAAGGCCCGACGCTAGACCTTCTTCCATTGGCCGAAAAAAATCAAACACCGGGGGTGGGGGGTGGGTGGGGGAGTTGGAGGGAGCTTGTGTATGTGTGGACACTCGCCAAAAAAGGACTTTGTTATTGCATTTTAAACAATTTATGGTTGTGGGGGGCGGGTCCGGAACCCCTAGTATCCCCCCTCGAATCCGCCCCTGCCCAGGGCAGACCCGGGTGGGCAGTTCATTAAGGATGTTATGAATTCGAAAAGAAATCAGACCAATTTGTAAATTTAAGGAATTGATTGGCATTCCACACAGCGCTTGTCGGTTTGGCGTTTCCACTTTCACAGTCTATAGTTGCAACTTATCGTACAATAATAATAATAATAATAATAATGAATCACTCTTATAATGCGCAGTATCCCATACAGAAAGGCTCAAAGCGCAACACTAGAAAAAAACACACATACAATACACACAGAAATAAAACAAGCAGAATACCTTACATGCATACGCTGACGTTCAAAATCAATCTAAAAACATATCACACACACACACACACACACACACACACACACACACACACACACACACACACACACACACACACACACACACACACACATACAAACACACACACACACAATGCAGGTAGCAGACATCCACTGTGCACAGTACTGGCAAATAACAATCCATCATACAGGTGTGGCGGCTACCCTCCTGTTCATGCAGCCACTGGAACTGTCGCAGAACGAGTCGTGTTCACAGGGCACAGGGGGGGGGGGGGGGGGTTAAGCTGTGTCACAGTCAGTATTCAAGCAAAAGCACTGCAAAACGGATGTGTTTTGAGGTTTTGTTTAACTCATTCTACCCCAACACCGAAATCCTTAAATTTTGCCGTTGCCCTCTGAAGACTGCAGTGCAGTGCAGGACACAGATCGACCATGATAATTCAAGGGTGTTGCCAGAATAGCTTGGCGCCCATAGGCGCCAAGCTATTCTGGCATCACCCTTGAACTATCATGGTCGATCCATATCTTGCTGTGGTGTGTCTGGGGTAGAATGAGTTAAAGACTGAAAGCGAGGGAGCCTGACGTATGTGAGAGGGGAGAGCATTCCGAATCCCTGGTGCCTGGTGAGGAAAAGACCTTTAACTCATTCAGCCCGACGGCCGTATTTCCCAAATTTTGGAGACGTCATCTACTAATTATGTACCGGTTGCGGGAGATGGATCGACCATGATAATTCAAGGGCAGTGCCAGAGGCGCCGACTGGTCGACCCATCTCCTGCTGTAGTGCGTCAGGGCTGAGTGGGAAAACTAAACCGCGTCAGCTTCACACGTGGAACAGCTGGAACTTTTTCTCAGCCAAAAGCGGAGAGTAGTGGGGAGGGGTGGGGGCTGGAGGGTGGTGGTGGTGGTGGTGGGGGTGGGGGTGGGGTGGGTGGGGGTGTTCATACACGGTAAGAGTCGACGACAGGTGAAGGTGACGACAAGCAAAGGCGGCCTGTGCGAGGAGCAGGCCCCATGAACTACTCGCCAGCACAGCATCTTTCTGCCAAGCTTTCTAATTTTGCAAAATGTGTCTGTTTCCGTTTAACGCTGGTTCAGTCCTCACCAGCTTCATTCTGAGCCCCGTCCTGTCGGCAAAATGCCAGCACCACACACCTGCAAGAGGCAAAGAACCTCATGAGCCCCCGCATTCGCGGGAGGCTCATGAGGTTCTTTGCCTCTTGCGGACCATATTTCTACTTCCCCGCACTGCCTGTGTTGACACGTTCGCCGCGCTTTTGAACACATAAAGTTGCATCCACCGTATCACCCGACCGTTTCTTGGGGATCGTTTTACTCCTAACTATCTATGCATGTGACTCATGAACAGATATAAACAGATATAAGGGGAGTTTGACTCGCTTGGCTGCAGAGAGGTACACCGGTCGAGGACACAATCACAATAACCACTAAACAAGTACACACGAGAAACATGACGTCAATCACACCACTCTCGCATGCAAGTAGCATAACAGACATAATCAAAGGTTCTTTTGGATTTACTACGTATATATAATGTCACATTGATTAATAATAAATGGTTTGCTCACCCCTGACGCCATACAGGACACGACGACCCATGGTGGTCACACGGCCCATCCCTGCACCAAAGCTGGTCCCGGGAAGGACAACAGTCCTAACTTCACAAATCTATCTCTCGCCTGTTCCGTTATCGTCCCTCTATTATTTCTCTCCCTCTCTCTCCTCTTCTAGAGCCTGAACCTCATGAGTTAAATACTGTCTAAAACCTACGGCCATGGCCATCATAGCCAATCACCGTATGGATTCCTGACGTAGTTTACTATTTTTAGAGAATGTTCTACGTCATTCCTACAACGTGTCCATCTATACACGTGTTTAACTCTAGAACCTTCCTTGGATACCTGGACATATACATATCTTATTTAACTGATTTCCCACACTAGGCCTTATCTCCCTGGGTCAAGCCTTGGTCACGATTATAATTCCGTCTCGGTCAATATCTCGTACCTGCCTTTGACCTAACATATTAACACTAACCAGCATTATTAACACTGACCGTCTTGTAACTATGCATATTAGTCACTCTGTGACAACCGGCAATGTATGCTAATCATTTAGTAAACGATGCATCAAGTAAGTAGTCAGACAAAATAGACTAACACAGGTAAAGTTCCACATAAACATTTTATTACCAATTGCATTATCAGCATCATCAACTGCGGAAAATGGTTTATCTCATTCAGGTCGTCGGTCGTATTTCCCAAATTGTGGAGGCGTCATCTAATGACTATGCACAAGTTGCAGAAGACGGATCGACCATGATAATTCAAGGGTAGTGCCAGATTAGCTTGGCGCCTTCAGGCCCCAAGCTAATCTGGCACTACCCTTGAATTATCATGGTCGATTCGTCTCCTGCTGTAGTGCGTCAGAGCTGAATAGGTTAATTTGTGCTGCAGGAAGGTCTTGTCTAATCGTAGCATTTGTATTGGCTGATTCGGTCTGACCACGTGAACGAGGACAAACCAGTTTTTTAAACTCGTTCCTAAACTTTGACCCCGTGAGGAAATACAAATAGAAATTGATGGCGAAGTTTGTCATACTAATCGTCACAACACACTCAAATACGAAGAAAAGTAACGCACCCGATTCAGAAGCGAAGAGATCGAAGAAACTGTGGTATATCATTAAAGGCAACGTCAGCAAAATAAACGTCATTGACACAGCAATGACGGTGGTGGTTGCTGACGAGGCTTTCCTTGTACGTGCGGTTATGGCGTCAGAACTGCCAGTCATCAACTTACGTTTAGCTTCTTTAATGGAAGAGGCCAGTGTCCATGCCAACACGGCATTCCCAAGAACGATGAAAGCTGAAGGCAGAACGGAATAAATAAACATGTCCACCTTTACCCACACGCTTCCCCAGAACTCCTGATATTCTGTATATTTAAACGTACACTTCGGGATCTCGCTATTCCCGATAAAAACCAGGTCAATGCCGTAGAGAATATGGGAGTACAAGCCGGTCATAATGACAGTAATTGCAGCCACGGTGTGCGCGGTGTTTCTAAGCGTGTACAAGACGCTGACACGATGCGGCCAGACCACGGACAGCGCCCTCTGAACAGTCAACGCCACCAGCAGCCAGGCGGAGAGAGACGCAGATGAGTTGAGTGCCCACGCCATCAGCTTACACACCACTCTGTTGCTGGCGTACAGGTCGTACTGCAGTGTCTGAAAAAAAAAAAAAAAAGCGAAAAGGAATGAAACAATATAAACTATTAACTCATTGTATCGGAGGCACGAAATACCCACATTCGGGAGTTATCCTATTAGGACTGCATTACAATTTAGGAGACAGATCGACCATGATAGTTCAAGGGTGGTGGCAGAATAGCTTGTCGCCCATAGGCGCCAATCTATTCTGCCACCACCCTTGAACTATCATGGTCAAGCCATATCATGCTGTGGTGTGTCGCGGGCAGAATGATTTATAAGTGCAAATGAACAAACACAGTGCTTCCTCAGCCAGAAATTAAGAGCTCAAACATAAAAACCCTCACTATCATTTGCACGCCATGCTTCAGGTAATTATAATGCTACAGTACAAATATTTTGTAATCAGTACGTCTGACATAAATACTTTCATGAATTTATGCTGAAAAGCAATAAATACGCGATTACACTAGTATCTTCTTCACTGTTGTGTTTCGCTTAGAAACAATGCTTCGCTCCGTGTTATTTTGAAATGGTTAGCGAGCGTGTTAAGGTCTTCAACATTTCACATCTATGGCTTACGACGTCATCAAACACTTTACAACACAGACAATTGCAATAGGTCATGCTGCTCAAACTCAGTGAAGTCACAAGCTGAGTGGTGGCAGACTGGGTCAGGCAAGATCTCGCGGAGCTGATTTTCTTCAGCTGGAAATAGGCTGCTCTACAGGTGTAAGTGATGTAGTCATACATCTAGTAGAGTCCAGAAGAACATCAAGGTCACGAACACGTTGTTCAAAAGGTAAACTGGCTTCACCAACAGTCAAGCTGCTGCAGGTGACCTGGGAAAGAGTGTGACGTGATGCAACACACATTCACTCAGTTTTGCCATCATTCAGCGCAAGCGTGTTCACTAACATCCATTTCTTAACAGATGATATACAGCTTCCTTGATCACAATAGGAACATCACACGGCTTGGAGTCCCTGAGCAACTGTGTGTCGTCCTCATTTTTTATGGAAACCACAACTATGCTGACTCACAACAGATGATATAACAGTTGAACTTCCCTCATCACAATAGAAGCATCACATGATTTGGAGACCTTAGCAGCTGTGTTTCATCGGCATATTTGTGGAAACCACAATTATGCAGACTCACAACAGATGACAAGGAGTAAACATCGAGAACTCGAAAGGCCCTAGAACCGACCCCTGGGACACGCCCAAAAGCAGGGGGGAGTAGTCAGGACTTGGCACCTCCAACAGTCACAGACTGAGAGCGGCCTATCAGATAGGGGGCAAGCCGTCTTAACGCGCTGTCAATTATGCCAGAAGTACACTGCAGCTAGTCATCTCAAAAACAATTCATGATCAATGGTGTCGAAAGCCGCTGACAGATCCAGCTAACAAAACACAGAAACGTTTTTTTAGGTCAGTGGATGTCCGTAAATTGCCAACAACGTAAAGCAGAGCGGTTTCAGTGGCATGAGTTTTCCTGTACGCTGGCATACGTGTTATCATTCAAGTGCTTTTAAAGCTGCTGAAGAACAGCTTTCTACAAAATTTCCCACAAGGAAAGGCAAACTGGAAATTGGACATGCGAATTGAGACAATGTTTCTTTCTGTTGTCGCAATTCTTGCTGCCTCTGTCATGGCAACTAACCTACCTTTCGAAACCAGTATCCCAGCACCCCGCTGTACAGCATGGCTGAATCCGACACGGCCAGGGCGGTCAGGTAGATGTTCATCGAGCTCCAGTCACTCTGCAGGCGTCGTAAGATCGTCACAGTCATGATGTTGCCGAACGTCCCGAAAACCAAAATGACAGACGTGGATATTCTGCCTACCCAGTCGCCGTCAACACCTGATGTGGACCACGGCAACAGTTCAGCAATGTCTTTGTTTGGAAAATCACTATCGTTCGTTAGTGATGCGACTGTGTGATTTAAGTTATCAGCAGAACTGTTTGCACTGGTTGAATTCTCCATGCTGATTTTGTCTTTGCACGATGGGCTGAAATGTTGAAACAAAATGCTCGTGTCTGTTAGTGCGTTTTCTATGCGCGTGAACCACGTTGACGTACTTCTTTGAGAGAGAGAGTGCGAGTACCTACACTAATACCCGACTACATTTACGAGATTGAGCTTAATCTACGCGACCTTTTGTACCCGGCTCAGGTAACAGGAGCAAAATTAACCCATTCAGTCCTAAAGCCCTACAGCAGGAGATGGCTCGACCATGATAATTCAAGGGTAGTGCCAGATTAGCTTGGCGCCTGTCGGCACCAAACTAATCTGGCACTGCCTTGAATTATCATGGTCGACCCATCTCCAGCAACTGGTGCATATTTGGGAAATACGGCCGTTAGGCTGAATGGGTTAAAGTTTTTCGATGGTGTTTGTAGTGCAATGAGCTCCTCACGGGCGCGGATGAGACGTCAAACATTTTTTTTATTTTTTAATTTCGTCAGCGCGCACAATTCTACGTGATCCATGTGATTTTTCGAAGTGGACGTCATTTGTCATAACCGCACTCTCTGACCAGAGAAGGTCAGGAAAGGTATTTGTTCCAGCTCACAACTCGACTTAATCACACCAGTGAGCCTAGCTGAGCAGCGGGCGTACTTACATATATTGCATATGTTTTTATTTTCTCGTACTAGTTAGTAGATTGCCATTTCATGAAAGGCTTGTTTTCAAAGAGTTTTCACTGTTTTAAACAATGATTCGCAAAGAAAAACACGTGATTCATGCGCATTGCAAACGCATTTAACTAGAAAATATTCATTGTTTAACACATTCACTGCTGCGAAAACCTGACCACCACCCAACTGGTTTTAGCAAGAGGCATAGATCCGCATGTGTCCCCGCATTTGCGGTGGCTCATGGTGATTTTGGGGCGGTCCGTGGCGCAGTGGTTAAGGCGCCTGCCACCAATGCTAAAGGTGCGAGGTTCGATTCCGGGTTCCGGCGTCGGATTTTTCTCCTCTAGTAAGTGTCACCGTTAATTCGGGCGGACCGTCGGGGGTTCTTTCTCCGGGTACTCCGGCTCTTCCTCCCCCTTCACTTTGGTATCAGTTTCAGCCAACTTAATAAAAATTTCAAATACAAAACGATTTCCAAATACCGTCAGTAGCTCGCTTGAGCTTGCCCTTAGCACCACGTGAATGTTCTGTGTTTACGTACAGTGTGTGAGTGAATGCGTGTGATTCACGTGAGCGTGCTTGTTGGGTTCAGTTCGCGGCTACATTCTGCGCATTGAGTTATATTATAAATATGAGAAATGCGCCATATAAATACCATGTAATAATTTTGCCTATTATAAAAACCACTTTTATAAGTGTTCCTTTGACGACTGGGCATTCGTGATCTTAAAAAAAAACAAAAAAACAATCCGCGTCCACGGGCAGGGGAGGGGTTAATGCATTCGAGACGTGCTGCATTCGGTTACGTGGCTGTATGCTTGTATCCGGATGATGAGCGTCTAGTATGAGTTAATTTTCTCCGTTCTTAACTTGATCACATTCAACATGCAGATCGGTCGGTCACAAAAAGCAACAGGGAACAAGCCCGTGCTAGATGTCCGTGACAGGTTTTGCGTGCGCCTTTAACACGTTATCCGTCTAGTGGAACATATTCAACGCTATACTTTCATTGTTTCATATTCAAGTGTTTGTTGTTGCAACGCACGTTTCATTGAAGTGAAGCCGAGCTGACCCGTTGGCTGCCGAGAAAAATTGAACACCAAACACCACCCGCCTGCAAGAGGTATAGATCCTCATGAGCCCCCGCAGTCGCGGGGGCTCATGAGGATCTATGCCTCTTGCTGACACCACTGTGTAACCATGTTCCTCTCCTCTGACGGCTGCGGGTGTTTTGCGTTGAATTTACGATTTCAAAAACACAAAATCTGCGCCCACTTGGCAGTGAAGGTGTTAATCAGGTGATACTTTTCCTAATAATAATAATAATGGCTACTTATATAGCGCCTATCTTTAAATAAGCTCTAAGCGCTTTACAAATAAAGAGTGGGCGTGGAGGGGGTCATAAAACCATTTTCCTACCACTGGACAGAGTCCAGAATGAAGCACGCGATTCGTCGAGAGCCTACCACTGGACAGAGTCCAGAATGAAGCACGCGATTCGTCGAGAGAACAACTGAGGACACGCCGATGCAGGCAGTGCGGTGCACGCAGGACCGCCCGCCGATGCAAACAAAACGGAAAATTCAGCAGGTCAAAGCCTACTTCAGGAGCGCTAGAAAACCCGAGCAATCGGCTCCATGAAGCAGTCAAAGACAAGACAGGGCAGCAGACTGACAAGCGGCGAATCATGGATGGGAAGACTCGATACAAGAGGTGTGGGAAGTGACAGAACTGAATGAATAAAACAAAAATGGGAATGAATTCAAACCCAGTTCCAACATATGTATCAAACTACCATACTTGAAAAAACCAATCCAGACCAAAAAGGTGGCTGCCAAGCGTGTAAAATGCAAAGAAGTACCAAACGGAGAAAGAAACACGCTTAGAAAAGACGGGTACAACACAATTTATTAATATTTCGGGTAAGTACCCTTTGTCAAAATAGACAAACAAACAAACAGAGAGATTAGCCGCTACTTATCTTCATTCGCAGAAGGAATGTTGTACCCGTCTTTTCTAAGCGTGTTTCTTTCTCCGTTGGGTATTTCTTACCATACTTGAAGGCTTGGGAAGACACTGTCGGGAATAATAATAATAATAATAATAATAATAATAATAATAATAATAATAATAATAATAATAATAATAATAATAATAATAATAATAATAATAATAATAATAATAATGGCCAGCTGGAAAGATAGAAGCGGGACTCAGCACGCTACAAGAAGAGAATAGCGAGCCCCCAAGATCTGATCATAATATACAGACGGTTCAGTCACAGACAGCCAGTCAGGCTGGGGACTCACAGCCAAACTAAAAGGCAACACAAAGACGGTGCAGCCTGCACAGCCAAGACCTGAGGTCTGACTATGAGATGAAGGCGGTGACTCGCGCTCTGTATAGACTGCTGCCCTGAATCACAGCCAAATTAGTTACGCCATTAACTCATTGAACTTTTGGAGGCGTCATCTAACGACTATGCACCAGTTGCAGGGGATAGATCGACCATGATAATTCAAGGGTAGTGCCAGATTAGCTTAGCGCCTATCTGGATCGACCATGATAATTCAAAGGTAGTGCCGGATTAGCTTGGCGCCGACAGGCGCCAAGCTAATCTGGCACTAACCTTGAATTATCATGGTCGATCCATCTCCTGCAACTGGTGAATAATCATTAGATGACACCTCAAAAATTTAGGAAATACGGCCGTCGGGCTGAATGAGTTAAAAAGTACATGAGCCCTGAGTTATCATGGTCGATCCATCTCCTGCTGCAGTGCGTCAGGGCTGAATGGGTTTATCTCATAGTCTCAGTGTGCATCCTGCAAAACAAAATTCGACACATGAACGGGAAGCCCAGACTGGCAACGGCAAAGCCTACACCTCCGAAGACTTCTGTGGGTCTACTGCCCAGGACATGCTGGAGTCCAGTGCAATGACTGAGCGGACACACTCGATGGCGATGCAGAGATCACACAAGGATTACAGATGGCCTAACGTGGCGAGAAACCTGAGAAAGCATTTCTGAGATCAGAGCCAGGAGCACCGCACTGTCGATGGCGCTCCGGATCAGAGGTGTGGAGAAAGGCGCGGGCTTCGGGCAGACTTGAGATCCGTAGTAAACCACACCAATAATAGCAGGATTTCGACAGTAAAACCAGACCAATATTGGTACGATTTGGAAAGGAACTCTGGGAAGACTTCTGATGGGTGGGGTGCAGCGCGTATGTGCCTTTCCGAGCACACGAGATCCCAGCTTGAGCGAACTGAACTGAACTGCCCTGGAGGTGAACTAATCAGGTTGAGGAAACTACCCGGCAGGTACTTTCAGGTAGCAATACAAAACCTGAGGCAAACGTGTGTGAACGGAACGGAATCTGTACACCAGCGCACACCGTCGATGCCGACTAAAAGCTGTAAAATTCGGTCGCCTATATACACATATGTGAGAATTAACCGCTTGATGGTCGGGGCCAGGCGAATGCTACCCATCTGCAAGAGACATAAATCCTCATGAGCCCCCGCAGTCGCGGGGGCTCATGAGGATTTATGTCTCTTGTTAGTCCCGTGTTGTGTGTGCCCACGTCTGGTCTCCTTTCATTTGCATACTTCTGGCGAATGTCGGTAAGAGTGCAGCGGGTTCAGACGCGAAATGCGCGTCCACCGGCAGTTAAGGAGTTAATCAGAATCTTGACAGAAAAAAAAATTATCAATAATTTCTGCTCGGAAAAAAAAAGATCTCAACAAGTCGATTTTTCGTGTCATAAAAAAATAAATCTGAAAACCGAACGTCGAAATACAATTTCCCCCCCCCCCCCCCCCCCCCCCCCCACTTTGGTACCGGTCTCAGGCCACTTTACAAATTTCAAATACAAGCGATCAAAAATCTCTGTAACTTCAGTAGCTGACTGGCCCTTCGTTTGTCTTGTACTGTGTTTGTCTTAAATGGCGTAAATCCGTGTCTGTTTCGTGAGTGTGTGTGTTGGGTTTCAGGCGCGGCGCTTTGAGTCGATTTCCCCAAAATTGAGAAAAAGCGCCTATATAATAACGGTATTATTTATTATTATTAATTCAGCAATTAATCATTGACAACGTCTAATTGCGCAATTCGTTGTGACAGTTGTAGGTTACGGTTTGACGTGTGATTGCTGATTCTGTTGTGATGAAATTGTACACTTTAGCTCAACAACAAAACTAAATATCGATGTATTTATCGGCTTTTTAAAAAAAAAATCATCTTTGCTTGTCAAGTATGGTTACCCCCTTGTGTATGAAGCCACTGGTACTGTGGACACAAACACACACACACACACACACACACACACACACACACACACACACACACACACACACACACACACTGTTCACAGTACAACACACGCATTATTCACTATACCACAAACACACACACACCACACACACACACACACACACACACACACACACACATACATACATACACACACACACACACACACACACGCACATACAGACGCGCGTACAAACACACACACACACACACACACACACAAACGCTGTTCACGGAAGTGGTGACCGCATGCGCAAGATGATTAACCCATTAACTGCCGGGGCCAGGCGAACGCTACCCAGCTGCAAGAGACAAAAATCCTCATGAGCCCCCGCAGTCGCATTAAATTACCGCAATCGCACTAACTTACTGCAGTCGCACTAACTTACCGCAGTCGCATTAACTTACCGCAGACGCACTACGCACTAACTTACCGCAGTCACACTAACTTACCGCAGCCGCACTAACTTACCGCAGTCGCACTATCTTACCGCAGCCGCACTAACTTACCGCAGTCGCACTAACTTACCGCAGTCGCACTAACTTACCAAAGTCGCACTATCTTACCACAGTCACACTAACTTACCGCAGTCACACTAACTTACCGCAGTCGCACTAACTTACCGCAGTCGCGGGGCTGATGAGGATTGATGTCTCTTGTTGGTCCTGTGTTGTTGATGCCTGTGTTGTCCCAGTAGCGTTGTGTTCTTCACGCAAATGTCGGTCGGTGTCCCTGCGTTTCTGACGCGAAACTGACTGGCAGCGAGGTGGTTAAGGAAGTCTGACAAAATGTGGGACTGTTTGATCGACATAACGATCGTGCTTTACAAATGTATGAATAATGCAACAACAGACAATTCGAACTGGCTGTAATTTGTTATCTTTGTAAGCACAGTCACGCGCAAACACGCACGGACGCGCACACACACACACACACACACACACACACACACACACACACACACACACACACACACACACACACACGCACACACATGCACACACACATCGCGAGAGCACGCACGTATACACGTCACACACACCCCGAGTTCCAGAGTGATAAGTAGGCAAAATCATGACTAATTATGTCATTCGCAAAGAAAGGTTTTCTGTTGTACTGTCTATCTCCCGTAAAGCGACCTGCCTCAGGCAGTCAAGGGCGACTAGTTCGTAATTCCTCCTTTGTAAGTAGATGAAACTGCCACGTCAGAAGGAAAAGGCACTGTCAGGGGAGAGAACTGTGGAGTATCGACCAACGATCATAGATGATCTACTTTGGTGAAAGCACGCAAAGCAAAACAAAAATTAAGAAAAAAGATAGGAAAGATGGGTGCGGTAAGTCAGTGACTGGAAGCAATGCATATGGAAGCAAGAAACTTCTGCCTACCTGCAAAGAAGACCACATTTTACTGTGTTTTCTGCAGGGGCATGCATTCCATGCTTCCACCTTGAGCCAAACGTCCATGCATCTAAGAGACAACCTACTAAAATGGGGGAAAAAGGTTGCAGTCGAAATTGTAGAGGTAACAAAACTTCCTTCTCTTTCTCCGGTGTAGCCGGTGGTGTGATGAAGAGGTCGCCTAGACCGAAACAGTTGTCCACACCGGCTAAACACCTGGAACCCCCTTTGGGGCCTAGATCTAAATTTCCATGCATCGAGGGCTGAATATCCAGTGGATGTTATACGTCCCCCCCCCCCCCCTTTCGAGGGGGAAGGACCTTCCATATGCATTGCTTCCAATCACTTACATACCGCACCCCTCTCTCATATCTTTTTGTGTTCCTGGACCAAAGTAGATCTATGATCATTGGTCGACAGTGTACAATTATCTCCCCTGACAGTGCTTTTTCCTACTTGGTGGTTTTATATTTTTGAAATTACAAGCACTGGCTGTCAAACCTTTTGATCTCGTTTATACCTTCATAAGTGCTTTTGGTGTGCCTTACGGTTTGGTGAAAGGGGCCAAGTTGGGATCATGAAGGCTTAACTCATTGTGCCCGAGGTACGAAATACCCACATTTTGGCGTTACCCTCTGTGGACTGCCTTACAATTCAGGACACAGATCGACCATGAACGTTCAAGGGTGGCGGCAGAATAGCTTGGCGCCTATAGGCGCCAAGCTATTCTGCCGCCACCCTTGAACTATCATGGTCGAGCCACATCCTGCTGTGGTGTGTCGCGGGCAGGATGAGTTAGAGTCGTAAAGTAAAAGACTTGTCTGTTCTTCTTCTCGTGTGTACGCAGACTTGCTTTAACCACGCGCCAAAGGCAGTGGACAACTGTGGTGCGTGTACTCACTGGTAAGGACTGTGAAAAGAGAGTAGAAAGCTTGAGGCACGATAACACTGATACCGCGTGGTATGGTATGGTATGGTATGGTATGGTATGGTATGGTATGGTATGGTATGGTATGGTATGGTAGTATGGTATGGTATGGTGTGGTGTCTCCGGGGCGCACATATCCATCTAATTAAAGATGCTCAAGGCGCCGTAGGGATGGAAGCTGAAGCTTTGAAAGCCTGCTGCTACTAAGCGCTACTTTATGTGCAAACCTCCACCCGGCTATTAACTTCGGTGCATGTATTCCGGCCTTCTCTTTTCGAATAGTGGTAATGGGATTTTTAACGTGCGCCCTTGATGAATATACGTGCTGTACACACGAAGGCGAGACAGGAAACCGTAAGCCGAGTCTGTACGTAAATTTGACTCGTTGGGAATGAGGAAAAGTCCACATCCCAGCCCTGCCCAACAGGGGATTCGAACCCGGGATCTTACCACTGCCAGCGCAGTGTCTTATCCACTAAGCCACGCCCCCGTATCCGCGAGGTTTACCAATCACAGCCTGCCGCGGAGCAGATCGCTTTAAACGTTACGCTCATTTAACTTGCGGCGTCATGGATTGTTTCGTGTCACGCGGACGTTCAATCGAGCGTGAATCGTTATTAGAACGATCGTATCTCGTGCCCTCGGTGGCCCTCTGTCATCAGTGAGGTTTCGTTTGGGACGCACGACAAACAAAGACAGCGACATTACGGTGTGCAACAGGCTTGTGTCGTAAGAAGAGACAACACTCCAAACATCTCCAAGAGGCATAGATCCTCATGAGCCCTAAGGGCTCATGAGGATCTATGCCTCTTGAAGATGTTTAGAATGTTGTCTCAGCTTTCGCTAGATGCTGGGTGTCAACCATGGCATCGCCCTTCTTTGACGGGAGTCGCTGGTCGCAAATGAAACTTCAAAAAATCTTTCCGGAGAAACGTTTAAAAACACTCCCGTCTCGCACCCTGAAACCGCCTTTGAAAATAAAATGAGGTGGGGTTGTCAAAGAGACACTTTTTTTGTGTGAAGGAATAATGGATTTTCTGGGCCTAAACAAATCAGAATTGCTTCAACTCCATTACCGTTCCTGACATTTTATATATATATATATATATATATATATATATATATATATATATATATATATATATATATATATATATATATATATATATATAATATATATATATATATATATATATATATATATATATATATATATATATATATATATATATATATATATATATATATATATATATATATATATATATATATATATATATATATATATATATATCAACGGTTCGTGTTTAGTGGTTTTATTCCAGCTGACAAAGAGCTGTCATTAGTGAAAGTTCCCGTTGCCAGTCAGTCGATGCGGACTGTGTTCCTGCAATGTTTATTAATTGAGCACCAAAGAGTACCAGCCGCACCGAGGAACATAGGTACACACTGGTGTCAACAAAAGCCATAGATCCTTATGAGGATCTTTGCCTCTTGCAGTTGCGACACATTCAGTTTTCCTCGACATCAAGGCATTACAAGAACGACCGAATGGTTTGTGCGCAGCGCGCCGTGTGAAATCTGTATGCTCTGTTTTCTGATATATATGGGGAAAGGTTGTGTCATTACTTTAACTCATTCTACCCCAGACACACCACAGCAAGATAAGGATCGACCATGATAGTTCAAGGGTGATGCCAGAATAGCTTGGCGCCTATGGGCGCCAAGTTATTCTGGCATCACCCTTGAACTATCATGGTCGATCTGTGTCCTGCACTGCAATGCAGTCTTCAGAGGACAAATCCAAAATTTTGGGATTTCGGTCTTGGGGTAGAATGAGTTAAGATGATTCAAATGAAATGCCTTCCAATTAGCACCCCCCCCCCCCCCCACACACACACACACACACACACACACACACTGGACACACACACCCTCCGCCCCACTCCAGCCGTAGCAAGGAAAATGGATATATAGTGATGTAAGCAAGAGGCGTATATCCTCATGAGCCCCCGCAACTGCGGGGGCTCATGGGGATCTATGCCTCTTGCGGTTGTCTATCACACATTCTCGTATCGGCAGCAAACGGTTGGTAGTGGTAGTGAATGAATACGAGACTTAACAAACCACAAAGAAGGATGAAATTGACTGCACCTAATTTGGAACGTTCTACAATAACTTGTCAGTCAGTAGTCAGTCTATCATTTTTGTCTACCGTATTGAAAATACGGTAGGCTTTGGGATGGGGCGCGTTCCGTAGAGTGCAAAGGACATAGGCGGGCGGTGCTCATGGTCTGGCAAAGAAATAACAAAGTAAAAATGGCATCATGTCTAGCTACTCTATCATTATTGTTCAACGTCGTTTTTGTGTGTGTGCGTGTGTGTGTGTGTGTGTGTGTGTGTGTGTGTGTGTGTGTGTGTGTGTGTGTGTGTGTGTGTGTGTGTGCGTGTGCGTGTGTGTGTGTGTGTGTGGAGGAGACAATCCCCGATATTTCTGTACGCACAAGCTTGAAACTTGGCAAAATACGTCATTAATGGGGTGGGCAAGATATCCACCCATCATGTTGTAATTGGATGTTTCATTAAAGACATAAAAAGAGGGTTTTTAGAAAGTCGGTCCACGCCGATTAGAGTCTGTAATTTTTGTCATAATCACTAGAAAGTTTGGATATAGCTTGTCCGGATAGAGACATTGCATGAGTTTGTTAGCCAGCTTTGTACTTCTTGAACTTTTTCAATAATAATATATTTGTTTTTGCAAGCTTTGGAGACACGTCATACTCCCATCAGTCAGCCCTGGAAGAGGCTGTGTGGAAGAAAACAGTCAGCCCTGGAAGAGGCTGTATGGAAGACAACAGTCAGCCCTGGAAGAGGCTGTGTGGAAGACAGCAGTCAGCCCTGGAAGAGGCTGTGTGGAAGACAGCAGTCAGCCCTGGAAGAGGCTGTGTGGAAGACAACAGTCAGCCCTGGAAGATTGATTGATTGATTGTACATTGCTTAACGTCCCGACAGCAACAAGGCTTTCTCAGGACGTGCCTGCACTGCTTGTGAAAAAAAAAATAAACAGAACATTGAATGTATGTCGCCAGCCGGTCAAATACATTAAATAAACCTAACACATGGGGCCTAAATAAAGCTAAGACCATTTAGCAACACACATCCAATATCAAGAGCTACAGGCAGTGCAGACAGTAGGGAGAGTTTGAAAAAGGCAAATACAGGTGAATGGACAAAGGGTAGACAGAAATACATGCCCCAGAATAGAGAGAAAAACCCACCCTGTGGGGCTGACCAGGGTGACCCTGGGAACTAAAAAATACCTAACCCCACCCAAGTCCCCCAGGGCAGACCCAGGTGGGGGAAGCCCTGGAAGAGGCTGTGTGGAAGACAACAGTCAGCCCTGGAAGAGGCTGTATGGAAGACAACGGTCAGCCCTGGAAGAGGCTGTGTGGAAGACAACAGTCAGCCCTGGAAGAGGCTGTGTGGAAGACAACAGTCAGCCGTGGAAGAGGCTGTGTGGAAGAAACAGTCAGCCCTGGAAGAGGCTGTATGGAAGACAACAGTCAGCCCTGGAAGAGGCTTCGTGCCGTTGGAATGAGTGACGTGAAACATCAAATTCGTAATTGTGTACTCGGCGTCGTGAGACAAGCGATGCCATGACGTGAGTCTTGTAATGACGTCATTTTGATGCTCGTACTATTCTTCTGAATTCCTAGCTACCCCAGCCCACAGCGCGTACTAATGGCGGGAAGCGCTGTGTGTCCGTTTTTATTTCTCAATTCGCCGGCATGTGTGTTGATCAGAGGCTGGCATAGAGAGAAGGGAAATGGATCAGAATGATAAGCTTAAAAATATGAACAAGTCTGATAAGTTCCTAAAAGAAAAACACATGTGAGCTCCAAACAATACGTTAGACTTTGGGATGAAATCCTCATCTTATTGATGATGTTAACCAATTCCAATTGAGTTACTGCGATACATTCATCGCTAAACAGAACTAAATATGTACTTCTTTGCCTACAGCAGACGGCTTCGGACGCCGCGAGACTTCCAGCGGCGAGATCCGTCCAGGCAAAGTTCGACTACAGTGCCTGTGCCTACGTGCTATTTTTAGCGCTGAATGTGTCCTTTCACGTGCACCGGGGCGAGGCACGAACTCTTCACTCGTTCAGCACCAACACACCACAGCAGGACATGGATAGAACATGATAGTTCAAGGGTGGTGCCAGAATAGCTTGGCTCGATCTCTCTCTCGAACTGCAGTACAGTCCTTCAGAGGGATTTCGGTCCTCGGGTAGAATGTGTCAACATTATTACTCTGTGGCAAAATACGTAATGTAGAAACTTTACTTAGTAGGCAATGGGTTCACTTAGTAGGCAATGGGTTCACAAACCTCTCATCAGAATAACAATCAATAAATGCACAATAAATTTGCAATCTGAAATTTAATATATTTAGCATTTCTAACGAGTAATTAAAGCAGCACGAATCATCATAGATCGATGAAAACAAAAGCATCCGGACGTGTTACAGAAAACATCCTGACGAAGAAAGAAACACGCTTAGAAAAGACAATTACAACGATGTAGTAATATTTCGGGGTTAAGCCCCTTTCTTTTCAAAACAACGCCGTGAGATGGCCTTAGTCGTCTGCTCGGCGTTAAACCCAAATAACTAACTTTTTCAAAACAGTGTTGTAACAATCCTTTTTAGATTCAAGATATTTATTGCCCAAAAATGAATATTCTGGTTACAGTTCACAGCGCATACAAGTCTAAGCATGGTTCCCTCTTCGTTGGGATATATGCTCTGTATGTTACACGCTTGGCAGACGCTTCTTGTGGGTCTGGATTTCCACAGTATCACAGCTTCAAGTTTTTTTGGACGGTGTTTCGACAATGAGGTCAGCCAGTCAGCGGTATCTCTATTCACAACAATAAAATGCCATCTAACAGAAACCAGCCACCAGTCAACCCCCCCCCCCCCTCCCCCACCCGTACGTTTTTAACACATTTGAGACGTGTCGCTGAAAGCCGAGTATCCGAATACGGTGCGTCGCAAATGAGACGATCCCAATAAAACACGCATCTAACAAACGTCCGGAAACCATGGTTTAAAAGTAATGTACGTCAGCGATTCTTCAAACTTTGCTGTAGACACAACGAAACACCGGTATTGGTTGGTTATTTTGGGACAGGAGTGATAATTGGCGGTCTTAAGTCATTGTGCCCGAGGTACGAAATCCCCACATTTTGGAGTTATCCTCTGAGGACTGCGTTACAATTCAGGAGACAGATCGACCATGATAGTACAACGGTGGTGGCAGAATAGCTTGGCGCCTAAAGGCGCCAAGCTATTCTGCCACCACCCTTGAACTATCATGGTCGAGCCATATCTTGCTGTGGTGTGTCGCGGACAGAATGAGTTAACGCGCAGGTGACTCATTCATCCCCGAAATACCACAGCAAGATCTGGATCGGCCATGATAGTTCCTATGGGCGCCAAGCTATTCTGGCACCATCCTTGAACTATCATGGCTGAATGTTTTCCTGCGTCATTGTAATGCAGCCTTCAGAGGACAGCACCCGAGTTTGGAGATTTGTACCTTGGGACTCGATGGGTTAACCCATTCCACCCCAACACCGAAATCCTTAAATGTTGCCGTTGTCCTCTCAAGACTGCATTGCAGTGCAGGACACAGGTCGACCATGATAGTTCAAGGGTGATGCCAGAATATCTTGGCGCCCGTAGGCGCCAAGCTATTCTGGCATCACCCTTGAACTATCATGGTCGATCCTTATCTTGCTGTGGTGTGTCTGGGGTAAAATGAGTTAAAGAAGACACGAACAGCTATTGCCGACAGAGTATGACCTAAACACTGATCAATTCGGAAGTACTAAAACTGTGCCACTTTGATTTACCGGCACTTTTCGACTGGCATGCTACACAGACCAAGCCCTTCTGTGCCTGGGAAAAAGAAACACCGACAAGAAAAAGGAAAGTAAAATACACGCTGTTTACTTCTTCTGTCTGAATTACCAAATTCATTTACTGTCAACAACATCGCAAGTTGTGCTAGACTGAACTATCCTACATAATGGCAAAACACTTATATCTGTAGTGTGTTGCTCATTTGAGAGATATATCAGCGTGAAATTGGGTAACAGGGTATTAATTATATTATATTGAGCCACATTTTGCTTGATATAGTGCCGATAACCGACAGATGAGACTACAAGACCCGAATCAAAATGTCCGAGTCGTCAGACTTTTTGAATTGGGTCATTCAAGTACCCAGTCCAAAACAAAACTTTACCTCGAGTCATTCATTTTGCTGCTGATTGCGGTGTTTAGACAAAATATGTGATTGGCAGTCGACTGCGTTTCGGACTATCGACATAGCGCGCAGATTTCCTCCGACTATGAAAAAGATCAGTGCTTTCTACTCGAAATTAGATCACAGATAATGATGGAGAATGTCAGCAGGTTTGATTATTTTACCCTTTTCTCGGGTTGTCGCAATCGCTATCGGGCATGTTGTCAATTTCTCTCGTGTAGAGATTCGTTTCGCACGTTCACTGAGAAGTGTTTCATCACTACTGCATATAAGGAACTCGCTAATGCAGTATGAGCATATTTTGCGTTTCCGTTTTCACAAATGCAGTATCAAGATTGAATGTTTTGGGCCTGCAAAGGATTTTGGGAAGGAAAGTATATCAAGCAAGTTCATGAATATTCATTTGCTTGTTATACAATATATCAATACGTGCGTCAAAGAAGGAAAACTTTATGGAGTTGGTACATTAAAGTGATATCGGGCTCCACCCGTCAAATATCAGTTGACCCTCTAGCCTTGGCCTCCCTGTTTGAAGCAAAAATAGTGAAATGGATATATGTTACATTTGTGGTTGTGTTATTCTTTGAGAGTATGTGTGTGCTAATCATAGGAAATAGCCGAAATTTATTTGAATTATTTGGGATAAGAATTACGTACCTTTTTAGTAAGATTCATTTTCCTTTGCACGGAGAATTGCTACCATGTTGTAAAGTTTGACCTACATTAGACTGGAAGGTTCGAGCAGGGTCGCGATTTTTCTAGTGACCTCAGATATGACGTCAAAGTTGTTGGGAACATCCCGTAACATTCTATCGAATAAGCATAAATGTTAGTCGAAAGCTCTAGTTATTTCAAGAGTTTTTTTTTTTAATGAATATTAATGAGTTTTGGTTACGTTTTCTTTCTGATTGCTTGAGTTGTGTGAATTTGCTGGATTATTCTAGAAATCTGCAATAGTATAAAGACGGTGTTAGGAAATATGTGTGTACATTGTATGAGAGACACAGTGTGTCAAAAGTGTTGATGCATTGTAGAGGAGACAGTGTGTTAATGTTTGTGCATTTGTGGATGCATTGTGCGGAGACGGCATCGCTGCAATAAAATATTGTTGGAAGTGTTACTCCAGTGTGGTCTACAACCTTGTGCCACGTGTGACGAGTTGCAGCTGAGTGAAGTTTCTTTACAAGAACCCTACGTGCGTGCGTCTGGTGTGATTGCATCATACTACGACTACGACTACCACGTAACAAAATAAATGATATAGTTTTCTTTCAGATAAAGTTATAAAATCAAATCGCTCATTATCTTGCACACTGAGAACAGAAATAGAAGCTGAAAAGGCGATTTGTCACTGGCTGTTCTAGCTGTCACACGCGGAGGTTTTAAATGATTGGCGAAGTTTGGTAACTTACTCACGCTCTCCCATAGTATTCGCTTCTAGAGCAATATATATTTAAGTTATTGAGATTCGGGAGTTTGATATAAGATTTATAAAAAATATCGAGATGGCCTGACAGAGACCCAAGCTCGAACAACAAAAAAAAAACGTGTAATACTTCTGACAGTCGCTGTCATACAGCACACTATCCACGCAAACGGCATTGTGCTGGCCTGTAAACTTACAGACCGGCACACGATTGCGTAAACACCATTTTTTTTATATTCATTAACCGCCTCCATTTTGTTTTAATCGCAAGCGCCATCCAAGCCGTAAACACCCCAAGCTGAATCCAACATGTAGACAGGGGTGGTCAAAAAGCCAACATGCATCCGGCAGTTGTCCGCTCCTGCCGGAAGTGCCGTCCTGTTTGATGGGAAGCTGTACAGAGAGCATGCCGCGTCGATCAAGCAGAAGCGCGCGCAGTCCGCCAGACTTCTGGCCCTAAGGGAAACAACTGAAGAACCGGAGAGTGACTGTCCTTGTGTGCCCTTGCAGACCATACGAGAACGGTACGCCTTATGCGCTGTTGACAAAAATAAAATAAACACAAATAAATTAAATTTGAAAAATAAAATTACAAAATTCAAATTCAAATTCATTTAAAATTAAAATTCAAATTAAATAAATAATAATAAAATTTTAAAAAAATAAATAATAAATAAATAAAATAAATAATACAAATAAAAAACATAAAAAATGTTTTACTCAAAGTTTATCGGTTAGCCTTAAGAGCAGAGTGGAGGAGACGGCATGAGCACAAGTTAACCTCTTCAGTGCCGGCAGCCAAATGCAGCAGGCATAGATCCTAATGCGCCTCAGCAGGAGCGGGGGATCACTAGGATCTTTGCTTCTTGCTGGCTTCATTCAGAAGGCAGACGAGGAGTCGTGCGCACTGACAGCTGTGTACCTGTTCCGGGGATATTACGGCCATGCTAGTTCCAGGGTGATGCTAGGTCGCCTCCGCGCTTTTAACCCATTTAACCCCAAGGCCGAGTTTCCCGAATTTGGTGGCGTCACCTAAGAACTCTCTACCAGACGCAGGAGATGGACAGAACATCATAATTCATGGACAGACCATAATAATTCAAGGGTAGTGTCAGATTAGCTTGGCGCCTTCAGGCGCCACGCTAATTTGGCACTACCCTTGAATTATTATGGCCGATCGATCTCCTGCTGTAGTGCGTCGGGGCTGAATGGGTTAATAAACAAAGCAGTTCAAGGGTGGTGCCACAATAGCTTGGCGCCTATAGGCGACAAACTATTCTGGCACCATCCTTGAACTTTCACGGTTGTTCTGTCTCCTTTGCCCTGCATCAGGCCCCAATGGGTAATTAATCTAGCGCGCATCCACTTGCCCCCCCCCCCCCCATCCACCCTCCCACAATCCGGCTATCCATTGAATATTCAGAGCAGTTACTATCAGAACACTCACAAGCACAGACGGGCGCCGGGGGGTTCCAGACTTTTGCGGCCGTACAGTAGGACACAGCGTTGCTGGAACCAGCTTCAGTTTCAAAGTTGTTGTGGCACCGGTAAGCGGCTTTGTCTCCGTAGTTGCGGCCAGTGTAGGTCATCTCTCCGTTAGCCACTGAGGTGGGCATCGGGCACTGCTTGACTAAAAGAGATATTGGATTAAGTGAGCGAATGAGTACACATAGGCTAACGCCCTAAAAGTGACCTATTCGCAGAGAGGAAAAAAACGTTAACTCATTCGAGACGTGCCGCCTCCAGATACGCGGCTTAAGCCGCGTATCCGGAGGCGACACGACTCGAATGAGTTAAACGTTTAGGGCTTAACGTCTTGTGTCCACCAGGAAGGTGATTTCAAAGACGGGGTACCGAAAATAGGGTCTGAACAAATGTTGACCCAACTTGGATTCCAACCCGTGACCTTTCGGACGAGAGTTAAAAGCTCTGCCACCAAACCACCCGGCTCCCCTATATTCAGAGAAAGAGCTTGACGAGGTATACAATAATTAGTATACAATATTGACAAAAAGAAGTATAATCAAAGACAATACATCATAAGACAAAGCACTCGGCCTTAGAGTGCGAGGACGCGTTTTGAGAGTTATTTCCCTTATAAACCTGTTGCGACGCGCTGACCGAGCAAAGCGATGCATGGGGGAGACTCGCAAAGCAATTTCTTTCTGAAGCGCAACAAGCGAAGTTGTATCGGCATATCATTCTTCCGCTTTCCCAAGGAAGAAAAAAAGGTACGCTAATAATTTTTAGCTCTTATTTTTGCATACACTTACGAATAGAAAATAATTGAATGGCGTACACGATAAGTGGTCTTTCTGAGAGAAAACAAATTCGATTTTAAGATAGGGGTGCCGAGCGATACGCAAGCATAGGTCTCGCATGTGACGAAGGTACATGAGTGATTGTGAACGGATAGCCGTTAAAAATAATTTTAATTATCTTTGGGTTTTGAATCTGTGAATTTCTCCTTTCGGCCATTCTCTGCATTTGACACGCTTGGCAGTCCCCTTTTTGGTCTGAAGTGAAAAACTGGTCTGACTCTCCACGAATTCCAAGAAATCTGTACATAGAATAGTTCTCCCCTTCACTAATATTGGATTAACGCAAGATCTAATCAGTTGTGCCGCTTGTGCACAGCTAATATTACTTTAGAAAGAGTGGGGGGGGGGGGGGTGCGGGGAGAAGCGTTGCAAACTGAACTGTTCTTACGAACTAAGACTACGGATTAAAGCGTGATGTTTTACTACTTCAATTTCATTCAGTGTTTGTTATTATCACACACACACACACATACACACACACACACACACACACACACACACACACACACAGAAGCATTGCAAACTGAACTGTTCTTACGAACTAAGACTACAGATTAAAGCGTTTAGGTGATGTTTTACTACTTCAATTTCATTCAGTGTTTGTTATTTTCACACACACACACACACACACACACACACACACACACACACACACACACACACACACACACACACACACACACACACACACACACGCACACACACACACGCGCGCGCGCGCTAATCACTCATTTCGTGTGTGTGTGTGAGCTTTACATCAACATATTCTGACAGCAACAACAAAGTCCCTGATTTATTGATGTGTCTTGTTTTTCTTTTGCAATGTTAATTTACTACTTTTCACAAAGAAAAACTTTAAATTAAAGATAGCAAAATTCAGATAAAACAATCCTACAATCAATCTATCTATCTATCTATATCCCGTAGTCTTGCCGAACGTTGGGGCACCACTGAAGACTTGGCAACCAGCTCCCCCCATTCCTCTCTGTTCTCTGCTATTCTTAGAGTATCGCCCAGCTTCAGTCCTGTCCACTCTGAGATCTTTAACCATCTTTTCCTCTGTCTTCCTCTCCTTCGTCCTCCTTGCACCATGCCTTGCAGGATTGTTTTGGCAAGCCCTGCTGAACGCGTGACATGCACATACCACTTCAGTTTGCGTTTTTTTTCACAATGGCTAATAGGTCTTCATAGGGCCCGATGGCTTGCCTGATTCTGCTTCCCACTTCCTCGTCCGTGATGTGATCCCTGTATGAAATGCCAAGCAGCCTTCGAAAACATCTCATTTCAGTGGCTTGTATCCTCTTTTCAAGGTCTGCTGTGAGGGTCCATGACTCACGGGTATATAATAACACTCAGATGACTAAGGAGCGCATCAGTCTAATCTTGGAGCAGAGTGTGATGTTTCAGTCCTTCTATTTGGTCTTCAATCTTGTCAGTACTGTTGTTGTCTGCGCAATCCTGGACAGTATTTCTGGTTTTCATCCCTCATCTGTACAATGGCTCCTACGTATTTGAATTTGTAACTGTTTCCAGTTGTTAGCCTCCAATCACGATGACAGTGCCAACGCCACTGGTGTTAGTGGTCATCAGTTTGGTCTTCTCTGCGCTGATTTCCATCCCAAACGCCATGGCGGTACTATCCAGCTTTCCCATCAGCTGAGCTAGCTCCTTCTCTGTTTGCAGGATGTCAGGGTGTTGTTATTCCTGCAAGATGTCAGGGTGTAGTTCCTTCATGGTCAGAGCGTCTGTCATGATTCTTTCCAGGAAGATGTTGTAAAGAGTAGGTGGAGCAAGCAGCCTTGTCTGACTCCGACTGTAGTCCTAAACCAGTTTCCTATTTTGCCGTTGAAGCAGACTGCGCTAGTGGACTTGTTGTAAAGGTTTGCTTCGACTTTGATCAGATTGACATTGATGTTGTATAGCTTCATGATGGACCAAAGGGCTGTCAAACGCTTTTTTTAAATCCACAAAGACATGATAGAGGTCTTTCTGGTGCTGGAGGTACCTCTCACATAGAACTCCCAGGTTGAAGATCTCCTCAGTTGTGCTGCGCCCTGGTCTGAAGCCTGCCTTTTCATCAGCTATGATTTCCTCTGCCTGTGGCTTCAGCCAGTTCAGTAGGATCTTTAACATGACTTTGCTTGGGTGGCATATAAGACTGATCGTGCGATAATTCTGGCATTGATGTAAGTTGCCCTTTTTGGGGAGAGTTATTATAAGTGATTGGGTCCATGGTGTAGGCCAATCTCCTGACTGCCAGATCTTATTGCAGATTGATAGTAAGGAGCTTATCGTGTCTTCTCCCCCTTATTGGACTAGCTCTGCAGGAATGTTGTCTGCTCCTGCTGCCTTCCCTTTTTTCAGCGTTTTCACTGCAGAGCTAGTCTAAGAAGGGGGAGAAGACACGATAACCACCTTACTAACAATCTTCAATAAGATCTGGCAGTCAGGGGATTGGCCCACACCATGGACCCAATCACTTATAATAACTCTCCCCAAAAAGGGCAACGCGTCTTTTTCGCCGAAGATCAATATGGTGAATTTGAAGATATGACGTCTACTTACTTCCACACGTATCGTACTTAAGCCAGGACCACGTGTTGTTCTGCAGGCACGTGACACTGATGACGGAGGTCAGGTCGGGAAACTCGTGACCCGTCAGGCAGGTGTAGGTCACGTTCATGCCGAAGGTGTAGACACCCGGGGTGGTGACCAGGTAAGTCTGGCTGCTGGTGGCGTTGATGACGAGTTGGGGCTGCGGGCACTGCTTCTCTGTGAAATTATGAGATAAATGTACCCGTTTAAAGTATATGATGATGCAGGGATTTTCGAATGTTTAAATGCGAATTAGTGTATGAAATATTTAACCCGTTTAATGCCAGCTGTCGCATACAGTATTTCTGCAATCTTTCTTAATTCAAGAAAATAAAAACACGTAGTTGTCCAAGGAACATGGATTCAAAGTGGTGTCAGCAAGAGGCATAGATCCTCATGAGCCCCCGCAACTGCAGAGGGCTCATGAGGATCTATACCTCTTGCAGTTGGATGGTGCCCAATCTTTCTCGACACTGAACGGGTTCAAATGAAACAGAAGAGATAAATTTAGTCCAGCCTGCCCACTGAGATCCAGCACAACGTGGACCATTTCAAACGTGTAAACCCTTCACTGCCGAGTTAAAAAGAACGCGATCCAACAGCAAGAGGCATAGATCCTCATGAGCCCCCGCTGTCGCGGGGTCTCATGAGGATCTATGCCTCTTGCTGAAACCACATTACACACGTTTTCTTCGGATGGCTTGGACCTTTTGGAACTGAATTAATACAGACTTTAAAACACTAATCTGTGTCAATTGGCAGTTAGTTAGTTAGTTAGTTGGGTTTAACGACGAGCCGGCGGCTAAGGCCATCTCACGGCGGTCCATTGGCAGTGAAGGGGTTAAATTTGAGTACTTAAAATACTGCTTTTGGGTAAAAGTGTGTCCACTTTCGTGAACAGCGAGATTTTCGTTGTGATACGATGACAAGCATGCTTTTCACAAGAGTGAAACATCAAAGATGATCACACTTGGGTCTTACTATACGTCCTGTAAACAGCGAGGGACATCGTGACGTCATTCCCGCATCGAGAAGAGAGGCACGTGGCGTTGCACATTGTGTCATCAAGTCTGCCGTAATCTCCCACCACACCGGCACACGAGCACTGCTGAGGTACTGCACGCAGAGGATGAATAATTAATAAATTAATGAGCACAGTAACAAAACGTGGGTGTAGAATATATATATTTGTTTTCCTCCCTACGTCACACGACCAGTCACTTTAGCGCAAACTGTACCATGTGACCGTGATATAAAAACCACTGTAGCGAAAAATGGCCGACGTTTTATAGCCCTCTCGATGACGCGTTAGAACCTCGTTTTCGAGTCTTGACAGCAACTCGGTTCGACAAAATAGCAGAAAAAAACGCACTAACGTAGTCCTATTTGATGTAATACACATCTTCTGCCTTATTGTTTACGACGTGAGGAGCCAACTTAAACAATATTTCACCACTAATTACACAGCGCAAACAGTAAAAGCCTTCGCCAAATCCATCTCATCGCCATGCACCAAGACATTTTCAAAGTTCGAGAAACCACGGAACAAAAATGGCTTCAGAGTTTTTTTTAACCAATCAGAGCAGCAATCCTTGCAAACCGGCAACACACTGTCGTCTGCTCAGCCACCAACTTGCCACAATTTCACCAAAGCACAGAGCAACAAATTCAAGAACTAAAACGAAAATACACACGTAGCAACACTATACACAAAGCACGCTATTGCCAACGTTCTCTCTTCACGTCACTCATTGCGGGACTATCTGAAGAAAAACATCTCACGAATTTTCGAAGACTATCTGACATCATGTCAACGCTGTAAAATAAAATCTTACCTTAAAATCCATCTCAGCACTAGTCCTGCTGTTAACAACGAGCGGTTTTTTTTTTTTTTTTTTTTTTTGTTTTTTTTTTTTTTTTGGTATTCCTTTTTCCAGATATCCCAACACACATGACACTTTAGGATATAATAACGACAATCTGCTGCACACTCGAAGCATCCCCTTCAGTCATCTTAAATCTGATGAAGCACGAGGCACCATGCTAACTTGCACAAGCTGTCACATCAGTGGTCAAATGCCGATCACTTCATCAAAAAGTTCTTAATTTTTCTGAATCACACAGCAGTCAAGAAGCGCTGTCACTGTCATACTTTAACGACCTCTTGTAGACATTGCAGCTTGAATCATTCTGTACACAAGCCAAGATTAGCTTTTTACTCGGCGTTGCGCTTCACACGGAACCATGCTACGTCACACTCTGTCGCGGTAAAGACTGGGAATCCCCGGCAGAACATGTATATTCAATGGTGTCACCTATCCGCCACATAAGCAGCCGTCTTCATAAACCGGATTTTTTTCTAAACAATAAACGGATTGATTGTACATTGCTTAACGTCCCGACAGCAACAAGCTTTCTCAGGACGTGCCTGCACTGCTTGTGAAAAAAAAATAAACAGAACATTGAATGTATGTCGCCAGCCGGTCAAATACATTAAATAAACCTAACACATGGGGCCTAAATAAAGCTAAGACCATTTAGCAACACACATCCAATATCAAGAGCTACAGGCAGTGCAGACAGTAGGGAGAGTTTTAAAAAGGCAAATACAGGTGAATGGACAAAGGGTAGACAGAAACACATGCCCCAGAATAGAGACAAAAACCCACCCTGTGGGGCTGACCAGGGTGACCCTGGGAACTAAAAAATACATGACCCCACCCAAGTCCCCCAGGGCAGACCCGGGTGGGGTAAACAATAAACGGAGAAAGGAAAACAAATACGTTATTGGTCGGAGGGGTTTCGCTACACGGACCTTTGTAGGCCTGAGGGAGGTCGAAGGAATCATTGTACCCGGAAGGCCGAAGGTCTGAGGGGTACAATGATTCCTTTGATCTCCCTCAGGGCTACAAAGGTCCGTGTAGCGAACTCCTCCGACCAATAACTTATTATGTATGTATGTATGTATGTATATATATATATATATATATATATATATATATATATATATATATATATATATATATATATATATATATATATATATATATATATATATATATATATATATATATATATATATATATATATATATATATATAATTTTTCATTAAATTCTGAGAATGCTGTGCTAAAGCTATGGCTGGTAAGCTTGCATTGTGTCATCAGGACATCAGCTGTCCTTTTTTATGACTGCATCGCTCACAAGATCTTTTGAACCTTCCACTGAACAGCTACTACATAGAGCAGTAGGGACTACCCCCAGGCGCCCCGCCAACCGCTGGAGAATATCCAGTCCTCCCCCCCCCCCCACCACCCCCCCCCCCACCCCCCCGAGGGGAGATGCTAGAAAATATTTCCAAACAAATATTAGACCTGCTGAGTAGATTTAAAGTTTTTGCCGCCCACGACCGGTTTCGCCCCAAGGGGGGCTTTTCAGGTAGGCATACGGCGTAACCCGAATCGTTCGTTCGTTAATTCCATTTTATTGTCCCGCTGGCACGAAAAGTGATCGTAACCTGAATCATCTTCTTCATTTTTATGTCCCATTGGCACTAATAGTGATCAGGGATCGTAACCTGAAATTGCAGACACAACGCATGTACTAGAAGCCGCCTCCAGAATTACTGGTAGCAATACTAGTACAGCGCGGATTGCATCCCTAAAGCTTGATGAGGTGTTGCAGTGAAATAAGACTAACTAATTTTGAAAAGGCAACACCTAGGCAATTTTGTGGTGCAATTATCTTTACTTTTAACAAAGGCGTCGCCCAAAGCCCAAAAATGCACTCAATCAGATTAGCTCCAAGGGACGTAATTTTTCATTAAAATCGGAGAATGCTGTGCTAAAAAAAAAAAGGACAGCAGATGTCCTGATGACACAATGCAAGCTTACCAGCCTGGAATTCCATGGCTTTAGCACAGCATTCTCAGAATTTAATGAAAATTATGTCCCTTGGAGCTAATCTGATTGTTAAAAGTATATATATATATATATATATATATATATATATATATATATATATAATATATATATATATATATATATATATATATATATATATATATATATATGTATGTATGTATATGTGTATATGTGTGTGTGTGTGTGTGTATTATATATATATATATATATATATATATATATATATATATATATATATATATATATATATATATATATATATATATATTATATATATATATATATATATATATATATATATATATATATATATATATATATATATATATATTATATATATATATATATATATATATATAATATATATATATATATATATATATATATATATATATATATATATATATATATATATGCAGGCTGTAGTCTTCTTCTTTTTTTTAACATGTGTATTGATTTTTAGTTGTTTTGTTTTAAACTTATATTCTGTTCTATTCTCAGCAGAACCTGTTTTGAGTGGTCACCCTTATGAAAGATCTACTGTCATTAAAGACCATCAGTTAGATAGCTGTAGCTGTGACTGTGGCTGTGGCCACCTAAATGATGGTCCTTAATGGCAGATGACACTTTTGCCCTTTAAGAAGTTTCTTGACAAAGAACATGTATGTTCAGACCACTTTTTTCTGGCAAAAAGATGGTTTCTAAAATGAGGTTCAACCGTGATGCAAAAGTATTGAACTGTAATTAATTAATACAAATGGTTACAAAAATAAATAGATATAAAAATAAAATTTAAAAAATATGATATCATCTAAAGTTTGTGAATAACCAATATGTATATTAATCACCAATGTGCATGCAGCAAACAATAATGTTAACTCATTACAGACGTACTGCATCCGGATACGCGGCACAAGCCGTGTATTCCAATGCAGGACGTGTCGATGTGTGAAGGGTACGGGTGCTTGTATGCACTGTAAGAGTGGGGCTACTTACTGGAGGCTGACGAAAACAGTGCAAAGAAGGGACATCTTTGTCCCAGGCAGTGGTTCTTACAGTCCTCGAATGTCAGGGCAGTGTAGTAACTGTTTACAAGGTTGTAGCCAGGATTAGCAAAACAACCGACGTACCAGTCCGAGTCTGGAAAAAATCATCATCATCACCACCATCGTCATCACCATCATCATCACCATCGTCATCACCATCATCATCACCATCGTCATCACCATCATCATCACCATCGTCATCACCATCATCATCACCATCGTCATCATCACCATCGTCATCACCATCGTCATCACCATCATCATCACCATCGTCATCATCATCGTCATCATCACTATCATCATCACCATCGTCATCATTATCATCATTGCCATCATCATCGTCGTCGTCACCATCGTCATCATCATCGTCATCATCACCATCGTCATCATCATCACCATCGTCTTCATCACAACCACCACCACCATCACCATCGTCATTATCATCATCACCATCATCTTTATCGTCACCATCACCATTAGCAGAAGTAGAAACAGCATTATAACCATACTATTGTACATTTGTAATTGCTCCCTTGAAATCGCTCACTACGAGCTGTGAGATTCATTACGTATCCTTTATTAATTCAGAACTATTTATTGATTGTACAGAGCTGTCGTCCTCACCACCCTGCTGTACGGTTCCGAGTCCTGGGCCCTCTACCGCAACCAACTACGACTCCTCGAACGCTTTCACCAGCGCTGCCTGCGTACCATCCTGGGCATTCACTGGAGTGACTATGTCACCAACGTCGAGGTCCTTGAACAGGCAGAAACTATGAGCATCGAGGCTTTGTTGCTGCGGACACAGCTTCGCTGGGCGGGGCACGTCTCCAGGATGGAGGATCATCGCCTACCCAAGATCACTCTGTTCGGCGAGCTTGCTACTGGACACCGTGACAGAGGGGCACCAAAGAAGAGATACAAAGACGGTCTCAAGAAGTCACTTAGTGCTTGCCAAATCGACCACCGCCAGTGGTCTTCGCTTGCTGCGGACCGTGACACCTGGCGCTCCACCATCTACAAGGCAGCCGCCTCCTTTGAGGACTCTCGCAGAGCTAACCTTAAGGACAAACGGCTCAGGAGAAAAAACCGAGTTGCCGTAACTCAGAACCCTGACCAGACCTTCCCCTGCAGCCACTGCGGTCGAACCTGCCTGTCCCGGATTGGCCTCCGCAGCCACAAAAATGCCTGCAGACGACGTGGGCAAGCCCTATAGAATCTTCGTTCGCGAAGTCAAGCCAAGATTGATTTACGGTTGAATTCATTTACAAACGAGGTCGCATATAACAAGAGTCGGACATGACACTCAATCAGACGTTTCGACGGCGCTTTTTCAATGTAAATTGCTTCGTTTATAACAAACTTCCGATATCGAAACAAGAAAAACTGCGTTCACTGGCGATTTGTTATAGCCAACGTTTAATGTATTGCATGAAGCCTTTGCGTGTCGGTAGCGGTTTTAGTCGCGATGATTCCTGTAGGATGTCAGAGTGTTGTGTTATTCATGTAGCAATCATCGCGACTAAACCCGCTACCGACACGCAAAGGGTAAAAACAAAATTTTTTAAATCTCGTCCAGATAAAGTGAATAATATCGTCATTCCCTCATCACGTGACCGGCCCCGTCCTTGGGGAGACTTGCGGGACGGGGACGCAGCCTACTCTTTCCAGCTCGCCTATAATCCGCCTTCTCAGCAGCTCTGGCCCTTTGGAGGTCCGTCCACTCTGAACCATTTCACCGCTACTGGTGATACCCTTCGTGGGAAAAACGCGTCACGAGTCTTTTCTGCCGAACGTCAATAGCAGTCAAGAGGTTTAAATATTAACTCATTCGAGACGTGCCGCCTACGGATACGCGGCGAACCGCCGCGTATCTGTAGGCGGCACGTCTCGAATGAGTTAATCTCCCAGAACTAAATGACTTCCATTGTGCAGAATGGAAGTCATTTAGTTCTGGGAGTTTAAGAGTTAAAGACACCAGCCAAAGGAAAAGCACTCCCTTACAAAGAGAACGTTGTTTGACTCACGGTTGAAGGTGTTGTAGCGTTCGCCAAGCAGGGTAAAAGCCAGGTGAGGGTCGGCAGACCAGGTGAGAGGGTGCACTCTGATCACTTTAGCCACAAACGGCTCAGGTATGAAACGTGTGACTAGCTCTGTCCTGGAAGAGGGACCTTGAAACTGAAAAAAATTTAGGCAAGTGAAAATCCGCCATTTTTTTTTTTTTTTTTTTTTTTTTTTTTTTTTTTTTTTTTTGGTAGATTGTTTCCTTTAGATTTTTGGAGTCATTTTAACCTAATTGTGCAAAGCTATCAAACAGATGATCATATTAAGTTCTGCAATCTACTTAAAACAGTCAGAATTACACAAATGTGTTATGAAAATTAAATTAAACAGTTTGTACTGAACGCCTGCCAAAGCTTTAAAGAAAGGTCGGTTAACTCATTCGAGACGAAAAGTGTTAACTCCTTTGAGGCGTGCCGCACACGGATACGCGGCGATCAGCCGCGTATCCGTGTGCGGTGCGCCTCGAAGGAGTTAAGATTAGCAGAATCTGAACATTTCACAGACTAACAGGAAAGTACCCACAAGTCAATGGTACCAAGGCCATAAGAACGTTTAACAGTGTTACGCTACTGGTTGTGTTATTCTTTTTAGGGCAAGTGTGTATTGATCATAGGAAAATATCCGATGTTCAGTTGCGTTATTTTAGATTAGAATCAAGCACATTTTTAGAAAGATTCGTTTTCCTTTGCTTATAGAATTGCGACCGATTTCCCCCCCCCCCCCCCCCCCCCCCCCCCCCCCCCCCCGTATAGAAAGTTTTACATTTCGCTAATTTTGTAGCAAAATCCGACCTATATTAAGCTGGAAGGTTTTGGAAAAGGCGTGATTGTTCTAGTGACCTCAAACATTACGTCAAAGTTTTGTAGTACACATGCTGGTTACATTTCATGACGGTTACGTAATGCACCTAAATGTTAGTGGAAGATTTTTTTTTTAATCTAGAGAAATTTTTTTAATGAATATTAATGATTTGGGTTGCGTTTTCTTTTCTGAATGTTTGAGCTGTGTAATTTGCGGGATTGTTCTGGACATCTGTGATAGTATAAAAGAGAGTGTTAGAAAATATGCGTATGCATTGTAAGCGACAGTGTATCAAAGTGTGGATGCATTTGTGTGAGATAGTGCATCAAAGTGTGGATGCATTTGTGTGAGATAGTGCATCAAAGTGTGGATGCATTTGTGGACTCACTGTGCTGAGAGTGCGTCGTGAGAATAAAGTACTGTTGGAACTGTTACTCCAGCGTGGTCTACAACCTTGTGCCACTGTGACGAGTTGCAACTGCGTGAGGTTTTTCTACAAGAACCCTACGTGAGTGTGTCTGGTGTGATTGCATGATACTACGTAACAAACAGGTAACAATCAGTAGCAGCATTACCATAATTATAATCGCAATCACCACCACCATCACTTCAGCCACCACCAAGAGCAACAGAATGGTATTCAGGTAGAGATGTAGGTTATACTAACCGTGTCAACATAAGAAGTCAGACCAGTTGAGAAAAGTCCATAGCTGATGTTAAAGGAGACGACATAGCCGTTCTTGCTCAAGCTTTCACCGCCTGAAATATTAAATATAGTGATTCCTTTTCGTGTTTTTTCTCCGCTGGTTTATGTTATTTTATGTCTCATAAATTAACCCTCTCATGCATGCAGGATACCGGTGGCAACGTACGCAAGGGGGTTACAAGTTTAACTCATTCAGCCCGACGGCCGTATTTCCCAAATTGTGGAGGCGTCGTCTAATGACCATACACCAGTTGCAGGAGATGGATCAACCATGATAATTCAAGGGCAGTGCCAGATTAGCTTGGAGCCTACAGTCGCCAAACTAATATGGCACTACCCTTGAATGATCATGTCGACCCATCTCCTGCTGTAGGGCGTCAGGGCTGAATGGGTTGAAGCATTCTTTACTGTCACCTACAGAAAATCGCGGCATGTTTCTGAGCACTAAAGACAAGTGTGTAAACCCGACCATGTGAGACCGTAGGGCGATAGAAGGTGGTTACATTGCAACCCTTTGCATGTCGGTAGCGGGTTTTTTTTTTTTTTTTTTTTTTTTTTGTCGAGATGATTCCTATAAGCTAATCTGGCACTACCCTTGAATTATCATGGTCGACCCATCTCCTGCTGTAGTGGGTCAGGGCTGAATGAGTTTAAATTCGCAACACATTCTTTCTCCGAATACTCCGAATACTCCGGCCGAGTCATCCTCCCCCTCCACAGTGGTACCGGTTTCAGGCCACTTTATAAATTTCAAATACAAGCGATCAAAATTTCCGAAACCTCAGTAGCTGAGCTGACCCTTCGCACCACGTGAATGTCCTGTGTCTGTCTTGTACTGTGTTTGTCTTCAGAGTGAATGCGTGTGTGTCACGTGAGCGTGCGTGTTGGGTTCAGTTCGCGGAGCTTTGAGCCGATTCGCAGAATTGGGTAAAGCGCCTATATAATAACCGGTATTATTATTATTATTATTATTATTATTATTATTATTATTATTATTAATTTTATTATTATTATTATTATTATTATTATTATTATTATTATTATTATTATTATTATTATTATATTATTATTATTATTTTTTATTATTATTATTATATTATTATTATTTAATACCTGTGATAGAGATGGCTTTGACGAGAAAATAGTCAGACAGTGAGACCTCAATCCAGGGGGCGTTGTCCGTCGCATTGCGTGACCACGTTGTCCACCATAGCGTCTGTGGTAATAACCTGCTCGTGAACAAAAACCCACCCAAAAAAATGACCAAATGCCACTGATTACCCTAATACAAATCAAAAATAAAATCAGCAAAGTCTTTGAACGCACAATTCATAAATTAAAACATAAATCAATTAATTAATTGATTAATTGATTAAATAATCCATTTATTCATTCATTCGTTCATTCATTCATTCATAGGTTTATATATATTTATTATTATTGTTGTTGTTAATTAAAAGTGAAAACACTTAGTCCAATGTAAACATTAACAATATAAAGATTAAAAGAAGGCATGTGACATTTTACCTTGAGGAAGAAATCAAGGAAATAGATATAACAACAATAAGTGCGTTAACCCCTTGACTGCCGAAGCAAGGCGAACGCTACCCAGCTGCAAGAGACATGCGGGAGCTCATTAGGATTTATGTCTCTTGTTAGTCCTGAGTTCTTTATGCTAATTTTGTCTCGTTACGTCTGCCTCTAGCTAGTATTGCCGTGTTCTGTGTGCTAATTTTGTCTCGTTACATCTGTCTCTAGCTAGTATTGCCGTGTTCTGTGTGCTAATTTTGTCTCGTTACATCTGTCTCTAGCTAGTATTGCTGTGTTCTGTGTGCTAATTTTGTCTCGTTACATCTGTCTCTAGCTAGTATTGCCGTGATCTGTGTGCTAATTTTGTCTCGTTACATCTGTCTCTAGCTAGTATTGCCGTGTTCTGTGTGCTAATTTTGTCTCGTTACATCTGTCTCTAGCTAGTATTGCCGTGTTCTGTGTGCTAATTTTGTCTCGTTACGTCTGTCTCTAGCTAGTATTGCCGTGTTCTTTATGCTAATTTTGTCTCGTTACGTCTGCCTCTAGCTAGTATTGCCGTGTTCTGTGTGCTAATTTTGTCTCGTTACACCTGTCTCTAGCTAGTATTGCCGTGTTCTGTGTGCTAATTTTGTCTCGTTACATCTGTCTCTAGCTAGTATTGCTGTGTTCTGTGTGCTAATTTTGTCTCGTTACATCTGTCTCTAGCTAGTATTGCCGTGTTCTGTGTGCTAATTTTGTCTCGTTACATCTGTCTCTAGCTAGTATTGCCGTGTTCTGTGTGCTAATTTTGTCTCGTTACGTCTGTCTCTAGCTAGTATTGCCGTGTTCTGTGTGCTAATTTTGTCTCGTTACGTCTGTCTCTAGCTAGTAATATTGC
>BTPG01000001.1:264997940-265025440 GCA_036245525.1 Semisulcospira habei
CGTGTTCTGTGTGCTAATTTTGTCTCGTTACATCTGTCTCTAGCTAGTATTGCCGTGTTCTGTGTGCTAATTTTGTCTCGTTACATCTGTCTCTAGCTAGTATTGCCGTGTTCTGTGTGCTAATTTTGTCTCGTTACATCTGTCTCTAGCTAGTATTGCCGTGTTCTGTGTGCTAATTTTGTCTCGTTACATCTGTCTCTAGCTAGTATTGCCGTGTTCTGTGTGCTAATTTTGTCTCGTTACATCTGTCTCTAGCTAGTATTGCCGTGTTCTGTGTGCTAATTTTGTCTCGTTACATCTGTCTCTAGCTAGTATTGCCGTGTTCTGTGTGCTAATTTTGTCTCGTTACATCTGTCTCTAGCTAGTATTGCCGTGTTCTGTGTGCTAATTTTGTCTCGTTACATCTGTCTCTAGCTAGTATTGCCGTGTTCTGTGTGCTAATTTTGTCTCGTTACATCTGTCTCTAGCTAGTATTGCCGTGTTCTGTGTGCTAATTTTGTCTCGTTACATCTGTCTCTAGCTAGTATTGCCGTGTTCTGTGTGCTAATTTTGTCTCGTTACATCTGTCTCTAGCTAGTATTGCCGTGTTCTGTGTGCTAATTTTGTCTCGTTACATCTGTCTCTAGCTAGTATTGCCGTGTTCTGTGTGCTAATTTTGTCTCGTTACATCTGTCTCTAGCTAGTATTGCCGTGTTCTGTGTGCTAATTTTGTCTCGTTACATCTGTCTCTAGCTAGTATTGCCGTGTTCTGTGTGCTAATTTTGTCTCGTTACATCTGTCTCTAGCTAGTATTGCCGTGTTCTGTGTGCTAATTTTGTCTCGTTACATCTGTCTCTAGCTAGTATTGCCGTGTTCTGTGTGCTAATTTTGTCTCGTTACATCTGTCTCTAGCTAGTATTGCCGTGTTCTGTGTGCTAATTTTGTCTCGTTACATCTGTCTCTAGCTAGTATTGCCGTGTTCTGTGTGCTAATTTTGTCTCGTTACATCTGTCTCTAGCTAGTATTGCCGTGTTCTGTGTGCTAATTTTGTCTCGTTACATCTGTCTCTAGCTAGTATTGCCGTGTTCTGTGTGCTAATTTTGTCTCGTTACATCTGTCTCTAGCTAGTATTGCCGTGTTCTGTGTGCTAATTTTGTCTCGTTACATCTGTCTCTAGCTAGTATTGCCGTGTTCTGTGTGCTAATTTTGTCTCGTTACATCTGTCTCTAGCTAGTATTGCCGTGTTCTGTGTGCTAATTTTGTCTCGTTACGTCTGTCTCTAGCTAGTAATATTGCCGTGTTCTGTGTGCTAATTTTGTCTCGTTACATCTGTCTCTAGCTAGTATTGCCGTGTTCTGTGTGCTAATTTTGTCTCGTTACATCTGTCTCTAGCTAGTATTGCCGTGTTCTGTGTGCTAATTTTGTCTCGTTACATCTGTCTCTAGCTAGTATTGCCGTGTTCTGTGTGCTAATTTTGTCTCGTTACATCTGTCTCTAGCTAGTATTGCCGTGTTCTGTGTGCTAATTTTGTCTCGTTACATCTGTCTCTAGCTAGTATTGCCGTGTTCTGTGTGCTAATTTTGTCTCGTTACATCTGTCTCTAGCTAGTATTGCCGTGTTCTGTGTGCTAATTTTGTCTCGTTACGTCTGTCTCTAGCTAGTAATATTGCCGTGTTCTGTGTGCTAATTTTGTCTCGTTACATCTGTCTCTAGCTAGTATTGCCGTGTTCTGTGTGCTAATTTTGTCTCGTTACATCTGTCTCTAGCTAGTATTGCCGTGTTCTGTGTGCTAATTTTGTCTCGTTACATCTGTCTCTAGCTAGTATTGCCGTGTTCTGTGTGCTAATTTTGTCTCGTTACATCTGTCTCTAGCTAGTATTGCCGTGTTCTGTGTGCTAATTTTGTCTCGTTACATCTGTCTCTAGCTAGTATTGCCGTGTTCTGTGTGCTAATTTTGTCTCGTTACATCTGTCTCTAGCTAGTATTGCCGTGTTCTGTGTGCTAATTTTGTCTCGTTACATCTGTCTCTAGCTAGTATTGCCGTGTTCTGTGTGCTAATTTTGTCTCGTTACATCTGTCTCTAGCTAGTAATATTGCCGTGTTCTGTGTGCTAATTTTGTCTCGTTACATCTGTCTCTAGCTAGTATTGCCGTGTTCTGTGTGCTAATTTTGTCTCGTTACATCTGTCTCTAGCTAGTATTGCCGTGTTCTGTGTGCTAATTTTGTCTCGTTACATCTGTCTCTAGCTAGTATTGCCGTGTTCTGTGTGCTAATTTTGTCTCGTTACATCTGTCTCTAGCTAGTATTGCCGTGTTCTGTGTGCTAATTTTGTCTCGTTACATCTGTCTCTAGCTAGTATTGCCGTGTTCTGTGTGCTAATTTTGTCTCGTTACATCTGTCTCTAGCTAGTATTGCCGTGTTCTGTGTGCTAATTTTGTCTCGTTACATCTGTCTCTAGCTAGTATTGCCGTGTTCTGTGTGCTAATTTTGTCTCGTTACATCTGTCTCTAGCTAGTATTGCCGTGTTCTGTGTGCTAATTTTGTCTCGTTACATCTGTCTCTAGCTAGTATTGCCGTGTTCTGTGTGCTAATTTTGTCTCGTTACATCTGTCTCTAGCTAGTATTGCCGTGTTCTGTGTGCTAATTTTGTCTCGTTACATCTGTCTCTAGCTAGTATTGCCGTGTTCTGTGTGCTAATTTTGTCTCGTTACATCTGTCTCTAGCTAGTATTGCCGTGTTCTGTGTGCTAATTTTGTCTCGTTACATCTGTCTCTAGCTAGTATTGCCGTGTTCTGTGTGCTAATTTTGTCTCGTTACATCTGTCTCTAGCTAGTATTGCCGTGTTCTGTGTGCTAATTTTGTCTCGTTACATCTGTCTCTAGCTAGTATTGCCGTGTTCTGTGTGCTAATTTTGTCTCGTTACATCTGTCTCTAGCTAGTATTGCCGTGTTCTGTGTGCTAATTTTGTCTCGTTACATCTGTCTCTAGCTAGTATTGCCGTGTTCTGTGTGCTAATTTTGTCTCGTTACATCTGTCTCTAGCTAGTATTGCCGTGTTCTGTGTGCTAATTTTGTCTCGTTACATCTGTCTCTAGCTAGTATTGCCGTGTTCTGTGTGCTAATTTTGTCTCGTTACATCTGTCTCTAGCTAGTATTGCCGTGTTCTGTGTGCTAATTTTGTCTCGTTACATCTGTCTCTAGCTAGTATTGCCGTGTTCTGTGTGCTAATTTTGTCTCGTTACATCTGTCTCTAGCTAGTATTGCCGTGTTCTGTGTGCTAATTTTGTCTCGTTACATCTGTCTCTAGCTAGTATTGCCGTGTTCTGTGTGCTAATTTTGTCTCGTTACATCTGTCTCTAGCTAGTATTGCCGTGTTCTGTGTGCTAATTTTGTCTCGTTACATCTGTCTCTAGCTAGTATTGCCGTGTTCTGTGTGCTAATTTTGTCTCGTTACATCTGTCTCTAGCTAGTATTGCCGTGTTCTGTGTGCTAATTTTGTCTCGTTACATCTGTCTCTAGCTAGTATTGCCGTGTTCTGTGTGCTAATTTTGTCTCGTTACATCTGTCTCTAGCTAGTATTGCCGTGTTCTGTGTGCTAATTTTGTCTCGTTACATCTGTCTCTAGCTAGTATTGCCGTGTTCTGTGTGCTAATTTTGTCTCGTTACATCTGTCTCTAGCTAGTATTGCCGTGTTCTGTGTGCTAATTTTGTCTCGTTACATCTGTCTCTAGCTAGTATTGCCGTGTTCTGTGTGCTAATTTTGTCTCGTTACATCTGTCTCTAGCTAGTATTGCCGTGTTCTGTGTGCTAATTTTGTCTCGTTACATCTGTCTCTAGCTAGTATTGCCGTGTTCTGTGTGCTAATTTTGTCTCGTTACATCTGTCTCTAGCTAGTAATATTGCCGTGTTCTGTGTGCTAATTTTGTCTCGTTACATCTGTCTCTAGCTAGTATTGCCGTGTTCTGTGTGCTAATTTTGTCTCGTTACATCTGTCTCTAGCTAGTATTGCCGTGTTCTGTGTGCTAATTTTGTCTCGTTACATCTGTCTCTAGCTAGTATTGCCGTGTTCTGTGTGCTAATTTTGTCTCGTTACATCTGTCTCTAGCTAGTATTGCCGTGTTCTGTGTGCTAATTTTGTCTCGTTACATCTGTCTCTAGCTAGTATTGCCGTGTTCTGTGTGCTAATTTTGTCTCGTTACATCTGTCTCTAGCTAGTATTGCCGTGTTCTGTGTGCTAATTTTGTCTCGTTACATCTGTCTCTAGCTAGTATTGCCGTGTTCTGTGTGCTAATTTTGTCTCGTTACATCTGTCTCTAGCTAGTATTGCCGTGTTCTGTGTGCTAATTTTGTCTCGTTACATCTGTCTCTAGCTAGTATTGCCGTGTTCTGTGTGCTAATTTTGTCTCGTTACATCTGTCTCTAGCTAGTATTGCCGTGTTCTGTGTGCTAATTTTGTCTCGTTACATCTGTCTCTAGCTAGTATTGCCGTGTTCTGTGTGCTAATTTTGTCTCGTTACATCTGTCTCTAGCTAGTATTGCCGTGTTCTGTGTGCTAATTTTGTCTCGTTACATCTGTCTCTAGCTAGTATTGCCGTGTTCTGTGTGCTAATTTTGTCTCGTTACATCTGTCTCTAGCTAGTATTGCCGTGTTCTGTGTGCTAATTTTGTCTCGTTACATCTGTCTCTAGCTAGTATTGCCGTGTTCTGTGTGCTAATTTTGTCTCGTTACATCTGTCTCTAGCTAGTATTGCCGTGTTCTGTGTGCTAATTTTGTCTCGTTACATCTGTCTCTAGCTAGTATTGCCGTGTTCTGTGTGCTAATTTTGTCTCGTTACATCTGTCTCTAGCTAGTATTGCCGTGTTCTGTGTGCTAATTTTGTCTCGTTACATCTGTCTCTAGCTAGTATTGCCGTGTTCTGTGTGCTAATTTTGTCTCGTTACATCTGTCTCTAGCTAGTATTGCCGTGTTCTGTGTGCTAATTTTGTCTCGTTACATCTGTCTCTAGCTAGTATTGCCGTGTTCTGTGTGCTAATTTTGTCTCGTTACATCTGTCTCTAGCTAGTATTGCCGTGTTCTGTGTGCTAATTTTGTCTCGTTACATCTGTCTCTAGCTAGTATTGCCGTGTTCTGTGTGCTAATTTTGTCTCGTTACATCTGTCTCTAGCTAGTATTGCCGTGTTCTGTGTGCTAATTTTGTCTCGTTACATCTGTCTCTAGCTAGTATTGCCGTGTTCTGTGTGCTAATTTTGTCTCGTTACATCTGTCTCTAGCTAGTATTGCCGTGTTCTGTGTGCTAATTTTGTCTCGTTACATCTGTCTCTAGCTAGTATTGCCGTGTTCTGTGTGCTAATTTTGTCTCGTTACATCTGTCTCTAGCTAGTATTGCCGTGTTCTGTGTGCTAATTTTGTCTCGTTACATCTGTCTCTAGCTAGTATTGCCGTGTTCTGTGTGCTAATTTTGTCTCGTTACATCTGTCTCTAGCTAGTATTGCCGTGTTCTGTGTGCTAATTTTGTCTCGTTACATCTGTCTCTAGCTAGTATTGCCGTGTTCTGTGTGCTAATTTTGTCTCGTTACATCTGTCTCTAGCTAGTATTGCCGTGTTCTGTGTGCTAATTTTGTCTCGTTACATCTGTCTCTAGCTAGTATTGCCGTGTTCTGTGTGCTAATTTTGTCTCGTTACATCTGTCTCTAGCTAGTATTGCCGTGTTCTGTGTGCTAATTTTGTCTCGTTACATCTGTCTCTAGCTAGTATTGCCGTGTTCTGTGTGCTAATTTTGTCTCGTTACATCTGTCTCTAGCTAGTATTGCCGTGTTCTGTGTGCTAATTTTGTCTCGTTACATCTGTCTCTAGCTAGTATTGCCGTGTTCTGTGTGCTAATTTTGTCTCGTTACATCTGTCTCTAGCTAGTATTGCCGTGTTCTGTGTGCTAATTTTGTCTCGTTACATCTGTCTCTAGCTAGTATTGCCGTGTTCTGTGTGCTAATTTTGTCTCGTTACATCTGTCTCTAGCTAGTATTGCCGTGTTCTGTGTGCTAATTTTGTCTCGTTACGTCTGTCTCTAGCTAGTATTGCCGTGTTCTGTGTGCTAATTTTGTCTCGTTACATCTGTCTCTAGCTAGTAATATTGCCGTGTTCTGTGTGCTAATTTTGTCTCGTTACATCTGTCTCTAGCTAGTATTGCCGTGTTCTGTGTGCTAATTTTGTCTCGTTACATCTGTCTCTAGCTAGTATTGCCGTGTTCTGTGTGCTAATTTTGTCTCGTTACATCTGTCTCTAGCTAGTATTGCCGTGTTCTGTGTGCTAATTTTGTCTCGTTACATCTGTCTCTAGCTAGTATTGCCGTGTTCTGTGTGCTAATTTTGTCTCGTTACATCTGTCTCTAGCTAGTATTGCCGTGTTCTGTGTGCTAATTTTGTCTCGTTACATCTGTCTCTAGCTAGTATTGCCGTGTTCTGTGTGCTAATTTTGTCTCGTTACATCTGTCTCTAGCTAGTAATATTGCCGTGTTCTGTGTGCTAATTTTGTCTCGTTACATCTGTCTCTAGCTAGTATTGCCGTGTTCTGTGTGCTAATTTTGTCTCGTTACATCTGTCTCTAGCTAGTATTGCCGTGTTCTGTGTGCTAATTTTGTCTCGTTACATCTGTCTCTAGCTAGTATTGCCGTGTTCTGTGTGCTAATTTTGTCTCGTTACATCTGTCTCTAGCTAGTATTGCCGTGTTCTGTGTGCTAATTTTGTCTCGTTACATCTGTCTCTAGCTAGTATTGCCGTGTTCTGTGTGCTAATTTTGTCTCGTTACATCTGTCTCTAGCTAGTATTGCCGTGTTCTGTGTGCTAATTTTGTCTCGTTACATCTGTCTCTAGCTAGTATTGCCGTGTTCTGTGTGCTAATTTTGTCTCGTTACATCTGTCTCTAGCTAGTAATATTGCCGTGTTCTGTGTGCTAATTTTGTCTCGTTACATCTGTCTCTAGCTAGTATTGCCGTGTTCTGTGTGCTAATTTTGTCTCGTTACATCTGTCTCTAGCTAGTATTGCCGTGTTCTGTGTGCTAATTTTGTCTCGTTACATCTGTCTCTAGCTAGTATTGCCGTGTTCTGTGTGCTAATTTTGTCTCGTTACATCTGTCTCTAGCTAGTATTGCCGTGTTCTGTGTGCTAATTTTGTCTCGTTACATCTGTCTCTAGCTAGTATTGCCGTGTTCTGTGTGCTAATTTTGTCTCGTTACATCTGTCTCTAGCTAGTATTGCCGTGTTCTGTGTGCTAATTTTGTCTCGTTACATCTGTCTCTAGCTAGTATTGCCGTGTTCTGTGTGCTAATTTTGTCTCGTTACATCTGTCTCTAGCTAGTATTGCCGTGTTCTGTGTGCTAATTTTGTCTCGTTACATCTGTCTCTAGCTAGTATTGCCGTGTTCTGTGTGCTAATTTTGTCTCGTTACATCTGTCTCTAGCTAGTATTGCCGTGTTTTGTGTGCTAATTTTGTCTCGTTACATCTGTCTCTAGCTAGTATTGCCGTGTTCTGTGTGCTAATTGTGTCTCGTTACATCTGTCTCTAGCTAGTATTGCCGTGTTCTGTGTGCTAATTTTGTCTCGTTACATCTGTCTCTAGCTAGTATTGCCGTGTTCTGTGTGCTAATTTTGTCTCGTTACATCTGTCTCTAGCTAGTATTGCCGTGTTCTGTGTGCTAATTTTGTCTCGTTACATCTGTCTCTAGCTAGTATTGCCGTGTTCTGTGTGCTAATTTTGTCTCGTTACATCTGTCTCTAGCTAGTATTGCCGTGTTCTGTGTGCTAATTTTGTCTCGTTACATCTGTCTCTAGCTAGTATTGCCGTGTTCTGTGTGCTAATTTTGTCTCGTTACATCTGTCTCTAGCTAGTATTGCCGTGTTTTGTGTGCTAATTTTGTCTCGTTACATCTGTCTCTAGCTAGTATTGCCGTGTTCTGTGTGCTAATTGTGTCTCGTTACATCTGTCTCTAGCTAGTCCCGTGTTCTGTGTGCTAATTTTGTCTCGTTACATCTGTCTCTAGCTAGTATTGCCGTGTTCTGTGTGCTAATTTTGTCTCGTTACATCTGTCTCTAGCTAGTGCCGTGTTCTGTGTGCTAATTTTGTCTCGTTACATCTGTCTCTAGCTAGTATTGCCGTGTTCTGTGTGCTAATTTTGTCTCGTTACATCTGTCTCTAGCTAGTATTGCCGTGTTCTGTGTGCTAATTTTGTCTCGTTACATCTGTCTCTAGCTAGTATTGCCGTGTTCTGTGTGCTAATTTTGTCTCGTTACATCTGTCTCTAGCTAGTATTGCCGTGTTCTGTGTGCTAATTTTGTCTCGTTACATCTGTCTCTAGCTAGTATTGCCGTGTTCTGTGTGCTAATTTTGTCTCGTTACATCTGTCTCTAGCTAGTATTGCCGTGTTCTGTGTGCTAATTTTGTCTCGTTACATCTGTCTCTAGCTAGTATTGCCGTGTTCTGTGTGCTAATTTTGTCTCGTTACATCTGTCTCTAGCTAGTATTGCCGTGTTCTGTGTGCTAATTTTGTCTCGTTACATCTGTCTCTAGCTAGTATTGCCGTGTTCTGTGTGCTAATTTTGTCTCGTTACATCTGTCTCTAGCTAGTATTGCCGTGTTCTGTGTGCTAATTTTGTCTCGTTACATCTGTCTCTAGCTAGTATTGCCGTGTTCTGTGTGCTAATTTTGTCTCGTTACATCTGTCTCTAGCTAGTAATATTGCCGTGTTCTGTGTGCTAATTTTGTCTCGTTACATCTGTCTCTAGCTAGTATTGCCGTGTTCTGTGTGCTAATTTTGTCTCGTTACATCTGTCTCTAGCTAGTATTGCCGTGTTCTGTGTGCTAATTTTGTCTCGTTACATCTGTCTCTAGCTAGTATTGCCGTGTTCTGTGTGCTAATTTTGTCTCGTTACATCTGTCTCTAGCTAGTATTGCCGTGTTCTGTGTGCTAATTTTGTCTCGTTACATCTGTCTCTAGCTAGTATTGCCGTGTTCTGTGTGCTAATTTTGTCTCGTTACATCTGTCTCTAGCTAGTATTGCCGTGTTCTGTGTGCTAATTTTGTCTCGTTACATCTGTCTCTAGCTAGTATTGCCGTGTTCTGTGTGCTAATTTTGTCTCGTTACATCTGTCTCTAGCTAGTATTGCCGTGTTCTGTGTGCTAATTTTGTCTCGTTACATCTGTCTCTAGCTAGTATTGCCGTGTTCTGTGTGCTAATTTTGTCTCGTTACATCTGTCTCTAGCTAGTATTGCCGTGTTCTGTGTGCTAATTTTGTCTCGTTACATCTGTCTCTAGCTAGTATTGCCGTGTTCTGTGTGCTAATTTTGTCTCGTTACATCTGTCTCTAGCTAGTATTGCCGTGTTCTGTGTGCTAATTTTGTCTCGTTACATCTGTCTCTAGCTAGTATTGCCGTGTTCTGTGTGCTAATTTTGTCTCGTTACATCTGTCTCTAGCTAGTATTGCCGTGTTCTGTGTGCTAATTTTGTCTCGTTACATCTGTCTCTAGCTAGTATTGCCGTGTTCTGTGTGCTAATTTTGTCTCGTTACATCTGTCTCTAGCTAGTATTGCCGTGTTCTGTGTGCTAATTTTGTCTCGTTACATCTGTCTCTAGCTAGTATTGCCGTGTTCTGTGTGCTAATTTTGTCTCGTTACATCTGTCTCTAGCTAGTATTGCCGTGTTCTGTGTGCTAATTTTGTCTCGTTACATCTGTCTCTAGCTAGTATTGCCGTGTTCTGTGTGCTAATTGTGTCTCGTTACATCTGTCTCTAGCTAGTATTGCCGTGTTCTGTGTGCTAATTTTGTCTCGTTACATCTGTCTCTAGCTAGTATTGCCGTGTTCTGTGTGCTAATTTTGTCTCGTTACGTCTGTCTCTAGCTAGTATTGCCGTGTTCTGTGTGCTAATTTTTTTTCTCGTTACATCTGTCTCTAGCTAGTATTGCCGTGTTCTGTGTGCTAATTTTGTCTCGTTACGTCTGTCTCTAGCTAGTACCGTGTTCTGTGTGCTAATTTTGTCTCAATACATCTGTCTCTAGCTAGTATTGCCGCGTTCTGTGTGCTAATTTTGTCTCGTTACATCTGTCTCTGGGGTCAAGGGGTCTCTGCCTGACTCAAAGGGTGGGGGCCCCAGGGGAATGAGTTGCGTTGGTGGTGCGGGTAGTGGGGAACTCTTACAGCGCCTCCCCCGGGATCACCCTAGTCTAGGGCCTCTTGGCCTTCGTGAGGCACCCTCGTGTGTAATCCCTCCGGACTAGCATAGCATCCCTCTATCCCAAGACCGTCCGTGCGTGGTCCCTGGCCATATCCTATCCGAGGTGACCTCAAAAACTGGGCAGCACGAGCCCCCAGGCTAAACACGGCGAATCTAGAGGAGAGAACCTCGAAAATTAATTATCATTGTCCTGCTGCCTTGCAGGCCTGGCCGCTTGGCTGCGGAAAGGCTAAGGGAGGAAAACCCTGACTTCAAAGCCCCCGTGTCTCCGGGGAAGGTTTTTGTGCCAGAGACTATGACAAGGACAGTCTGATATAAAACCTACGACCTGAGGACCTCGATGCCATCGTCCCAGCTTGCTAAGCCATGGCAGACGAACCAAGGGTTTAAAGGGTGGGGCCAGTACTGCGCACACTGCACTCCACCAAAAAGCTCCACCGCGCAGGCTTTAGGAAACGTCCATGGACCATGACACAGACCATTCCAAGTTCTGTAGCGACGGGCGAAACGGCAGGTGAAAGATGTCACTGGAAGCCACAGTCTCAAACCTGCATACAGGCGGTTCAGGATATTGGTCGCCTGATGTTGACCTGGGGATGACAACATCACTCGGCACACCCTGAACGACCAAGCAGCCTTCTCTAGGGACAGCACTGCTTGCTCCACACGGAGAGGGGCCTAGAAAAGGTAGCCTAAACAAAGCTCATCCCCTCACAACCCCAGTTGGCTAGCCGCGGTCAACGGGCATCTTCTCCTGCGGTCAGAAAACAAGTTTTAAAAAAACCGGACCCACTCTAATGACGACCACGACCGGACTCAACGTAGCATGCTGGAACATCCAACCCATGCTCGACACAGCAGACAGCGGATGCCCCGAACGTCGCTCCGCCCTCATTGCCCATGAATTGCGGATGTTAAACATTGACATCGCCGCGCTCAGCGAAGTACGCCTCCCGGACGAAGGCAGTCTCCAAGAACTTGGCGCTGGCTATACCCTCTACTGGTCAGGCAAGCCTGCATCAGAAAGACGGCTCTCAGGCGTGGGCTTCATGGTCAAGACCTCCATTGCGACTAAGCTGGAAGGCCTACCAACCGGTCACTCAGACAGCATAATGTCCATGCGCCTCCCACTGAGACATCAGCAACATGTCACCCTTCTCATTGTGTACTCCCCGGCCCTCCTGGCAGAGCCTGCAGAAAAGGACAAGTTCTACACTGACCTGCGCAGCCTCCTACAGAGCACCCCTGCGGACGACAAGGTCATCATCCTTGGCGACTTCAACGCCAGAGTGGGCCAGGACTCTGAAGCCTGGAAAGGAGTCCTCGGCAAGCATGGCGTCGGGAGCTGCGGTGACAATGGTCGCCTGCTGTTGGAGTTCTGCGCACAGCAGCAACTTGTCATCACCAACACTACTTTCCAGCAAAAGGACAGTCGAAGGACCACCTGGATGCATCCTCGCTCCGAACACTGGCACCTTATCGACTATGTCATAGTGCGTCAGAGGGACCGCAGTGACGTCCTCCTCACCAGAGTGATGCCCAGCGCAGAGTGCCACACTGACCACCGCCTTGTCCGCTGCAAACTCAGGCTCCACTTCAAGCCAAAACCCAAGAAAGGGGGGCCCCCCCAAGAAAAAGCTTGATGTTGCCAGCCTTCAGCGTGATGACGTAAAAGCTGCCTTTCAGACAGATTTACAGCGCAGGCTCACAGACACAGCTGACCCAGCAGACTCCTCCCCTGAAACACTCTGGGAGCAACTGAAAATGGCTATCGCAAAATCCTCTGCATAAGTCTTGGGTTTCGCTAGAGGGAGGAACAGGGACTGGTTTGGCGAAGGCGACGTGGAGATCCAGGGGCTCCTGGCAAAAAAAGAGCTGCCCATCAGGCCCACCTAGCCCAGCCTTCCTGCCATGTGAAGAAGTCTGCCTTCCGCCTCGTATGCAGCGGTCTCTAGCGCAAGCTCAGAGATCTCCAGAACGAGTGGTGGACCAGACTATGAAGCACTGAAAGCAGTGTATGGCCCTAGGCACCTGATACAAAGTCCCCTGCAAAGCGCTGATGGACAGGCACCCCTTACAGATAATAACTCCATCTTGAACCGCTGGTCGGAGTACTTTCATGACCTCTTCAGTGCAGAGAGCACTGTTCAAGAGACAGTCATCCTCCAAATCCCTCACCTCCCACTGCTGAAGAGGCCCTCACAGCCATCCACCAGCTCAAGAGTGGCAAAGCAGCAGACATTGACGGAATCCCACCAGAGATCTGGAAACATGGAGGCCCAGCACTGCACGGCAGGCTCCATGACCTCTTTCTCTGCTGTTGGAAGGAGGGAACACTACCAAGGGATCTCCGCGATGCAGTCATCATCACCCTGTGCAGGAACAAGGGAGAGAGGTCCGCCTGCTCCAACTGTCGTGGATTTACCCTGCTGTCCATTGCTGGGAAAATTCTTGCAAGGCTGCTCCTGAATCGGCTGGTGCCTGCCATCGCAGAAGACCACCTCCCAGAGGGCCAATTTGGCTTCAGAGCCAACAGGAGCACCACCGACGTGGTCTTTGTGCTGGGACAGCTTCGGGAGAAGTGCCGCGAGCAGAACAATGGTTGTGTGTGGCGTTTGTCGACCTGGCAGAGGCGTTCGACACTGTGAGCAGGCAAGGCATGCGGCAGATCCTGGAGCGACTTGGCTGTCCCCCAAAGTTCCTCAGCATGATCGTCCAACTGCACGAGGACCAGCGAGGCCAGGTCAGACTCAACAATGACCTCTCAGAACCATTCCCCATTCTCAACGGTGTGAAGCAGGGCTGTGTGCTGGCACCGACCCTCTTTACCATCCTTTTTAGCATGATGTTGAAGCAGACCACAGTGGACCTCGACGATGACGATGCAGTGTACATCAGGTATCGTCTCGATGGCAGTCTGTTCAACCTCAGACGACTGCAGGCCCACACCAAAACCCTAGACCAACTGATTCGTGAGCTGCTCTTTGCTGATGACGCTGCCCTCGTTGCACACACAGAGAGAGCTATGCAGCGTATCACATCCTGCTTCGCAGACGCTGCCCAGGTCTTTGGACTCGAGGTCATTCTGAAAAAGACAGAGGTCCTCCATCAGCAGGCACTCAGGGTAGAGCATCGCCCTCCTCACAGCACCATCGGCGATTCTAAACTGAAGTCAGTGCACCAGTTTACCTACCTTGGCTGCATCATCACTTCAGACGCCAAGCTGGACAAGGAGCTGGACAGCAGGCTGGCAAAAGCGAACAGTGCTTTCGGGCGTCTATATAAGCGGGTGTGGCACGGTCGACAGCTGAAGGCGGGCACCAGGATCAGCGTGTGCAGAGCTGTCATCCTCACGGCCCTGCTGTATGGTTCCGGGTCCTGGGCCCTCTACCGCAGCCAACTGCGACTCCTCGGACGCTTCCACCAGCGCTGCCTGCGTACAATCCTGGGCATTCACTGGAGTGACCATGTCACCAACGTCGAGGTCCTTGAACATGCAGAAACTGTGAGCATAGAGGCTTTGCTGCTGCGGACACAGCTCCGCTGGGCGGGGCACGTCTCCAGGATGGAGGAGCATCGCCTACCCAAGATCACCCTGTTCGGCAAGCTCGCCATTGGACACAGAGACAGAGGGGCACCAAAGAAGAGATACAAAGACTGTCTCAAGAAGTCACTTAGTGTTTGCCAAATCGACCACCGTCAGTGGTCTTCACTCGCTGCGGACCGTGACACCTGGCGCTCCACCATTTACAAGGCAGCTGTCTACTTTGAGGACTCGCGCAGAGCTAACCTTAAAGACAAGCAGCTCAGGAGAAAAAAAAACAGAGATGCCGCAACTCGGAACCCTTGCCAGACCTCCCCCTGCAGCCACTGCGGTCGAACCTGCCTGTCCCGGATTGGCCTCCGCAGTCATGAGCATGCCTGCAGACGTCGTGGTCAACCCCTATAGACTTTTCCTATAGTATCTTCGTTCGCGAAGTCAAGCCAAGAGAGAGACATCTGTCTCTAGCTAGTCCCGTGTTCTGTGTGCTAATTTTGTCTCGACACTGTGAGCAGGCAAGGCGTGTGACAGATCCTGGAGCGACTTGGCTGTCCCCCAAAGATCCTCAGCATGATCGTCCAGCTGCACGAGGACCAGCAAGGCCAGGTCAGACTCAACAATGACCTCTCAGAACAATTCCCCATTCTCAACGGTGTAAAGCAGGGCTGTGTGCTGGCACCGACCCTCTTCACCATCTTTTTTAGCATGATGTTGAAGCAGGCCACAGTGGACCTCGACGATGACGATGCAGTGTACATCAGGTATCGTCTCGATGGCAGTCTGTTCAACCTCAGACGACTGCAGGCCCACACCAAAACCCTAGACCAACTGATTCGTGAGCTGCTCTTTGCTGACGACGCTGCCCTCGTTGCACACACAAAGAGAGCCCTGCAGCGTATCACATCCTGCTTCGCAGACGCTGCCCAGCTCTTTGGGCTCGAGGTCAGTCTGAAAAAGACAGAGGTCCTCCATCAGCCGGCACCCAAGGTAGAGCATCGCCCTCCTCACATCACCCATCGGCGATTCTAAACTGGTCAGTGCACCAGTTTGCCTACCTTGGCTGCATCGTCACATCAGACGCCAAGCTGGACAAGGAGCTGGACAGCAGGCTGGCAAAAGCGAACAGTGCTTTCGGGCGTCTATATAAGCGGGTGTGGCACAATCAACAGCTGGAAACAGGCACCAATATCAGCGTGTACAGAGCTGTCGTCCTCACAACCCTGCTGTATGGTTCCGAGTCCTGGGCCCTCTACCGCAACCAACTACGACTCCTCGAACGCTTCCACCAGCGCTGCCTGCGTACAATCCTTGGAATTCACTGGAGTGACTATGTCACAAACGTCGATGTCCTTGAACAGGCAGAAACTGTGAGCATAGAGGCTTTGCTGCTGCTGACACAGCTCCGCTGGGCGGGGCACGTCTCCAGGATGGAGGATCATCGCCTACCCAAGATCACCCTGTTCGGCAAGCTCGCCACTGGACACAGAGACAGAGGGGCACCGAAGAAGAGATACAAAGACTGTCTCAAGAAGTCACTTAGTGCCTGCCAAATCGACCACCGTCAGTGGACTTCACTCACTGCGGACCGTGACACCTGGCGCTCCACCATTTACAAGGCAGCTGTCTACTTTGTGGACTCGCGCAGAGCTAGCCTTAAAGACAAGCGGCTCAGGAGAAAAAAACAGAGATGCCGCAACTCAGAACCCTGGCCAGACCTCCTTCTGCAGCCACTGCGGTCGAACCTGCCTGTCCCGGATTGGCCTCCGCAGTCACGAGCATGCCTGCAGACGTCGTAGGCAACCCCCATAGACTTTTTTCCTATAGTATCTTCGTTCGCGAAGTCAAGCCAAGAGACATCTGTCTCTGGCTAGTTCCGTGTTCTGTGTGCTAATTTTGTCTCGTTACATCTGTCTCTAGCTAGTGCCGTGTTCTGTGTGCTAATTATTTGTCTCGTTACATCTGTCTCTAGATAGTGCCGTGTTTTGTGTGCTAATTTTGTCTCGTTACATCTGTCTCTAGCTAGTATTGCCGTGTTCTGTGTGCTATTTTTTTCTCGTTACATCTGTCTCTAGCTAGTATTGCCGTGTTCTGTGTGCTAATTTTGTCTCGTTACATCTGTCTCTAGCTAGTCCCGTGTTCTGTGTGCTAATTTTGTCTCGTTACATCTGTCTCTAGCTAGTATTGCCGTGTTCTGTGTGCTAATTTTGTCTCGTTACATATGTCTCTAGCTAGTCCCGTGTTCTGTGTGCTAATTTTGTCTCGTTACGTCTGTCTCTAGCTAGTCCCGTGTTCTGTGGGCTAATTTTGTCTCGTTACGTCTGTCTCTAGCTAGTATTGCCGTGTTCTGTGTGCTAATTTTGTCTCGTTACATATGTCTCTAGCTAGTCCCGTGTTCTGTGTGCTAATTTTGTCTCGTTACGTCTGTCTCTAGCTAGTCCCGTGTTCTGTGGGCTAATTTTGTCTTGTTACGTCTGTCTCTAGCTAGTCCCGTGTTCTCTGTGCTAATTTTGTTTAGTTACGTCTGTTTCTTCACTCCAGTGTCGGTCAGTGTGCAGTACTGTCTGACGCGAAATGCGTGCTCACTGGCAGCGAAGGGGTTAAATACCTTGCATTCACGGCAGTTGTTGCGCCTGACGAGCCAGTATATTGTGAAGACAGATCATCTACCAGTAAAATGTCTCCAAGTTTCGATCCTGAAAAAAAAAAACATTCAATGGAAACTAGCCTTAATTTTTTTTAAAGTCTGATCGGTCCGTCCAAATGTTTACGAATAATTTATTAGGAGGAAATTAACACAGAAAACAAATATAACCTCCTGGACACACTTTCCAAAACAATCCGTCGGCAGTAAATTAAATTTGTTGTAATCAGTTTGAAAAGTTCTTAGCAGACTCCTCTGCAGGTGCTTGTGATCAAATGAAAGTCTGCTTTAAATATACCAAAGAAAAATCAGTTTACAATAACATTATCAAGATGTTTGTCATTTATAAATAATACTCATGAGTTATCTTTCCCCAAAAGACGTCTGTTATGCACTTTTGACAGTCATATTGTGAAAAAAAAGACATTTCGTCAGAAAAGAACTGCTGAACTAATGAACATGACCACACACAAAAAAATCTTAAACTGACCTAGATTTCCACACTGCACGCGCAAAGTGTTCGTGCCATTTACGTGCAGATCGTACTGCCCCCAAGCGGTGACGAGGTAATCTCGGTATTCTGAACAAGACCTGGCAGTCCTGGCCTCTAGTGCATACGCAGCTGTGAGAGAACAAAAAATAAAAAGATAAAACAAACCCGAAAGGTCCGAAGGCACTTACCAGTGAGCTAAGGTCCTCGGGTCCACTGCGGTCGTCGTGGGATCGAAGACGTTTTGCTACTTGGGAAGGTAGCACGATGTGTGTGTCGTACATTATAACGAGGCCACCCAATGCTAAACCCCTTTGCTGCTAACAGGCGCAGATTACAATTTCAATGTAACTTTAGCGTCAAATATGCCAGCCGTCAAAGTAACACGGATACTAAGTGGTTTCAGCAAGAGGCATAGATCCTCAAGAACCCCCGCATTTGCGGGGGCTCATGAGGATCTATACCTCTTGCATAGGGCGACTTTCACATTTTTCAGTGAACGGGTAAAAAAAAATGTCCACATGAAATGACTGTTTGCTAATTCAACGCTGAACCCCAAACGTCGGTCAAACAAAAATAAATGTTACACAAACACAAACGCGCACGCAAACAGTCTACAGCATATACAACAGGATACATGTCTTTGAATCTAAAATAGGGATGTATACAAAATGCTGTGTTTTACCTGTGTCATACACTGCATACGTCGACGCGTTGGCTTGCCCGCACAGCTGGGTGAACGCGTTACCGCACTGCAGAGGACACGTGACCTCTGACTTGGTGCTCGCCTGATACGCGTTATCCGTGACGCAGCCGCACGTGGTCTGCGACACGAGTACGTAGCGTGCGTCCTGAGCGTCACACAGCGTGACGCACTGCTGCACAGTGCTGGAGGTCAAGGTCAGGTCAAAGGTCGATGCGGGGACGATAGCAGGGGTGAACTGCATGCATCCAAGGAATACTGTAATTTGGAACAGAAGTGGATATTTCATTTTCAGCGTAATGTGTGCCAGATTGGGCGATAGGGATATTTCATGGATAGTATCCCAATGAGCAAAAGACCATCGGGCCGACATCGGCCGCCTTTGGCCCGCGCACGGCCGTGCGCGGGCCAAGGGCGGTCGACGACGGCCCGATGCCTTTGCGCACTGTGCTTATAGCAATAGTAAGACGGATCTTTCTTTACCTGGGCTGGTTTCACACACGAAGGGCAGTGTCGCGTTGCACAGGCTCTTGGTCCATTGTCCAGTCCCTACTTTCAGACTGGAGCATTCTGTCAGGACCGAGTCCCGCGTCCCGTTCCACTTTTCTGATCGCATGAGTGACCCATCCGAGGCCGCTTGGTACTTGCCTGAACAAGGATTGACACAAATTTGGTTACTTTCTGGTCAGTTCAACACGGGACCTTTAACTAACGATCGAAAAAAGGTACGAAATAACTGAGTGAGTGAGTGAGTGAGTGAGTGAGTGAGTGAGTGAGTGAGTGGGTGGGTGGGTGGGTGGGTGGGTGGGTGGGTGGGTGGGTGGGTGGGTGGGTGAGTGAGTGAATGAATGAAACAATCAATCAATCAATCAACAATCAGTCAATCAATCAATCAACCAATGAGCAGTTCGGTTAGGTTCAGATCAGCTTAGCATGGAATCGTTCATTAACGAACGAATATAGGTACGAACTAACAAGTAAATGAATGCATGAACGAACGAACGAACGAACAAACGAGCGAATTAGTGCTCAAAGGCCATCGGGCCGACTTCGGCCCTGGTGGCCTTGTCGCATTGGGGAACGTACGATCGAACGAATGAAGGAATGAATGAGTGTCTCGATCAATCACTCGATCAATCAATGTTCAGAAGTAAACATACCAGTCATGAGATCTAAGATCCCCAAACGCCACTCTGACATAGTCGACAGGCTTGGTACGCTCTGAGCCGCCCGGATGATGAACGTCACTTCCTCTCCGTCTCTTGGCGTTGCTAAGTAACCACCGAACGTTCTGCAAACCTCGGCACCGCCCTGGGCCGTCCTGTCCTTGAACGGGAAGAATCGGTAACACTTTCCACGATACCCGAAGTACCCCGGGGCGCACTTTGTGTTGTCTGGAAACAGATTAGAATTCACTGAGCCTCCAAAAAAAAAAAACTGTCTACGACACAATAATGTTTTGAAGCGTGAATTTTGAAAATGGAAATTTCCGCATTTGATAGAGACCCTATGAAAGACTTCAAAACGGTTCAGAAATAAAAAGATCAACCGTGATAGTTCAAGGGTAGTGCCAGAATAGCTTGGCGCCTACAGGCGCCAAGCTATTCTGGCACCACCCTTAAACTAGCATGGCCAGTCCATATCTCGTTGTAGTGTATCAGACTTGGCTGAATGTGTGAAGATAAAAGATCGACATATTCACGAAGCAAGATGAATGATAACACAAATTGTATAGTCAATCCGCTGCCCGACACGACGATTGGTCACTTGTAGTGGGACGCAATGCCCTATTAACTTGCAGCAGCAGCCTAGGGTGCACATAATAAGTAAACTGATATATTATGGTCTCGCTATGCACAAAAACATCAAACAAGAGTTATTTCATTTCTAGCGCAAACACATGATTTTGTTAATTTATCAAGGCATCATGTATAGGTTCCTGAAGTGGATGAACTGCAAGACTGTCAGCCCGTGATTGTTACAGAGATTTGTTTCATGGCCGTAGACAGTAAGGAGATTCACACACACACACACACACACACACACACACACACACACACACACAAACACACACACACAATCTAACTTACAGCCTCGCGTTTTTTTGCAAGTAATTTCTGAACTTTGAACGCTGATGATATCAAGACAACTGTCAGAGTAAAAGATCATCACCGGACTTGGACCTAATTCTTTCTAAAATTTATTTTAGTACTGACAACAATGGTTTGACCGCTTTCCTCGCGAGTTCTTGAACATGACCTATTTAAAAATGCTTTTTTTTTTTTTTCTTTTTTTTTTTTTTTGGTAAATTAAAAATTAGATCTCTCACCACTCAGAAACACTTACACATGTTTATTCTTGTAAATGTAGCGCTCTCCGTGTTGAGTGTTCAACAGCGTAATCTTGCAAGGCGTCTGATGCCTGCATAGCTTGTCATAGCTTCAGTGATGCAGGTCAGTGGTGACCGAGGCCTGAACAGGGTCTATTTTTCAACTTTTCAGTAGGTCGTCTGCATGATCTCCGGAGGGTAGTGGCTAAACCGCTAAGCCGAATTTTTAAATAAATCAGGACCAAGTCAGGTGATAATTTTTCTTCTTAACTCATTCAGCCCGACCGCCGTATTTCCCAAATTTTGGAGGCGTCATCTAACGACTATGCACCTGTTGCAGGACATGGATCGACCATGATAATTCAAGAGCAGTGCCAGATTAGCTTGGCGCCGACATGCGCCAAGCTAGTCTGGCACTACCCTTGAATTATCATGGTCCACCCATCTCCTGCTGTAGGGCGCCAGGGATGAAAGGGTTAACATTGTCCTGAAATATGTCTTGTTTAAAAGTTAATCGGATAAAAAAAAATAATTTAAAAAAAAACACGAGGCCAGCTCAAACGGTCTGTACCTGCCAATCCGCACTGTGTGGGCTGGTTCTGTCCCGTGGCGGCGTTCCTCAGCATGTACGTGTTCTCAAGCACTACGAAGTTGGCGTGTAGGGTGGAGCAGTTCTTGGCTACGTCGTCCGGATCTGGGGCACAGGCCGAGTCACTGGGTGCTGGTCTGTGATTCTCGACCTTACGGTACAGGGTCCGTACGGTCCAGTATCAAAGTCCAGATGATCAATGAATAACAAATGAATAAGAAATCAATAACGAATTCGTGTTAAGTCAATGTGCCCTCGGTTACGCAATACCCACATGTTGGGGTTGTCCTCCGAGGACTGCTTTACAATTCAGGAGACAGATCGACCATGATAGTTCAAGGGTGGTGCCAGAATAGCTTGGCGCCTGTAGGCGCCAAGCTATTCTGGCACCACCCTTGAACTATCATGGTCGAGCCATATCTTGCTGTGGTGAGTCGTAGCTGACTAATGTGTGCCAAAATCGCAGATGTCGTATCCGAGCTCCTGGTGCAAAAGCTTGCATTCCTTGTTTTAGCCTGATCACTGCCGTGAAAAAAAAAACTGAACTTGACTCGACTGTAAGAGATATAGATCCTCATGAGTCCTCGCAGTCGCGTGGGTTCATGAGGATCTATGCCTCTTGTTGAAACCACTCTGTATGCGTGTTCCCGTGACGGCTGTGGCTGATGAGGATCTACGCCTCTTGTTGAAACCACTCTGCGTGCGTGTTCCTGTGACGGCTGTGGCTGATGAGGATCTACGCCTCTTGTTGAAACCACTCTGCGTGCGTGTTCCTGTGACGGCTGTGGCTGATGAGGATCTACGCCTCTTGTTGAAACCACTCTGTATGCGTGTTCCCGTGACGGCTGTGGCTGATGAGGATCTACGCCTCTTGTTGAAACCACTCTGTGTGCGTGTTCCTGTGACGGCTGTGGCTGATGAGGATCTACGCCTCTTGTTGAAACCACTCTGTGTGCGTGTTCCTGTGACGGCTGTGGCTGATGAGGATCTACGCCTCTTGTTGAAACCACTCTGTGTGCGTGTTCCCGTGACAATGATTTCACACACACAGTCTGCGTCCACTAGCAGCGAAGAGGTTAAACCAAACAATCATTTCTAAACATTTTTTTCAGCGAACAATTGTGCGTAAAGTAGAATGTGAGAAAATAAAATATTAACACCATGCTGGTTAGTATACCGTCGACTTCACTAACCTTCCTTTTCTAAATGGAGTAGCCACGTGACAAATTTATGTGCAAACAATTTCCACAATTCTGGAACAATTCGTGATAGTTGTCGTTGTACAGTAATGGAAAACATAAGAAAAAAAAGGAAAAGCGAAAAAGAAAGCAAACAAAATCAAACTAAGAGAAGGCTACAAATAGCCTTCTCTTGGCTAGATATTGTTTGCTTTGTTTCTTGTTCACAGTGAGCTAAAATCAATGTCAACTAAAATTAACAACAGTGATACAGTTTATTTACAAACTAAACTCACCAACTCGATAAGCCCGTAGTTTCCCACTATCTGCGCAGCTCTGCAAGCGGTTTGCCGGGCATGGCACGTCACATCCGGTCTCGGTTGCGTGTAAAGACACCAGGCCAGCCAAGTCCGCCGTGTGTAGACAATAACACGATTCCACGTCTAGGAGAGCCACAGTGCTGTTTTGACCGAGACAAGTCTGTTTGCACACAGTGACGCCCATGGACGAATAGTTTGCGATGATGGCGGTCTGCGTGAAGAGAGTCTTTTGGAAACAGCCAAGATGGTCTGGACAGTAAGGTCATAAACATTCACGACATAATTTGATTGGCAGATTTGAATGACCTAGTTAAATTCAAATGGAGAAACAGATTCATTGGTTAGAAACTGACTGACAAAACTTTAGTTTTACCCAGGGAAAATGTGAACACGACTGGACTGCAAGAGGCAAAGAACTCCATGAGCTCCAGCAGATGAACTAACTTACCGCAGATGCCCTAACTTACAGCAGATGAACTAACTTACCGCAGATGCCCTAACTTACAGCACATGAACTAACTTACCGCAGATGCACTAACTTACAGCAGAGGAACTAACTTACCGCAGATGCACTAACTTACAGCAGATGATCTAACTTACCGCAGATGCACTAACTTACAGCAGATGAACTAACTTACCGCAGATGCCCTAACTTACAGCAGATGAACTAACTTACCGCAGATGCCCTAACTTACAGCAGATGAACTAACTTACCGCAGATGCCCTAACTTACAGCAGAGGAACTAACTTACCGCAGATGCCCTAACTTACACCAGATGATCTAACTTACCGCAGATGCCCTAACTTACAGCAGAGGAACTAACTTACCGCAGATGCCCTAACTTACAGCAGATGAACTAACTTACCGCAGATGCCCTAACTTACAGCAGATGAACTAACTTACCGCAGATGCCCTAACTTACAGCAGATGAACTAACTTACCGCAGATGCCCTAACTTACAGCGAAGGAACTAACTTACCGCAGATGCCCTAACTTACACCAGATGATCTAACTTACCGCAGATGCCCTAACTTACAGCAGAGGAACTAACTTACCGCCGATGCCCTAACTTACACCAGATGATCTAACTTACCGCAGATGCCCTAACTTACAGCAGAGGAACTAACTTACCGCAGATGCACTAACTTACACCAGATGATCTAACTTACCGCAGATGCCCTAACTTACAGCAGATGAACTAACTTACCACAGATGCACTAACTTACAGCAGATTAACTAACTTACCGCTGATGCCCTAACTTACAGCAGAGGAACTAACTTACCGCAGATGCCCTAACTTACAGCAGAGGAACTAACTTACCACAGATGCCCTAACTTACAGCAGAGGAACTAACTTACCGCAGATGCCCTAACTTACAGCAGATGAACTAACTTACCGCAGATGCACTAACTTACAGCAGAGGAACTAACTTACCGCAGATGCACTAACTTACAGCAGAGGAACTAACTTACCGCAGATGCCCTAACTTACAGCAGATGAACTAACTTACCTCAGATGCCCTAACTTACAGCAGAGGAACTAACTTACCGCAGATGCCCTAACTTACAGCAGAGGAACTAACTTACAGCAGATGCCCTAACTTACACCAGATGATCTAACTTACCGCAGATGCCCTAACTTACAGCAGAGGAACTAACTTACCGCAGATGCCCTAACTTACAGCAGAGGAACTAACTTACCGCAGATGCCCTAACTTACACCAGATGATCTAACTTACCGCAGATGCCCTAACTTACAGCAGAGGAACTAACTTACCGCAGATGCACTAACTTACACCAGATGATCTAACTTACCGCAGATGCCCTAACTTACAGCAGATGAACTAACTTACTGCAGATGCCCTAACTTACAGCAGATGAACTAACTTACCGCAGATGCACTAACTTACAGCAGATGAACTAACTTACCGCAGATGCACTAACTTACAGCAGAGGAACTAACTTACCGCAGATGCACTAACTTACAGCAGAGGAACTAACTTACCGCAGATGCACTAACTTACAGCAGATGAACTAACTTACCGCAGATGCCCTAACTTACAGCAGATGATCTAACTTACCGCAGATGCCCTAACTTATAGCAGATGCCCTAACTTACCGCAGATGCACTAACTTACAACAGATACGGGAGCTCATGGAGTTCTTTGCCTCTTGCTGACCTAAATGCGCGTTTCTTGGTCGTCTATGGTTATTTGACGTTAGACTTGCTGTGGTTCAAATGTTTCATTCGCTTCCGCTGGCAGTTGCTGTTGTTTTTGTTTTTCTGGGCCGAACCCTCCCACGGTCACCCAGCTGGACGAGAGGGCCTTATTTTTACGTCATCATGTACGGGTGGCCACACTCCCACGTCAGAGCCTAGAGATGTTTAGTGCGCATACCAAGGGAATTACTCAGCGCTGGACATACAAACAGTTAGATTCCCTGCCCCCAAACTATCAGGCACCCTTTTGAGGGATATACATGATCGTCTTGTTCTTTACCTGCGTATTTCTCTGTGGGCTGGGTGCCTGATAGGCGGGGGTCAGGGGATCTAACTGTTTGTATTTCCAGCGCTGAGTAATTCCACTTGGTATGTCCGCCGTGAGATGGCCTTAGTCGCTTGCTCGGCGTTAAACCCAAATAACCAAACCAAACCACTTGGTATGTGCACTATTCTACCAGCGCTAGCCTCACCTATCTGGTTTTCAGAGAGGTTTAGGTTGTGTGTGTGGCTGCTCTTAATTAACCCACCGTTTAGGTGACCACACTCCGACTTCATAGGATTTTATCATCTCTGATACCAGGGAAAGAAAGTTGTTATTGTGGTTGCTTACTTTGACCGACGACATACGGATAACATTTCTATGTTACGTGGTGGAATTGTAGTCTTAGTATGATAAACACACCAGACGCACACACGTAAGGTTCTTTAGAATAAACCTCGTTCAGCTGCAATCCGTCACACGTGGCTTAAGGATGTAGACAATACTGGAGTAACAGTTCCAACAATATTTTAATTCAGCGATGCGATCACCATACAATGCATTTCCAAATGCATCAACACTGATACAAAGTCTCTTCTGCAATGTCCACACTGCCGACACAAAGTTTCTCATACACAGCGTCTCTCACAATAAACTGCGTGTCTCTACAACTGACAAAGCAAGACAATGTACGAACGTGCTTTCCTAGCGCCCTCTTTATATATACTACCAATTTCCAGAATCATCTATGAAAATCATACAACACAACCAATCAGAACGAAACACGCAATTGAAACTCATAAATAAGAATTTTCTGGAATCACTAAAATAGGCCACAAAAACTCGGCTGCTCACTTCAGCTCTAAATCCTAATGTATAATGAAGACACATAAAAGTATGGTAACCCTATCACCACGTTGTATATCAGGTCTAGAAGGTTCTCGACCTTTCATAAAACAAGAAAAAAGGCTGCTCAATTCACGCGCACAGAAAAACTAAATGTTGCGAAGTGTCGCTAACTACTCAACGTCACACATACGAGGTCACTAGACAGTGCGACCTTTCTAGAACGTTCTGGACTAAATTTAACGTATCATAACGAAGTGAATTCCGCTCTGCGCGACCGAAAGAAAAAGTTACTTAAAAATATACGTGAATTATAACCATGATAGCTCAAAAAAATATCGGATCGTTTCCTACGATAAACACATGTATGCTCTCACAGGATAACACAACCACAATCGTAACATTTTATAACAACAGGTGTGTGCGCGCGTGCGTGTGTGTGTGTGTGTGTGTGTGTGTGTGTGTATGTGTGTGTGTGTGTGTGTGTGTGTGTGTGTGTGTGTGTGTGTGTGTGTGTGTGTGTGTGTGTGTGTGTGTGTGTGTGTGTGTGTGTGAAAGTTTATTTGTTAATTGTCTTGTCTTAAAGAGACACTAGCGGCGTAACTATTAAAGAAACACTTCTGTAACAGATGGTTACGAAACGCTACACACAGGTCTAGCTATGGTTCATTTAGACACAGGACATTCCAGTTCAACACACGTCGACTGTATATATTAAGTCACCTGACAATGACTCCAATCCGTTCTAGAAATACAACGCCATCAGTACGAGAAACAACAACAGCAACAACAACAACAGCAAAATAGATTGACACGCTAACGGCTGCGCAGAATAAAGAAGTGCGATTACGCGTGTGCTTTTTCTGCGTGTCCCAACTGCTGTTAAAGTTCATTAGATGTGTCGACAAGGAACAACAAACACAAATGGTGCTGAAATGTGTCTTCAAATTTACGCGTAATGGTACTTTAAGGCACATGGCAAGAACGTTATCTTCTTCTTCCAGTAGCCGCAGTAATGTTGGCTGAATTCATCTAATGACAACAGCCTTTGCCAGAAGCAACTGCTAGCAGTCAAGGGGTTAAGAGCTAACCATGTTTAACTTTTTCACTGACAGCGGACGCGAACTGTATTTCAAGAGAAACAATGAACTACGCACCCGTCACTTGTCTGCAAAGCGTCCTTCTTGCCGCTGTAGCTGCGTTTCTGTTGGTGACGGTCATCGTGCTCTCCAGTCGTGTGTAGACCGAGTCAGCATCTGGGTAGCTTACAGTCGAGCTGCCAATGGTCCACGCCACAAAATCAAACAGGAACCCGTCCGCCCAGGTGAAGACATTCATCACGAACTCGTCCACGGCACCTATGTTGATAGGTGCTTCCAGATATGCTGACTTCAGTGCTGCAAATAGAAGTGTAGTGCGCAAAAGGCCATCTGGCCGATGTAGGCCGATGTCGGCCAGATCGCCTTTGCGTACTGGGAAAGCCTTGCGTACCGTTAGGTGTCGTCAATAAAGTCTGTGTAGCAGCTGAGAGGGATAAGCCAGCACTAGCAGTTCAAGGGTAGTGCCAGATTAGCTTGGCGCCTTGAAAGGCGCCAAGCTAATCTGGCACTACCCTTTAACTATCATGGTCGCCCCCCCCCCCCCCACACACACACACACACACTCCAACACAAAAAAACTGAAAAAAATAAAAACATAAATAAACAACAACAAAAACATACAAACAAAACGCTGTGCTGTAACGATGACGACCTCGCAGAAGTTTCCCCTGGGTGGCTGTCAAAACTGTTAATTTTAGCCTGGCAGCTGATCATTGATATCTCTCTCTCTCTCTCTCTCTCTCTCTCTCTCTCTCTCTCTCTCTCTCTCTCTCTCTCCTCTCTCTCTCTCTCTCTCTCTCTCTCTCTCTCTCTCTCTCTCTCTCCTCCCCCTCCCCCACTCAGCATTTCAAATAGTCTTTATTTTCGTTTTCATCTTAACAATTGTGCAGGCAGCCACTGGCTAAAGTCTATTTCCAGCCACCATTGCTGCATGTATAGCTGGTCACTACCGGCTGCATGCAGAAATGGGACCGCATTGAACTAAATCCAGTCGACTCATTCATACTCACAGTTGTACAGGGCCTGCAGAAGATCCAGCTCTCGCTGTGACCTGATTGACGCCAGCCTGTGCGTGGGAC